>CM054930.1:30231951-30313233 GCA_029168755.2 Tillandsia fasciculata
AAAATACATACAAAGCAGTTCACTTTTTCAATTGCCCCCTGTATACTATTTCACATATTTACGTACAAACTATGTTATGCACAAGAAATAGTGTTTTATAAGATTAAATAGTAAAATCAATTTTTTTAAAATTTGGATACAAAATATTTTAGTCTCAGAAAAAGTCGCGATAAGGGAATTTGAGAACTAAGATGCTTGATTGTTCTTGGGATTCTCTTCGGTTCAAAGCCCATAACGAACCTGCTGTTTGTTTGGGCCGGGCTTAGTTTGGACAGATCTTGGGCTCCACTCAGCCCAGTAAAATGCGGATCAATTTTGGCCTCATTTGATCCAATTAATTCGGCCTTCCAATTGGGATTATAAAAAGATTATGTTATAAATGTTTAGAAAGCGCAATAATAATATATTTCTTTTATTTTTCTGAGTTGATTTTTTTTTTTTTTTTTGCAGACACTAAAAAAACAAACAAAGAGAAGCATATCCTTTGACCATAAATAATATTATGTAGCCCTCAATACCAAATATGTGTGAATATCTTTCATAAAATCACCTAGATTAATTTTCTTAATTTTTAACGGATGCATCAATTTTAAACTATGAAAGATTAAGATTTCCACTAATTTAACCTTTAATTTTGAAAGGATTCTTAGTTGCATAACTTTTATACTTAATTTATGGCACAAAAAAAGACAGGTGATTGAACGACAATAACTCTGATACCATATAAAGTGATACCAAATAAAGTTTGGCCTAGCTAATTAAACGATTTGATGTATAAAAAGATACTACAATAAAATTATATTATAACGATACTTTTAAGTATTACTAAAAGCTAAAAAAAATATCATTGGTAAAAATACCGACACTTATTATTAGTCTCGTTATATATGTAGTTGTTAGGGTATATAGCGACACATTATTATAATGTGTCCCTATAATTTAATTTTGAATATAAATAAAATATAGATAGAACACTTATACAAAAATATCACAAAAATGTGTCTCTATAATCTAATTTCGTTGTAGTGAGAATGAAAATAAAAATGCATGCAAAATAAGCAATACAGGAAATTATTTTTTAAAAAAAAACTGCTAATGTTCTTCGATTTGATTTATCTTCGCCTAACAAAAAAAGAAAAAAAAAAAAAAAAAAAAAAAAAAAAAAACACAACCTTTTATTGAACTAATCTTGTAAGTAGCAGCACTACATGTGGCTGATATAATCAAGCATCCATGTCAATATGTTGCAAGCTGGAAACTGTGGTTGCCATTTGTTTTGTGCTAAATTATGAATATGTAGATAGGCCAAGCTTAACTTAATTATTAGTGGCTCCACCTTATGAGTTGGCTTAGATCTTGATTAATTATATATATATAGTTTCTTATTATATTTATTCCTTTGCAAATTTTAACCTCTCATGCTCAAAAAGGCATCATGTGTCAATGGGTAATTAAAAGTTGCTCATTGATCGATCACTCAAAAGTCCATAGTAATTAATAATTGACACAACTTTTTTTCTTCAAGATTCATACTATATATTAATTGCTTCATTTAGCAAGTAAGTTAGGACACAAAGGACTAGTACAATTAATGATGTTAATTTTATGTTAAGAAGTTAGCATTTAAACATTGTACTTTATTGCAACTGTTTATTGCGTACTGCATACGTCGATGTTTAGCGTAAATGATCTTAATCACTGACACATAATTTAAGTGGATTTGGATTTGGAGTACATAATGAGTGATGAGTGCATGGTATTAATTAGATATACCTAATAATTTGCGCCTCTATTTTAGTTTATAGTAAGCATATATTATGAAACACATAAAGAGTTTTGTTGTAGAAAAAGCAAAGAGTTAGATGCAACGTTACATCCATTGCTTAAGATGAACTCAAGGAATTGTGACCTCCCTTCGTTTTTTAAGGGTAATATAGGGGTCGTTGCAATCATGGATTAAAAGGGGAAAGAATTCTCGGCAATGTTTTGCTTACTGCCGACAAAGGCGTGGCCCAAGCGGCTAAAAAAATTAAGGGCTTATTTGGTCCAACACTCCAAATCTAAAAAAGAAGTAATTAATTTTGTTCGTAAAATTTGTGTCTCACACACACACACACACACACACACACACACACACATTTTGTTCGTAAAATTTGTGTCTCAAAATATATATTGGAATAGTAAAAGTAGTCTCCAATGGCAGTAAAAAAAAATTTAATCCTAGTTTGTCGCATTTAAACTGTTTCATTCAATTTCGCTTCAATAAATATCAAACCGCAACATAAATAAGCTGATTGAGCCCAAAAATTTGAAAGCATTTAGCGAAGATCATATGATATTGATATATAATATCTTATTTTAAGATGATATATATCGAAGCTAGAAGATCACGAATATTAATCCCACCAGATTCTAGCTTCGTTCTATTTTCTGGCACTTTACAGACTCATTTGGTATTAATTGTTATCTAATGAGTTATCTAACACACTTTTTTACCATACGTAATGTATCTTTATATAATTTCATGCAGAAATTAATTTTTTTAGAAAAAAAACAGTTATTTTATGTTATTTGAACATCTCTTTCGAATAAAATTTTTCCTATCTCCTTGTGTTTAATTAGAAGAGTTTGCAGGGGTTTAATCAAACCAAGAAGGAATTAAACTTTGAATAGCGGTTGTCGTATGAAATAATAATAAAATAACAAAAGAACAGCAGTTAATGAACAGAGAATAATAAATTGTTTGAACAGTAGAATGAATGTGAACTGAAGGGGAGGAGTGGTCGATGTTGGGAACGTGGACCCGGCGTACAAAGGAATAAATTGAGAGGGAGTTTTAAATGTGCAGTGGTTGTGGTCCTCATGGACAACTCAGACACAGTTGTGGAGTTCTTGCTTGGGTCCGCATGTTCAGGCATTCACTCACTGCTTTCCAAAATAGCATTCCTTAATTAGACCAACTGCCTGGTAGGTAATATATATATGGGGCTACGCTACATGTACATCCTATTTGGAGAATATATATATATATATATATATATATATATATATATATATGCTAAATTATAGAAAATCTCATTATAATATTTTGTTTTTTCATTTTGTACTCCTGTCTTTTAAAAACCTACATTTTATTCCTTCGTAATTACTGAATTATCTTTAGGGGGCAACGGCATTAACGAAGGAGGTAAATTGATGAAAATGCCCTTACCTTATATTGGAGGGAAGAGAAAGGGTTTAGACTTATTTTTCTTCATTTTTGAAGGGTATTTTAGGTATATCCAATAATATTTTTTAAAAAATTGACGGCTCACTCACGGAATTGTGACTGCGGGGGGTAAATATATATTTCGGTAATTATAAGAGGGCAAAATATAGACTTTTAAAAGACAGGGGGTCAAAGTGAAAAAGTGAGATATTATAGAAAAATTTTCTGTATAAGTTTTCAGCCGTTGGATGAAATATATATATATATATAATATAAATATATATATATAGTATATAAATATATAGTATGCTACCCGCTTTATTTATTTTTTAAATAAATTTGGTTGGAAATATAAAATAACTGAGTTTCGAACTTGGAATCGCGCATTTGAACGCACCTTTTAGAAACTGCTCATCTTTTTAAAACTATGAAATCAAAATAAAATTCATTGATTTTGATAGTTGTTGTTTATATTATAAAAATTAGATTGAACGAATTCAATTTTATTTTACAAACACTTCTCCATCCTATCTCTTCAAACACCTACTAATAAATATCCATTTGGGTTTTTATTTTAATAATGAATCTAATATCTTTAGATGATTTGTTGTTCTATTTTTCATTTTAATATAATTAAATTTTTTTTTCTAATCAATCATCAATCAAACATGCCTTATAAATAGTAAGCTTTTGGTTTGTAGACTTTCTCCCCTCCTCCTGGCTCATCCTTCCTGGCTAATTCTTTCTAGTTTTCTCTCCTACACTCCCTATATCTTTTTATTAATATTTATTACTAGACAATCACATGTTGCCGCCGACAATTGGGAAGACTGCTGAAAAATTGGAGGTGCTGAGGGTGTTTGAAAAGAGAAAAGGATGCCGGTGTTACTGCAGTTAAATTTAATAGTTAATATTCAAAATTTTATATTCAAAGTTCACATATTTAGCTGAATTTATTTTTAAAAAATAAATAAAGCAAGACAGATAACTTGCTACTTTTCTCTTCAAAAAACATAAATAGAATCTGTCAATAATTTGGTGAGTGATTTTGTTAATTAGAAACAAAATGATCTAGCTCACGGTGACCTGGGCCAAGAAATTAGTTAAGCTGTGGGAGGAGACCTGGGGACTGATCGAGGGGTGCAATCGCAGCTCGGTGACTATGACGCCTCCGGAGTTTTTGTATTTCTTCTTTTTTTTTTTTTTTGTTGTTGTTTTTTCTTGCAAACCGAGATGTTTATTTTTGCAGCCTAGAGTTCACTTTCTTATTGAATGAAGCGGATAGCGCATTATTTTTTCTCTACAAAAAAAAAATAATAAAAAACAGAAAAAGAGAAAAGAGTTACTGCACCTCTATAATGTAATCTTTATTATTTGATTAGGTTGGGGGCTATTATCAAAGTCTTTTTCAGTTTGTATAGTATTTAACTCCGGAATCATTTGTGCATGTTTTTTACTTTACTAGCATATATATACATGCCCTCCATATTGTAATCTTTATTAATTTGACTACGTTGTTTGTGTTTATTTTTTCCCTCCACTCTTATATATGCCTTATGTGGTGTAATCTTTGTTACTTTGATTAGGTTGGAGGGTGATCCCAGGAATCGTTTGATGTGTCCATTTTTTTCTTTACTTTTGTATCAATCAAGCTCTACATTTTAATGATACTTATTACTTTTGCCACTGGGCAATTTCTGCAGCAAAAAAAGTTCATATCTGTTAACATCGTATGCATGGTAAACAGGTACGACAAATCAGACTACAGTTATTCAGATTTAGATCCCAGGATTGGGTCAAATTTGCTGAGCTAATCTCATCTAATATATCCTTTTCAACGTAGAATTGGTTTTGTGGTCCATCCAAGCCACTCTCTCTATCCATGAGACCTTTCACAAAAATTGATCGCCCAAACAGTTTCCAGCAGTCAAATTGTGGGCCATCCATTACCATTTGGGGTATCAATTCACTTTCCTTGTGTAAATAAACATTTTTTTTTTTTTTTTTAAAAAAAGCTGAAGCTAGGACAGAGTTCATGTCCATGGAATAGGAAGCTATTAATTTGACCTGGTCCACCATGTCATTTGTAGTCTCATATTTATCGATATTTTCATACAGCTGAGAAATATATTTTAGCTGTTTATTACAGTAAAAATGTCATGTCTATGTGAATTTTTTTTAATAAATATTTGTTAAAAAAATAATGCAGAAAAAACTAATTTCTACCAGTGCCTCAGTCAAATCAGTTAATAAAATAGTTAGAAAGTTAAAAGATTTAAATAATGAAGTTCAAAGACCTGCTTTTGTGAATATTCTCAAACCCCTACAATTATAAGTACCTTCTGCTGAGTCAGTGTGACAGGTCTCACCCTCTCTCCATGCAGCCCCTCTTAGGATCAACAAAATATTGAAATGTGTAAAATGTTCATCTTATTTTTTTTTTGTATAGTTTTCTAAAGGATAATATGGGGGACAAGTCAGTAATTTCGCTATTGGATCATTGTCCTCTCTTGCCCCTCCTCTCTCAGCACAGCTGTTATATGTGAAAGCAAACTCACATTTCCTAACATGTGCAGTTGTGTGTGATGGACCTTTCTCCCTCTCTACACTACCAAAACCATCCTACATCTAAATCAGAAAATCTCCAACAATTTGATTGAAGAAGAATCTTAGGGCTTCTCACCATTGCTGCCTGTTCTTTTCATCATCAGGTATTTCTACACTTATTTCTTTTCCCTTTTTTTTTTTTTTTTTTTTTTTTTTTTTCCTTTGGACAGATCAAAACTACATAATGTTCAAGTTATCAATGGTTTCTTCTGCCATGTTGATGCAAGTTTTGATGGTTACAATAGCTGTTGGGCTATGATCAAGAATACTAGTGATAGAAGGTTCTGAAACAAGAGATTGGATTAGGTACCTGATTGTTTTGGACTATTCCAATTTATATTCATGTCACTGTTTTTCTTTTTCTCCTTTGCAATTAATGAGAAGATAATGCTCATGCAGATCAGTTAATTCTAGTGATGATTCATGTTGGACCATCTCTGCTCTGTACACTTCAACATAGGGGCAAAAAAGAAACAGTGGTCACAGTTGTATTATCAGTATTCAAAATTTTAATCATGTTGGTGATATTTTAAATATCAGATGGGGGAATTGCGATTTTTCGAAATCCAAATGTTAAATTTTTCTCCTTTTTTTTTCTTTTAAAATATATCATCATATGATTGGATTTTCTTGATTTTGCTACCTTTTTCTAATTTCGATTTCACTTTGACTGCATTTTACTTACTGCCTTTGGTAATGAAAAAATGATTGAATAGTAGATGTTCTGGCTTAAATTATGCTGTTTGTGAGTAAAAGTCTGATGCTTAAATAGTTCATTAAGAAGTCTCTATTGGGATACTATACATTGATCCGGCGCGTTGGAAGCCTCTAGAGATAGTTTTTTGAGTTATTCTTTTCCCTTTTTTTTTTTGGAATTATCATCTTCACGATTTCTCGGCTGTAGCTATGTATCCTATATAATGGTTAGCCAGCCATGTGAGAGCCATCTTTCTCAACAGACCTTCACAATAATGCTCAGAATCTGTACAAATGCATTCTGTGATTGTTCAATCAAGAATCTATATGAATTACTATGTACAATAATTCAAAAAAAATTTCCAATTTCCAATTTGCATTTTTCTTTTTCTCTTTTTTTATTCCTTAAGAGATACAACGCATTCGACATGGAATAGATTGTGCGAGCAATTGTCGTCCTGCAATTATTGTTTTCCTTCTCCTTTCTCTTTTTTCTGTTAAATTGGTCGATTTGATAAAACATTGAGCATCACTTGTCTTGGACCATATGATGAACTCCAGTTTACATTATTAAGTTGGTTTTTGTATTTGTTTCAGTGCCTTTTTGTGGCCTTTTAATGGCAAAGAAGAGTAGTTGGCTAGATCAACTGAAGAAGTTTTTTGGGTCCAACTCAAAAGAGAAACAAGAAAAGGTCCCTCCTTCAACTTGATTCTATAGGATTGCACTATTTAATTTAGAGATTGAATAATTCTTTTTGGTAGCTTACTCAGAAGGGGAGGAGAATAAGATGGCTTTTCGGAAGGCTCTTGTCCAAGAACTCTCCTCCTCTTCCACCCCCACCTCTAGAGAAGGAAAGTGAAATAAGGAAAGCCGAAGAAGAGCAAAGCAAGCACGCATTGGCTGTTGCTGTCGCGACAGCAGCAGCAGCTGAAGCAGCTGTCGCTGCCGCTCAGGCTGCTGCTCAGGTTGTCCGCCTCACAGGTGATCGGTCATCTTACATTTGGAGTCGAGAAATCGCAGCCATCAAAATTCAGTCTTCTTTCCGTGGATATCTCGTAAGCTCAATGTTTTCCTTTGTTAGACATCAAATAAAAAAAGTTACTAATAGTAATGGTTTAGTTGGGGTGTATTGATGAAATCAACCATTACATCTGGATTCATGATCTGTAGCCTTAATGTGCTTTCAAATATCCTACCAATGCTTTTTATTGGAGTTTGACGATTGTGTGTTAATATGAAGTAAACAAGCACTTTTTACTTTTGCTTCTTCTGAAATGAGTGTTTATTAGTTCCTTGGAGATAAATCTAAAACTAGACTAAACTTCTCCTTATTCTCCTTTGTACTGAAGTTCCTTGAGCGAGTGATCTAAACTTAGTCGAAACTTTTCATTCCGGTTATGCTTGATTGTTTGAACCCCTGCTGACAGATCCATCATAATTGTGGGTCACTTGTGAAATTCAAAGATTTCTCTTATTTTCATCTTATTTTCATTTTCTGCTAACTAATGTGTCCCTCTAAATATATACATATATATATTTTTTATTGATGTTGGCAAATCTTCGTATTGTGCTGGGATTGCCCTGAATTACAATAGCTATATCTTTGCACTTAAATCTTATTGCAATTTTCTTTCAGGCAAGGAAAGCTCTGCGAGCATTGAAGGGCTTGGTTAAACTGCAAGCTCTGGTTCGCGGACAAGCAGTGAGGCGCAAGACAACCATAGCTTTAGAAGGTTTGGAGTCTCTTATGAGGATTCAATCGCATGCCTGTGCCAGTAGAGTGAACTCTGGCCACTATCTTCATGTCTATAAAAGTCAAGACAGCAACAAGAGCAAAATGAAGGAATCAGCCGATGTAAAATCGATTGTAACTTCCTATATTCATTTCTTTGTATCCTGTCATTCCTTTGTTCAACTACTTAGTTGATGAAAGTTCGGTTTTATCTCAGTAGGATATTAATTTAGTGTAGTTTATGTACAAGATTGTTAAAGTCTCTTTTTTGAGTAGATTCAAGAAGGCAAGGAGAGAATCTGGGATGGAAGCATCTTATCTAAAGAAGAGATAAATGCCATACTGCAAAAGAGGGAATTGGCTGCAGTAAAGCGAGAGCGGGCATTGGAATATGCATCTTCTTATCAAGTAAGCTTCTTATAATTGCAGATATCATTTCCTCCCTGAAATCTAAAACTGGACAGATCTTACCTGAACTATAATGATAATTGAACTTTCGAAGTTTTGCTTTTACTATATTTTGGTTTTACAATTTTTTTTTTTTTTTTTCTGTTAGAAATTGAATGTTCTCATCAAGAACTTGTCGAATATTTTGTTGACAACAAAATTTTCCATTCAACTACAGAATAATCCATTTAATATACATATACCCAGTCCGAAATACATTATGTTTCAGCTAAGATCTCTAATTTTTTACCTGCTACTCTGTTGTGCAAAACTCTGATGATTCCATAGGAGAGAAGAAATGCACGAAGGCAACCGGTGACGAGAGAAGAGCTCAATGATCTGAACCATAGATGGATGTGGCTTGAGCAATGGGTCGGCTCGCAACCATTAGATACAGAAATTCACGAGATCCATCAACCACCATCAATCACAGCCGACACCCTCGATCCAAATATTCATGCTTCGGATTCGATCAACTATTTACACTCCTCACACAGAGAGAAATTGGAAGAAACCCAAGTCAGATACTTGGCTAGAAAATCCTTCAATGGGTCGAGGAGGACTTCATTAAGGGATGATGATTCCTTTTCGAGCTCTCCTTGTTTCCCAAACTACATGGCATCAACAGCATCAACTAAAGCGAGGTTTAGATCGATGAGCACACCAAAACAGCGGCTTGTGACGGCAGATATTTATTCTGATCGTTGTTCCTCATATACAGATAGGCTACAATCACCAATTCCTTCAATTGTTAGTGATGCCGGCCTCATTAAAGCAACAAAGCCTCCTTTGTTTTATCATGGATCCCCCCGCTTAAAAGGTCAGGCAGGCCCTGTTAAATTGCGCAGATCTGCCGGTTATCTTAGCTTTGACTCTGAGTGCTCGCTGCTTAATTTGGATCAGTATAATGGTTTTAGGTGAACTCACCGGAGTGCATTGTATAAAAGCGAGTGCAGGTTTGTTGTGTTCTTCGTCTGTTGTTGTGGATCCAATTAAGCCATTTCTCAAAATTTTGTATATGACTCTGTGTATTTTGTTGATGTGAACTTTAAACTGCTTGTGACTTGTGTACAAAAGCATCAGATAACACTCAAATATATATATGTTTCAAATAAAATCTCCATTAAGCTTCTCTTTTTCTCCATTGTCTCCTTCGATGCTTATTTAGCGGATCTTTATGAACAGAATGATGACCTATTGCCAAATCATTGGGCAAATATTCTGTTTTACACATCGCGCTAGCATTTGGATTATGCAATATGAAATTCCCGCTTGATTGGACTTGTAGATGTATCAAGTTGGCTACTTAGCATATATAGCTTTTTGCTATTTTTCATTCAACATAACATATAACCCCCTTTTCTGCATTTCAGTTGTTTTCATTCTATGTCCAATATCTTGACTAATTATAGAGGTCTAAATAATTTCAACAAGAATGAAATAACTTATACAGTTCATCTTGAGGAAGATTTTTTTCTTGAATGTTAGTTGAATGGGTTATTTGGATTATATGACACTTCCAAGTTAGCAACAAGGGACCATTCCTGAGGTTATTAATTACCTCTATAGCAGGGACTTGAAGTTTCCAACTTACTAGGCAGAAAAAATATCAAAACTTATTATTTCATACCCTGCTGCTCAGGAAATATCGCATTAAAAGTTGTATTTGGTAGGTTTAGAATAAGTTCAGATAAAGTAATTAACTACAGTCTGTTATTTCTAAGTGGCAGTGAAATGTTTAACTGAAGAAGAGAAGTGGAGTTGATCATTCTGACTGGAGGAGGCAAGTTAGTCTTCTTATTCTATGACTTTTCGCTTTTAAGATGATTGATTAGATGCTTATACTTTTTCAGAGTAATTAAATGTTTTTACATGTAAAAAAGTCATTTGACAGAGTATGATGACATTTAGTTAATCTTGAAATTGAAATTTTCTTTCAGTGGCTCCTGTGGCACTTGAATGCTTTTAGAATTTAGATTTCAAATTGACAAAAATGATTCCACAATTGTTTTCTCATTCATTCTGTTCTTGTACCCTTGTAGCTTTTTCAGACAATTGCAGATGTATCAGTATATATCAAACACCAAGTTTTAAAAATACCATTTATTTATTCCACCTTTATTATTCCAGCATTCGCTTTATTGTAATATGCGATGCGCCGATACATGCAAGTCCAAAGGGAAAAGTAAGGCATATCAATTATTCCGGTGGTTTATTTTTTGTCGATCATTCGACTATTTTGAGTAGCTCTTATTTCGCATTTCTTTTCGCCATTTAACTGAAGTTGATTGGATAGACAGGTTGTTCATTGGGGTAAAACAGTCCCCAGTGTTGCTCTATCCCTGCCGGTTTCTTATCCTCATTGAACATTGCAAATATGTAGGTTTCTATCGGCCCGGGCTTCCTCGGCGTCCCTTTTCCCACATGGTTGATCAGCTTCTGATTGTATGTTGTGCATTGCTGACTGTGGCTGCGGTGCCACCTGCCGACGGCCAGCCGCTCTCTGACACCACAATATTGACATTCGAACCCCCGACCTTCTGTAATGCTGCATAGAGCGCGTCCACGATAGCATCAAAGAGGTTCTGATAGCCATACTGCCCATCCTGCACCACTATCCCCGGCGACGTGAACAATGCATAGTTGATATTGATGCTTCCTTGGTTGTCCACATAACTGAAATACGGGTACACATTCACGAGTAAAGGAGCTCCCGTTCTTGCGAGGAACTGCACAATAGGCCCCAAAGTCGATGCAGCGTCCGAAGAGAATGCTCCGTTCGATGGAGGATATGATGATCCAAGAACACCTTGTGAGACTGATGTGGAGACTTTGATCTGGCCACTCAGGCCGGCCGAAGATAAGGCATTGTATATGTTCTGTATGGCAGGGAGAACATACTGTGCCTGGTTCCCAGGGATCACTTCATTACCGACTGCGATGTACTTAAAGGAGACACCAGGAATGTAGGCTTGCACATTGGACTTGACCCAGTTGGCGGCCGCGGATCGATCGGAGGCGAACGACTGGAGTTTGTCGTTGGGGACGCCGAGTATGAGCTTGATGTTGGAGCCCTTGAGCGCTTGGAGAGTGGCTGCGTCGGGGCTGTAGATCCTCATCGCGCCAATGCCTTTGGATTTGTACAGGTTTACTACAGAACTTGGCTGTGGCAGGTTGTCTCCAAGCATTCCATAGCAAACACCAATGGATTGCGCAGCTGAAAACAAGCAAAGATTAATTTAGTTCAGAGTCAAAATCCAAGTGACTCAAATCCTTTTAATTTTGTTCAGCGGAATTTCGTCTGTTCATGTTTGAAAATAGGGAACGGATTTACCGACGAAAGAACTAACCAGTAATTTATTGTATTGTGATTGGTATCTTATGTAGCATATAAAGAATTTGTATAAACTTTTCATCTGGTCACCCTTTTCTACAAACAAATAAAAGAGCTTCTCTTTTTGCTATAGTCTCAAGGCCTGCTTGGCCTACTACAGAGAGAATAGTATTAATTGAAAAATATTATCTGGTACTAATTAATCTGCTTCTCCATATTGAGAATTAGAAGCGCATTAAGTCAGAACTGCTTTTGAGGCTTTCATTTTGGCTATGTTTTAATTGCCATTCCATAATTTTCATTTTACCAAGCGCTTTACTATAAGTCGCACCATAATTTTTACTTTACCAAGCGCTTCAGTGTTTTACTGTGAAACTTCATAGATATGGGTCCAAACGGGCCCTCAAGGTTTACACACACACACACACACACACACATATATATATATATATATATATATATATATATATATATATATATATATATATATATATATATATATATATATGCAAACATACATAAGGAGAAAAATGCATTATGGTTTGAGAAGTGGACTAATCCGGATAAAGATATACCTACGTACGTATGAACGTAACATGGTACGTAAAGAGAAAGGAAAATGCACTACAATAAAATTAGGCTATAGCGACACTTTTAAGTGTTCCTAAAATCTAAAAAATGTGTCGCTGACAAAAATACTGACACTTATTGTAAGTGTTGCTATATGTGCCGTCGCTAGGATGTATAGCGACACATTTTTATAATGTGTCCTAAAAATGTGTCCTTATAACCTAATTTTAGATATAGATGGAACACAAATAGGATACTTATACAAAAGTGTCACAAACATGTATCTCTATAATCTCATTTTATTGTAGTGATGAATTCAATGCTCCAAAAACAGTTCTCTTTGGTCACTTCAACAACAACAAAAAAAAACAAAAAAGGCCAACTAATCGTTTATGACCGATAGCGAAAAACAATGTATAGTCACGCATGCTATTTAATTTTTATTTAACCATGCCAGCTTCTCTAGCAGTAAAGTTTTCGGTAGATAATAAGTTTCGATTTTTAACACAAAACTGAAATAAAATTCTAAATTTTAAAAGCAATCTGGAAAGCTGGGTATAATTAAGTAGCTACATATATTATACTTCTCTAATAGCCGTACTCAGAAAACATTATCTCAAAATTAAGCTCCGCTGAGCCAAACAGGCTCATGTACATATTGCATGCACGATTTCGGCAGCATGAATATGCAGGCATGCATGAACTTCCATGAATTTTCATGCATACGCATGCACGAAAACAAGCATAACATTACCAAATTCATGTATATAAGAGGAAGAGAGGGAGAAAGAGACTTGTTGGA
The DNA here is from genome assembly GCA_029168755.2 of Tillandsia fasciculata. NCBI lineage: Eukaryota > Viridiplantae > Streptophyta > Magnoliopsida > Poales > Bromeliaceae > Tillandsia > Tillandsia fasciculata. The sequence continues at coordinate 30,245,349 of CM054930.1, forward strand.
ATGGCCACAAGAACTCCAAGAAGCAACAGTGAAGAGTTTTCCATACTAGCTCTTTACACTCGTGCATTTAGTCAATTTCGAACAAAAATTTTGTAGAGTCAATTTCCAAAGTGAGACGATTTCATCCACCCTCCATCAAAGTGGGACGATTTCATCCATCGTCCATCATATAAAACAATATAGATATCAAAATAAATGGACGTAAGATCGTCGAACCATGTGGAAAGATTACACGTCCAATTGAGATTTCCGTTACAGTGTGCTATTCAGCTACCATTCTCATTCTCCCCTCCATCATATAAAACAATATAGATATCAAAATAAATGGACGTAAGATCGTCGAACCATGTGGAAAGATTACACGTCCAATTGAGATTCCCGTTACAGTGTGCTATTCAACTATCATTCTCATTCTTACACGGCCAGGATAGGGTGGGGTGTAATATGTACAACCCTAAGGGGGTGTACACCTAGCAAAGCCCTTTATGGGTAAATATAAGTGTACACCCCATGAGGGGTGTACATCTTACACCTCACCCCATCCTGGCCGTGTAAGAATGAGAATGATATATTAATTTAGTTTGGTAGGATGATGAACCACGAAGTTTTCCATCACAGAGTTATTTATCTACAAAGAACGGTAATTTGTAAGAGCTTTGTGTCTTTTTATTTCACATTCTGTTTTGGGAAATAATTTTTTTAGCAACAACCCACTATCAATAATAAAAAAATTGACTCCAATTGTATCTAGCGCTAAGAACTTGACATATAGTTGGTATCCGATATTTCAAGTCTGAAGTCTTATTAGTTGCTTCACATTTTTAGAAAATAACTATCTGAAAGAAAGGAAAAAAAAAAAATTGCAAATAATAAATTGAGTATTAATATGTTGTGGGAATTGTGTTTAGATTGTACTTCATACAACAAGAACATGCATACCTTAGAGCTGGATAAAATCTTGTAGATTATATACAAATCAGAATTGTTACTTCTAAAGTATGCAGGGAGGAGGCCATATATAGGCCCACAGTAGCTATGATCCTCTCCAGAAATTTTAAAATTATAAATAAGTTTATTATAAATTATAATAAAAATTAAAATGTTATAAATTATAAAGATTAAAATGTAATTGTATTTAAAAAATTATGTTGCCTTGTTGGACAAGTCATCCGAAATGCTATGATGGCCCCCCGCTCTTGCTGTGCCGCCTCCTAGCCCTCCCGCAAGGCAGCAAGGTCCACAACAGTACAACACGTAGCTTGCCAGGTAGGCGGTAGCCTAAACGTCGAGCACTATTCTAATTTTTGAATGGTAAGTAAATTTTTTAAAATTTTCTTTCGTATTTTTAAATTTTAAATTTTTTATATATAATTTATTTTATTAATAATTTTTAAAATTAATATATTTTGTATAATATATTTTTGGTCCTCCTAAAATTAAATTTCTGACTTCGTACATGAAAACATGCATGTTGGATAAATTAATATAATTAACAGATATCTCAATATTCTATAAGCATATTCTAAACTTAATTGATATATAGTTTAGTACGAGTAATTTGTCAAGGACTCTTAGACCACTAAAAGGGAAGAGGAAAAGTCGTTGGAACAAACATTGACTAGATCGAATTAGCTAGATTTCAATTTCAAAAGAAATTGATCCATCGGATACTCTACGTCGCCGCCGCATGATTCAGGTAACATCATGCTCATTACAGATTTGTTTAAACCAACTATTTGCGTGGAAGAAGGTTTCATAGCTAAAACAGTGTTTAAATAACTGTTTTAAATCCGGAATTTAGAAGCATAACCATCTATATAGCACACTAATGGGAAAAAAGAGAGAATTGTTTCATTGCATACTAATTCTCAGCCCACGGCATTTTGTGAATCTGAATTTCACAATTTCTGTTCTATCCAACTGAGCTATTAATTAAATAATTAACTGGTTGTTGAACTGCGATAATCACTTCAATAATCAAGTCGATAAGCAACGACCTAACTAGCCACCATTCATGTTAGCGGGATCCAATAAAATGGAATTATACCACTACAAGACATATCCATTCCCAGTCGCCAATTCATGTGAGCATATATTGCTAGATATGTCTCGAATTTTGAAATCGTAAGATATTCTACTATTATAAATATATTTTATTAATTGATTATAATAAAAATTTTTGCTATATTTTCGTCCGTAGGTGGTTAAACCACATAAATATTTTTGTGTTTTATTTTTTTTTCTTTTTCGAATCTCTTTTGGTACTTTTGCTCACAACGAGCTAAATCTTTTTTATTTTTGTCATAACATATATTTTATTACAATAAATTTTGCACCATGCTCTATCTTGGTAGATTAATTTAGTTTGGTAGGATGATGGCTATGTTGTTTTACATCACGAAGTACATATCTATCAACATATATAGAATGTGATAATATGTAAGAACTTCGTCTCTATTTATTCCGCCTACTCTGTTCCCCAACAACCCACTATCAATAGTATAAAATTTCACAAATAATACATGCATGAGGTATTTTCTAGTGTAAAAAGAATTAGAAATGAGATTTTGCCCTCCAAAAGCACAACAAGTCCCAACATGTTGCATGTACTTATTAATGGAGGATCAAATGATGATACAATTAAGGAATTGATTATGGATAAATCAAATTCTCATAATCAAGAATCTACCAATTATGACAAGTACTCAAATCACGAGAAATTAAGGAAACTCAAGAATGGCAATCTCGCAAGTATGGCAACCACACCAAATAGAAACTATTTGAATTCAAATATTGTACACTTATAGAATGTAATTGTGTAAATATTATAATCCCAAGAATAATGGGATTATATTTTGTATCCAATAATGCTATATATTAAGGGTTGATTTTGTGCTCTTCATCAAGAACAACAACCATTTTTCCATCAATTACGATATCCTTTATGGTATCAGAGCCATAAGACATCAGTCATCATACTTGATCTAATGGCCACTTTCGGTGCTTCCTCTTCCACCACAAGCCCCACATTTGTTATTGCTAACATTAGCAATTTAGTCTCTATTAAACTTGATCGCGGCAACTATCTGTTATGGCGACAACAATTTCTTCCTGTTCTTTTTGCTCATGACTTGATGAGTTTTATTGATGGATCCAAAGAGTGTCCATCAAAATTCTTCAAAAATGTAGATGGCATTGTTACCGACACTATCAATCCGTCCTTTTTGGAGTGGATGAAACAAGATCGTCATTTACTCTCTTGGATTCAAGCAACCCTCACCGAAGGCGTACTTGCTCAAGTTGTCGGCTTACAAACCTCCCGCGACGTTTGGGTTGCGCTGGAACGTCGGTATGCTTCTCTCTCACGTGCCCATATTTCACAACTTACCACTCAACTTCAAACTATCAAAAAAGGAGGTATGTCTATCACTGATTATATGAATAAAATAAAAGCCATATCAGATAATTTGGCAGCTGTTGGTAAATCAGTTCATGACGATGATTTGATTCATCATATTGTTCATGGTCTTCCCCCGGAATATGACCCTATTCGGGTCTCTATTCGCACTAATCCCTCTATTTCTACTATTGAGGAAGTGCATGCTATTTTAGCCAGTGAAGAGCTAATTTTGGAGGAACGACGTCAACTTCAATCCTCCATCACCCATGAATCCACCGTCTTCATTGCACAAAACAATTCTTCTCAAAACAACCTTGGCTCCAATTATGTCCGAGGGCGCAATACTAATAATGGTAGGGGACGTGGAAGAGGACGTGGTAGTTATGGCCGAGGTGGAGGCCAACATCCACGCAACAACAACACAAGTGCAAATGGTGGGCAACGTCCCACTTGCCAAATCTGCAATCGAATTGGCCACATTGCACTCGACTGTCATCATCGAATGGACTTTGCATATCAAGGGCGTACTCCTCCTCAGCGCCTTCAAGCAATGGTGGCAACAACTTCTCCCTCCGCTGATCAAACTTGGTATGCTGACACCGGAGCCACCAACAACTTAACTTCTGATCTCTCCAATCTTACTATTCGCACCGACTATCAAGGAAGCGACAAAATATCTGTAGGCAATGGACAAGGTTTGCGCATTCTCCATACTGGTTCATCCGTACTTCATACCCCATCTCAATCTTTTCAACTAAACAACTTATTACATGTTCCTGAAATATCAACCAATTTAGTCTCCGTTAACCAGTTTTCTAAAGATAACGATTGTTATTTTCTCTTTGACTCTCATGGTTTTTGTGTGAAGGACAACAGTCGGGGAAGACGCTTTTCCAAGGGCCGAGTAAAAATGGACTATATCCCATTAAATCCGTCAAAAATAATCAACACAAATCTGGTCTTTTTGCTCTTATTGGCGAAAGAGTTTCCTCTTCAGTCTGGCATCACAGGCTTGGCCATCCTTCTGCTACTACTTTGCATTATTTATCTGCACATTCTGATATCTTTTTAAAGGTTCTATAAAAGAAATAAATTTTGTGATTCATGTCAACTTGCCAAAAGTCATCGTCTTCCTTTTCTCCCTTCTACTTATGTATCTTATTCCACTTTAGAACTTTTACATATGGATGTTTGGGGACTACTCCTATTCTGTCAATGAGTGGTTTTAAATATTACTTGGTCATTGTTGATGATTTTACTAGATACTCATGGCTTTTTCCTTTACACTCAAAATCTGATGTTTGTGAAATTTTTATTGATTTTAAATCCAAAATTGAAAATTTACTTGATCGAAAAATCAAAAGTATTCGCTCCGATGGAGGTGGAGAATTTTTAACAATCGCTTCAAAAATTTTTACTTGAACATGGTATCTCTCATCAGCTTTCTTGTCCACATACGCCTGAGCAAAATGGTACTGCTGAAAGAAAACACTGTCATATCATTGAAACTGGACTTTCTCTTCTTTTTCATGCACACATGCCTTCTAATTATTGGGTAGAAGCTTTTCGAACAGCCATCTTTCTCATTAATAGAATGCCATCGAAACGTTTAAATAATATTTCTCCTTGGGAAAAAATGTTTGCTCGCAAACCTAACTACTCTTTTCTCAAAGTTTTTGGTTGTGCATGTTATCCATGGTTACGCCCTTATTCTCATCATAAGCTCGAACCTCGCTCATTAAAATGTGTTTTTATTGGCTATAGTTTGGATCACAAAGGTTATCGTTGTCTTGATCCTTTTACAGGCCGTGTATATCTTTCTCGGCATGTTGTTTTTAATGAATCTCATTTTCCCTTTAATAAATTACCTTTGGAATGTCCTTCTACTCGGTCAGTGGATAAAGTGGATCTCGAACCAACTGGAGTTCTTCATGCATGGCTACCTTTTTCCTCACCTCCTCTCTCGCCACCATCTATACCCGCCCAATCGTCCAACAATGAAACTCCGAGTGCCTCCCCTGAAATACCGAACCAACCACCATTACAATATCAACTTTCCCTTACCTCCCAACCTACAATCACACTTCCATAGAACAGTTGACTACCAATAATACCATTACTAATTCTAATTCTCATCCTATGCAAACTAGATCTAAGTCAGGTATTATCATGAGAAAGCAACTGCTCACATTGAATGCCACTCGCCACCCTTTACCCAAAGCGCTACTTGCCACTACTACAGAAATTGAGCCAACTTGTTATAGTCAAGCTTCTAAAAGTACTGAGTGGAGGGATGCAATGGCTACCGAATTTAATGCATTGCAAAAGTGCGGTACATGGTCTCTTGTCCCTTTTACCCCTAATATGAATGTTGTTGGCTGCCGTTGGGTTTATCGAATTAAACGACGAGCTGATGGTAGTCTTGAAAGATACAAGGCCCGCTTGGTAGCTAAAGGTTATCATCAACAATCTGGGCTTGATTATAGTGAAACCTTTAGCCCTGTTGCCAAGCCTTCCACCATTCGAATTGTGCTGACTATTGCAGTTCATTTTGGGTGGCCCATACGTCAACTCGATGTCCATAATGCCTTTTTGCATGGTATTTTACGAGAAGAAGTATATATGCAACAACCTCCTGGTTTTGTTGATCCTCTTGCTCCAACTCATGTTTGCAAGCTCCATAAATCGATTTATGGATTAAAACAAGCACCGCGTGCTTGGTTTGAACGTTTTACAACATATCTTTTTGCGTTGGGATTTCATGGTGCCGATGCTGACACTTCTCTCTTCATCCATACTTCTCATAATGGAGTTCTTATTCTTCTTATATATGTGGATGATATTATTATTACCGGCAGTAATTCCACTTCTATTCATAATCTAATTCATGAACTTGGCAATCAATTCGCAATGAAAGATCTTGGTCCTCTCCATTACTTTCTTGGTATTGAGGTACATCGCGATTCAACAGGCATCTTTTTATCTCAATCAAAATACTCAATTGATCTTCTTACACGTGCATATATGGATGGCGCGAAAGCATGCACTTCACCAGTCTCTTCTCATAAGAGGCTCTCCCTCACTGAAGGCGATTCTCTTGATGATGCAACGTTCTATCGGAGTATTGTAGGGGGACTCCAATATTTATCTATGACGCGACCAGATTTAGCCTTCTCTACCAATCAGGCCTGTCAATTTATGCATGCACCAACTTCTACACATTTAATTGCTGTTAAAAGAATCCTTCGATTTCTCAAAGGAACAGTGGACCACGGACTCCATATTGGAATCGGTAATCTTGATTTGCACGCCTATTGTGATGCAGATTGGGCAGGAGATCCCGATGATCGCCGCTCTACCAGTGGTTTTGGTGTCTTTCTTGGTCCGTGTTTAGTTTCTTGGTGTGCAAAGAAACAACCTACAGTATCTCGTTCTAGTACGGAGGCTGAATATCGCTCTCTCGCCCACACTGCTGCTGAGCTTTCTTGGGTACGATTGCTCCTTAAAAATCTTCACATATTTCTACATTCTAAACCTATTATTTATTGTGACAACATTAGTGCTATCCGACTTGCGTACAATCCTATCTTTCATGCTCGGACTAAACACATCGAAGTTGATTATCATTTTGTACGAGAAAAGGTTATTCGACAAGATCTCGATGTTCATTATGTAGCGTCACAAGATCAAATTGCTGATATCTTCACTAAAGGACTATCTTCTCATCGATTCAAATTTCTCAAAGACAAGCTAATGGTGCGTGCACCTCCCATAAGCTTGAGGGGGCGTAATGGAGGATCAAATGATGATACAATTAAGGAATTGATTATGGATAAATCAAATTCTCATAATCAAGAATCTACCAATTATGACAAGTACTCAAATCACGAGAAATTAAGGAAACTCAAGAATGGCAATCTCGCAAGTATGGCAACCACACCAAATAGAAACTATTTGAATTCAAATATTGTATACTTATAGAATGTAATTGTGTAAATATTATAATCCCAAGAATAATGGGATTATATTTTGTATCCAATAATGCTATATATTAAGGGTTGATTTTGTGCTCTTCATCAAGAACAACAACCATTTTTCCATCAATTACGATTTCCTTTACTTATGCTGCATAAAGATAAAAATCGTCATAGGAATTTCAGAGTATCATTTGGATTGTACTTCATCCAATCATGCAAGCTATGAGCACTTTAAAGTACCGCAAGATCTTGCATATTAGCAACCGTTTCTAGTACAAGTATGAAAGAGTTTGATAATTGATATTCAAGATTTTAAATTTGAAATCTAGTTTTTCTATCTTTCTTTCAAAAAAAAAAATAAATAAATAATCATGCATATTATATACAAATCAGAATTGTTATTTCTAGTGCATGCATGTAAGGTAATTAATATGATTAACAAGTATCTCATTATTCGATAAGCATATTCTACACTTGATATCTGGTTTAGAATGACTAATTTGTCAAGAACTCCTAATTAGACCACTAGAGGAAGAGGAAAGAAACAAAGAAGTACCCATCAGTTTCACTTGAGCTAGAGCAAACAATGACCAGATCGAATCAGTTCCCTTTTATTATCCGAAGAAGTTGTTGCATCGGATACGATACGTCGCGCGTGATTCAGATAACATGCATCATGCTCAATACAGATTTGTTTAAGCCAACTATCTGCGTGGAAGAAGGTTTTGATAGCTAAAACAGTTTTTAAATGAACCAATTAGGTCAAGAAAAGAGGCTGTTTCAACTTAGAGAAACTATAGAATAGTGTGTTAAGCTCCAGAAATTAGAAGCATAGCCATATATATAGCACACTAATGGGAAAGGAAAGAAGAGAGAATAGTTTCATTGCATACTAATTTTCATCCGCACGCGTCACTTCGTACAACTGAATTTCACAATCTCTGCTCTATTCAACGGAGCTATAAATGACTTAATTAAATAGTTGTTGAGAAGTGATAATCACCTCAACAATCAACTTGACTAGCAACAACCTAACTAGCCACAATTCATATTAGCTGGATCGAATAAACTGGAATTATACCGTTTAGCATTACTATATAGTATATACAAGACACACCCATCACCCATCGCCAATTTCAATTAAATTCATATTCCTTTGTTCATCCTTTTAGTTCTTAGTCTAAGCTAGTAGTCAGTTATTTATGACCAGTGACTTTATCAGGTTCATTCATTAAGATCAATAAAATTAATAATTTGCAACACCAGTGAGATGGTTAAATCTGACATAAAAAAACGAAAGAAAAGTCAAAAATGAGAGAAATTAAAAACGAAAGAAAAGTCGAAAATAAGAGAAATTAAGAAAAAAATAGACCAACAAACCAAAAAGGAACAACACCAAACACAACTACCCAAGATCAAAATTACATAGAAGGTCCCTACCCTTCTACTCAAGTTTCAATTGAATCCCACTTAATTAGACTTTGTTAATCTATCAAATTGCCTACCTAATATAGTCAAGTACTTTTCTTTTATAAAGAAAAGACCGTACGCTATCTATTTTATCGATAACAAAAAATAAATTAAGCAACATGACTTTTAATTCAAGATCCCTAAAAAAAGTTATCCGAGACTCCTCCCTCAACACTCAATCGTCATGACTTTTTTCGAGTCAAAATCCTTCCTTACATCATTCAATTTCCAACCACTGCGTTACAACCTTCTGGCCCAACTAACTGTTGGCTATTTATTTATGGATTTAAAATAGGTTTAATTTTTTGTCCCGTGGCAATAAGCCCAAAAGACTAATAAGTTGAGTTAGGAGAACCTAATAAGTTGAGTTAGGAGAACCTAATAAGTTGAGGGGGACTGCGGTCCACAATAGATCTAACGGCAAGACACCAATAATAGACCTGACGTCCAGATGGATTGAGTCCGATTGAGATCCGTGGACACTATGTCTGTACAATTTAAGTAAATTGATTACGTATTTTTAACAGTTTGAGCTTTTAGGATAAATGGTTGGCGCCAACAATCCAACACTAACTTGTGAGTCATTTATTATTGTCATTCTATGTCCAATATTTTGACTAGTTATAGAGAACTGAATAATTCCAACAGGAATAAATGAGAAAACAAAGGAGAAAAATCTTTAGCTAGATCAGATAAGATCAGGGGCAGGTGTTGACAAATTAAGGGATATTAGACGAAGTTCATTAAGCAGAGCATGGGAATCTTGAGTATTAATTGAATGGATTGTTTGGATTAATTATATGACATTTTCAATTCAGCAATAAGGGACCATTCCTGAGCTACTCAGTTCTATAACAGCTTGTGCATTGAATTTTCAAATCCAATATCAAAAATTCCTATTTCACCATTTCATATCCTGCTGCTCTAGAAAAAATTAAACACTTTAAAAGTTGTAATCAATTAACCATTAAAAAAAATAAAGAAAAAGGAATGAGTTGACTTTTGATTGCAGCAGGGAGGCAAGTTGATCCTCCTATCTATAATTATCTTCTTAAATCCTTAAACTTGTATATAAAATATAAAAGTACAGGAAGAAATTTTGTCACACAAACTTCCATAATTATTTCAGATAGCTTCAGAAGCATCAAGAATCCATCAGTTAAAAAAAAAAAAAAAAAAAAAAAAAAAAAAAAAACCCATCATATTCCAGCATTCGCTTTATTATAACATCACTTTTGGAATACATGGAAGCGTATCAATTGCTCCAGTAAATTTATTTCTTTTCTAGATCTGTCGAATTATTGAGTAGCTAGCTCTTATTTCTCGTTCTCTTTTCGCCATTTAACTGAATTGATCGGGTATACAGGTGCTCGTGGGGTAAAACAATCCAAAGTTCTGCTCGATCCCCGGGGACTTCAGATCCTCGTTGAACATCTCAAAATAACCCTATAAAATATTGATTTTTGCAAAATAACCTCGGCCAAATTATATTTGCAAATCTAACCCTCTTTTTGCCACCGCGGCGCCACGCAGGCGTGCCAGCGTGAAGGCGCTGAAGCGGTCAGCGCCTTCACAATATTCCTATGAAGGCGCTGAACCGCTCAGCGCCTTCATGCCTTGTGTTGAAGGCGCTGAATGGTTCAGCGCCTTCATAGGAATATTGTGAAGGCGCTGATCCCTTCAGCGCCTTCATGATATTATGCTGAAGGCGCTAGTGCATTCAGCGCCTTCAGCATACACTACAACCGCGGCCAGGACTTAGTCATTTTTGGTGGAAAAATGGCTAAGTCCTCAGTGTGAGCCAAAAGTGACTTCTCTGTAAAGGCGCTGAGCGAATCAGCGCCTTTAGTGATTTACACTGAAGGCGCTGAGTCGCTCAGCGCCTTTAACTTATTGTTAAAGGCGCTGAGCAATTCAGCGCCTTTAACTTATTGTTAAAGGCGCTTACCGCGTCAGCGCCTTCTTCACCACCATAACCCCCGCACGGGCAACAGTGCGCCCTCATTCATCTTCTCCGCCTTCTTCCCACACGAGCCCCGCACCGCACCACATTCTTCCCTTACAGAGCTAGCTTGCTCCGAGCAGATCGCCGTCGCCGTCGCCGTCGCAGTGAGGTCGCCGTCGCCGTCACAGCTAGCTTGCTCGAGCACAGTGAGGTCGCCGTCGCAGTGTCGATCTCCTCTCGCCGTTGCCGTCGCCGTCGCCGTCGCCTTCGCCGTCGCCGTCTCTCTCGCGCTCTCAAAATCACTGTGAGCTCACTCCCTCTCTCTTCTCTCTCTTTCTCTTTCTCTCTCTCACTCTGTGAGAGAGTGGTCTCTCACAGTGAAGACTTCACTGTGAGAGATCTCACAGTGAAGTCTTCACTGTGAGAGACTCTCTCACAGTGAAGAGTCTTCACTGTGAGAGCTCACAGTGAAGATACTTCACTGTGAGAGATCGAGCTCACAGTGAAGTCTTCACTGTGAGAGACTCTCTCTAGTTGGTAATTAAAAAAAAAAAAAAAAATTTTGGTAGTCTCACAATTTGGTAATTAAAAAAAAAATCACTCTCTATGTACACCTATGCACGATACAGCTAAAAAAAAAAAAAAAAAAAAAAAAAAAAAAAGCTGATTAGGTAGTCTCTCACAGTGAAGCTCTCTCACTGTGAGAGCTTCACTGTGTAGCTAGTCTCTCACAATCAAAAAAAAAAAAACTCCTTGCACAATCAAAAAAAAAAAAAAAAAAAAAAAACAGAGTGATCTCTCTTTCTCTCTCTCACTGTGAGAGAGCTTCAATGTGACAGAGTGATCTCTCACAGTGAGAGCTTCACCGTCACAGCGAGCGATCCCCTCACTGTGAGATCGCTCAAAGTGAGAGGTTTCACTGTCGGTCTCCGACTGTAAAGTTAAAAGTAGTATTTTGAAGTGGTTAAATTTTGTTTTGTAGTTGAAATGGCTAATCCTCGCATGCCCATAAGTGTTCATTGGGATGGACAGTTAGTTATCGATGGGAATGGTCCACGATATATCGGCGGTCAAAAGAAGCTAATCGGGATACCGACTGATTGTACATATAGTAGGTTTGAGAGGAAAATGTATCGTTTAGTAAATTGTACAAGCGAACAATTTCGTCTAAAATTTACTATTGGTTGTCCCACGATCGGTGGTGGATTGTTAGCTCACGAAGTACTAGATGATGAATCATTGGAGGGAATGATAGGATTAGGTCTACATCATGGTGTTGTGACGGTATATATTGAGAAAGAGTTACAACCGTCGGCTAATTTTGAACCGCAAGGATATTACACCCAAATGCTCCACAATTATATTGATTTGGGTCCTTCCGCCAATTATATTCCACACGAAGGTGGTGTGGGAATGACAAGGTTAGAACAATCCCTAATAATTTTGTCATTTAGCATAATATTTAATTGGACTTAAAGATTGTATACATTGCAGAGAAAGTGAGTATGACCCGATTGAGAGTGTTGTACCTTGCTCGTTTAGTAGTGTGCCACCAACGACCACATGTGTGGCACCTACGACCACACACACGCAAGCCACAACCTCACGCGGACACACGCAAGCCACGACCTCACGCGGACACCGCAGGCATGCCACGACATCACGCGAACAATGCACGACCTCCCGTATTGAACCAAGCATGTCTCATTTACAACTAGAACCTTCTGATTGGGGGTAAGTACAAATTTAAATTAAATGTTAAGTTTTAAATTAATGGCAAATTTGAAACTTTAGGTTTACCAAATTTGCAGGTTATCTAATTCCTATGAACATTGGAATCCACCTGCTGTTAATGAATTTGATACGAATGTTGAGGAAGGAGGTGATAATGTTGACAGGGGTGGTGATAGTGATTTTAATCATGAGAATTCACCAATCCATGATGATCAGAATAGTAGTGACGATGACGAACCGGATGCTCCATTTCCAGATATAGATGAAAATCATGATGGAGGGTTAAATGATCTTGCAAATGCAATTTACACTCAAGTGGATAACCCACAAATCAGCAATGATTATGTAGACAATCCAGACGAGGAAATTGAATTTATTGATCATCCGGATCGTTTTATTTCCGATACTAATTGGATTAATCAGTATGCTGTAGATCAAACCCCTCTTAATATTCGACAAATAGGAGCTGGTCGACCTAGCATCGACGAGAGTTGGGCTGGACGTGTCTTTCAAGATAAGCCATCTTTATTGGATGCACTAGACCGGTGGCATATTGACCATAATGTACAAATGAAAGTATTGAAATCTACAAGAACGACGTACACTGTCAAATGCGTAGTAGAGGAATGTTCTTGGAGATTACATGCTTCAGTACCCAAAAATGCGACATATTTTAGGGTAAAAACATATGCTGGTCCACACACATGTGTGATTCCAATACTTAATGCGGCGAACCGTAACTGTAATTCCACCCTTATATGTCAATTGATCCTTCCGGTGTTAAAAGTCAGACTTAATTTAAGACCAAAAGAAATTCGAGATATGGTGCAAGCAGAGTATCATACTGACATAACATATTGGAAGGCTTGGCAATCAAAGATTAAAGCATTACAAATTATTTACGGGAGCTGGGAGCAATCCTACACCGACTTGCCTCGTTACCTTTCAATGGTAAAGAATTTTAATACTGGTACTCAATGGCATCTGGATCATTTGTGGCCGCGAGAAGGAATTTGTACCTTTCATCGTGTTTTTTGGTCATTTGGACCTTCGATACAAGGATTCGCACATTGTCGGCCGTTGGTTAGTATTGATGCTACACATTTATACGGCAAATACGAAGGTCATGCTTTGATAGCGACTGCTGTAGATGCAAATGATGGATTATATCCTTTGGCATTTGCAATTTGTGAGGGAGAGAATGCCGGGAGTTGGCGATGGTTTTTGCATAACTTGCGTCGCTATGTTACCCGTGATAGACAGATTTGTTTAATATCTGATCGATTTCCTGGATTGAAGGAAATAGTTGCTGATATCTATCGTCCAGCACGAGGGCACGCGCATCGTTGGTGTCTTCGACATATGAAAGCAAACATGCAAAAGCGCTTCAAGACCGAGATATTGTTAAATAAATTCTGGAATATCGGAGAGGCTGCAACACCGACGGAATATAATCAGCTGAAGGAAGAATTAAAGGCGTTGGATAACGATGCATGGGAGTGGGTCCATAATCTAGACAGATATAAAGAGTACTGGGCAAGAGCATTTGATGGAGGCAGACGGTTTGGAATGTTGACTACAAATCTTTCTGAATCCTTAAATGGGGTTCTTAAGGACACCCGTGGTTTGCCTATCACAGCTTTTGTTGCGTCTACTTTTTATAAGCTTAATACCTATTTCTGCAAGCGCCGTGATGACGGTGTACAATGGAATGACGCTTTTGTCAGTAAAGTAAAGAATCAGATTACTCAAAATTTAGAAAAGGCGCGGGTACATTTCGTTGTAAGATTTGGCCTCACCGAATTTGAAGTACGTACTGGAGATTTCGACTACAAAGTGATCGTCGATGGTTCAAATGTCGAATGCTCATGTTGTGAATTACATCTAACAGGAATACCTTGCTCGCATGTCTTAGCAGTTTGTAGTACAACACATATGAGATTACCATACGAGAATTTTACTTCACACTGGTATAGTACAGACTGCTATCGTAATGCGTACGCACCACATTTTCATCCTATTCCTGATAGACGGCATTGGCCACGACCCCAAGGTCCGCCGATTGTACCGCCCCCTTTACGAAGGAAGAAAGGTCGTCCACGATCTACACGTATTCGTAATGTAATGGACGAGGGGGGTGGCCGACGAGGGAAATGCTCCATTTGTAAGCAGGAAGGCCATTATAGGAGCACTTGCCCACAGAATACACAAATAGCGCAACGAGGACGCCGGCGTATGAATTACACAATTATATTTATCTTGTCTTAATAATTAATTATTTCTATCAATCATGTTACTAATATGTAGATTACCAAATTGCAGATGGCAGATCACGAGGACGCGGGGCCAGTTGATGGGTCTGTACTGGTGGACCAGCATCGCCATAGGTCAGCCTTTATCACGACTGAGGTAAGAGATATAATTTTTTATTTTTAAAATATTATAAATAAGTTGAGTATATTTTATATATAAGAGCTAACTATATTTTTTTTTGCATTACAGGATTATCATCCCGTCCCGTTCTCAGAGCACAGCCGCAAGATGAACCAGTGGGAGCTTGATCATCCAGGGGTACTCGACCTGCTTCGCCAGTCGGGATTCTACGGGTTATCCCGACTGCGACGGTTGGTACTGGATCAAGCTCTACTGAGCGCTCTTGCCGAGAGGTGGAGACCGGAGACCCAGACCTTCCATTTGCGCCACGGTGAGATGACCGTCACACTCCAGGATGTGGCGGTCATCTCGGGTCTCCGTGTGCATGGTGCACCGGTCTCTGGTTCCACCCTCCACGATTGGCATGCTCTGTGCATGGAGTTATTGGGGGCGGCGCCTGAGGAACTCAAGAAACCTGAGGTATCACTTGATTGGTTATATCGAACCTTTCATGATATACCTCAGGATGCCCCCGCCGGATTAGTCGCAGCTACCGCCCGCGCTTATATGCTATATCAGATCGGCGGTAGTATGATTCCAAACCCCAGCGGATACAAAGTTCATCTAAAGTGGCTACCACTTTTAGCTGACTTTGCTATTTGCGGCGCTTATGCGTGGGGCGCTGCGACACTGGCGTATCTATATCGGGCACTAGCTGGTGCCGCGAGGAACGGGAAGGCCGAATGCTGTTGTTTTGCTACCCTATTGCAGGTATCAAATCTGATTTTTGAATTTCAGATTTATCTTTATATTGGTAATATATATTAGTTTAATTCATTTCACCTGTTGGCGTCAATTTACAGATCTGGTCTTGGGACCATCTTCACATCGGCCGACCTACGCGCATCCTAGATGAGCCCGATATGTTCGATCGACCCCTGGGTTGCCGGTAAGATATTTTTTTTCATAAAGTAGATTTTTGTATTTCAATTATAAATGCAACTAATATATGTTTTTTATAATCTAGATGGGGCAACACTGGAGGGCTGCGTTACGGAACCAATGTCAAGACGTGTGACATTGAGTTCTACAGAGACGAGCTGGATCAGCAGCGAGAGGCGCAGGTATGTAGATCTTTTATTACATACTTTAAGTATGTAGATGTTTTATTCAACACTAATCATTTTGTCGATTAACAGGTTATATGGATGCCCTACACAGATCAGGTTATAGAGACATTACCTGATTACTGTGTGCATGGCTCAGTGGTCTGGCGTGCACGGACAGTCCTGATATGCTTTCATATCGTGGAGATGCACGTGCCAGACCGAGTCATGCGGCAGTTCGGTCTCCTGCAGCATATCCCTGTCAATGTGGTGTCCATCCCACGCATCACAGTACGTGGGCGTGCGGAGGAGGACTGGATAGCATTTCATGCTGACCACATTGAGAGGTGGTCCGAGAGGCTTAATCATATTTTTGATCAAGCCCCGGCTGCTGGTGATGACCCTGTGCAAGCGGCATCCATATATATGGAGTGGTACTGGAGGATTACACGACGATGGATTTCTCATCCAGTAGAGCGTCCTCCGCTGACTTTCCACCCTCGTGGACATATCGAGAGATCAATGGTATTAAAATTTATATATATAATTTTACTATATTCAACTTTCCTGAACTGCAAATTTAATTTTAATTTCTAATTTATAATGCAGGCCGACACACTACGACATATTAAAACCATTGTCGACCAGATTGCGCAGCACCCACCGCCGACTGATACTATTGTTCGGACTATGAGAGAAATAAGCGGCGATATTCAGATGGCACTACAGCATGTACCATCTGAACCTACGACCGGAGAGGCAGCTCGACCTTCAAATGAGGGAGCGACCTCGAGTCATCAGGTACGATTTAGCATAGAATTCAAATTAAGATTTCAAATTCATATTAACAAACTATTTACACTCTTTCAGGTGCCACGATCTCCATCTCCGACCATTCAGGCACCGATGACAGGACCTTCGACGTCAGCTTCGCTCCCGCCGCCAGTCCCACGGACATCATTTTCATCGACATATTCACGCCGTCGTCCAAGGTCATCATCGCCACACGAGATCGAGCATATAGCGTCACAGGATGAGGGTGGTATCATCGAGGAGCTCGATCAGTCGGCAGCAGTCGAGCTTCTCGATGATATACCTATCATCGACCTTGCTGTTCCACGTGGGCGAGGGCGAGGGCGAGGGCGAGGGCGTGGACGTGGGCGTGGGCGAGGACGTCGAGGTCGAGGACGTGCTCAAAATTGAGCTTTTGAGCTCAATTTTTGTAAATTTTATTCTTTCATGTTACTCAACTCGATTCTGTGAATGAAATGATTGCTGGTTGATTGATCAATGTTATTTGTTGGTGTTTGTGAATGTATTTTGTCAATGCATGAACTTATTGTACAATTTTGGGATTTTTTTAATGTGCTGTTAAGTGTTGGGTGTGAGCCCAGCTAAAGGCGCTGAGCCACTCAGCGCCTTTAGTGTTCTGCACTAGAGGCGCTGAGCGACTCAGCGCCTTCATTGTAAATAACTAAAGGCGCTGATCCGCTCAGCGCCTTTAGTGTATATCACTAAAGGCGCTGATCCGATCAGCGCCTTTAGTGTAAATCACTAAAGGCGCTGATTCGCTCAGCGCCTTTACAGAGAAGTCACTTTTGGCTCACACTGAGGACTTAGCCATTTTTCCACCAAAAATGACTAAGTCCTGGCCGCGGTTGTAGTGTATGCTGAAGGCGCTGAATGCACTAGCGCCTTCAGCATAATATCATGAAGGCGCTGAAGGGGTCAGCGCCTTCACAATATTCCTATGAAGGCGCTGAACCATTCAGCGCCTTCAACACAAGGCATGAAGGCGCTGAGCGGTTCAGCGCCTTCATAGGAATATTGTGAAGGCGCTGACCGCTTCAGCGTCTTCACGCTGGCACGCCTGCGTGGCGCCGCGGTGGCAAAAAGAGGGTTAGATTTGCAAATATAATTTGGCCGAGGTTATTTTGCAAAAATCAATATTTATAGGGTTATTTTTAAAAAATCCCCTCCTCCATCAGTTAAAAAAAAAAAAAAAAAAAAAAAAAAAAAAAAAAACCCCATCATATTCCAGCATTCGCTTTATTATAACATCACTTTTGGAATACATGGAAGCGTATCAATTGCTCCAGTAAATTTATTTCTTTTCTAGATCTGTCGAATTATTGAGTAGCTAGCTCTTATTTCTCGTTCTCTTTTCGCCATTTAACTGAAGTTGATCGGGTATACAGGCTGCTCGTTGGGGTAAAACAATCCAAAGTTCTGCTCGATCCCCGGGGACTTCAGATCCTCGTTGAACATCTCAAATATGTAGGTCTCGATCGGCCCGGGCTTCCGCGGCGTCCCCTTGCCGACGTGATTGATCAGATTCTGATTGTACGTCTGCGCGTTGCTGACCGAGGCCGCGGTGCCGCCTGCCGAAGGCCACCCGCTCTCCGACACCACGATGTCGACGTTCGATCCCCCGACCCCCGACAGCGCCGCGTAGAGCGCGTCCACGATCGCGTCGAAGAGGTTCTGGTAGCTGTACTGCCCGTCCTGCACCACCGTCCCGGTCGACGTGAACAATGCGTAGTTGATATCGATGCTCCCTGGGTTGCCCACGTAACTGAAATAAGGGTACACGTTCACGAGCAACGGAGCTCCGTTGCTCGCGAGGAACTGCACGATGGGCACCAGGGTCGACGCAGCGTCGGAGGAGAACGCGCCGCTCGACGGAGGATACGATGTTCCGAGAACACCTTGTGAGACTGATGTGGAGACTTTGATCCCGCTCAGGCCGGCCGACGATAAGGCGCTGTAGATGTTCTGCATGGCGGGGAGAACATACTGAGCCTGGTCGCCGGGGATGACCTCGTTGCCGACTGCGATGTATCGGAAGGAGACGCTAGAAGTGTAGGCTTGCACGTTGGACTGGACCCAGGCGGCGGCAGCGGACTGATCGGAGGCGAAGGACTGCAGACTCTCGTTGGGGACGCCGAGGATGAGCTGGATGTTGGAGCCCCCCAGGGCCTGGAGAGTGGCCGTGTCCGGGGCGTAGATCCTCATCGCGCCGATGCCGTTGGATTCGTACAGGCTCACTACGGAGCTCGGCTGGGGGAGGTTGTCTCCGTTCATTCCGTAGCAGACACCAAGCACAGCTGAAAACAAGCGAGGAAGGCCAAAATTCATGTTTCATGTTTCATGTTTCATGTTTCTAACCAGATGTGTAGTATTCACCTTTCATCTGTTAAATGTGAAGCAACTAGGCTAAAGATCTGATATCAATATTGTATTATTATAATTGCAATAATTTGTTATATGTTTCATGATATTAAAATACTTTTCTTTTTTATTGAACTTTGACTTTTAATGACCAATGATCATTTTATATTATTTGATATAGTATTATAATAATAAATTTTGAGTTCAAATTTATGTAAAGTGGGGCCACAAAATTTTTTAATATTCAACTAATTATTCACTTAGGTTCACTATCATCCTAACCACGCATCACTTAATACAAGGATTAAAAAATCGATAGCACCAAGTTATTGGTGCTATCAACAGCCTAGTTTTATATATATATATATATATATATATATATATATATATATAAAAAGAGAGAGTGAGAAAATAGTTGATATATTTTTAAAAGTACAAGTCTAATTATATTTGTACATTTTTTATCATTAGATTTATGTTATTAAACATTCAACTAAAAAGGGAGAAAGAAAAAGTACACATGCAAATTAATATAGAATCACATACGGTTTTCAAATCCAGTTCATATGCAAATAAAACCCAAAATCCATAAAACTCAAAACTCATTCAATCCACAAATAAAACTTATGATCTATTTAACCCACAAATAAAATCCAAAATTAATTCCATTCACAAACAAAACTTATAACCCATTTAGTCCACTCATAAAACTCATAATCTATTCCAATCCACAAATAAAACCCAACTCATTTAGTCTACAAATATAATTCTAAAACCCATTCAATCCATAAATAAAGCCCAAGATCTATTTCAGTTTATAAATAAGGTCCAATCCAGTTCAATCTTACCATCTTAACACATATAATTAAGGCAAAATTATATCCAAACCTACTAGGTTCTAAATAATACATTTAGAATTTAGTCTAATCAAATTAAATCGAGCTCTAACACATATAATCAGAGTTCATTCAAATGAACCCAACTAACTCTAATATATATACTTAGGGTCTGGTCAATCTTTTTGTTCTAACACATATATGTAGAGTGAAAATCAAATCAATCTGACCAATCTTAATACATATACTTAAGACTTAATCAACCTTTTACTCTAGCACATATACTTAGGATGAAAGTTCAATCAAATTTGACGAATTCTAATACATATACTTAGGGTTTAATCAAATTCTCACTTTAACACATATAACTAGAGTGAAAAATATATCAAACTCAGCCAATCCTGATACATACATTCAGGACTCAGCCACTTTCTATCTTCGAATAGCATCAAATTCGACCCACCTTAATACATATACTTGGGATTTGATCATATCTTCATCTTGGAATATACGCCAAATGTGGAACCAAATGTAATTGGATTCTAAAACATACACTTAGAGCCAATTAAACCCAATTAAACTCTAACACATATATTTAGAGTTTAATGTGCCTGAGATCTAGTCAATTCAAATTCAACTAAATCCTAACACATATATTTGGATTCGGTCAATCATTAGGATACGATTTAGTATATCCTTCTCACAAAGGTCTATTAATCGAAGGTGCCCTAGTTTCACAGGGGTAATTACCAATAAATGCTTATGTCTATTGGAGATAATGGATCCACAATTTTGGATACCTATATACCCACATTTAAATATTCAATTGAATCGTGAAGACTATCCCATGAAAATTCGAAAAAATGAATCGTGCGAGATGAGTCATTCGCGATTGCAGACAGTAGAATGTGATAGTTTGTAAAAACTTCATCTCTATTTATTTCAACTACTGTTTTCCGCAACACCCCGCTATCAATAGAATAAAATTCCACAAATAATACATGCATGAAGTATTTCTAGTGTAAAAAAATTAGAAATGAGATTCTGCGATCCAAAAGCACGACAAGTCCCAACATGTTGCATGTACTTATGCTACATAAAGATAAAAATTGTTATAGCAATTTGGGAGTATCATTTAGATTGGATTCATCCAACCAAGCTATGAAACTTTAAAGTATTGCAAGATCTTGCATATTAGCAACTGTTTCTAATACAAATGGTAAAAAAATTAATAATTGATATCTAAAATTTTAAATTTTAAATTTAATTTATTTATATTTTCAACTAAATTTATTTTTTAAAACAGACGAAACAGCCAGCATTATATCTTTCTTTAAAAAAAAATAATAATCATGCATATTATATACAAATCAGAATTGTTATTTCTAATGCATGCATATAAGGTAAATATGATTAACAAGTATCTCATTATTCGATAAGCATATTCTACACTTGATATCTAGTTTAGTACGACTAATTTGTCAAGTACCACTAGAGGAAGAGGAAAGAAACAAAGTACCACCCATCAGTTTCACTTGAGCTAGAGCAAACGATGACCAGATCGATTCAGTTCCCTTTCATTATCCGAAGAAGTTGTTGCATCGGATACGATATGTCGCGCATGATTCAGATAACATCCATCTTGCTCAATACAGATTTGTTTAGGCCAACTATCTGCGTGGAAGAAGGTTTTGAAAGCTAAAACAGTGTTTTAAATGAACCAAGGTCAAGAAAAGAGGCTGTTTCAACTTAGAGAAACTATGGAATAGTGTGTTAAGCTCCAGAATTTAGAAGCATAGCCATATATATAGCACACTAATGGGAAAAAGGAGATGGAGGGAAAGGAAAGAAGAGAGAATAGTTTCATTGCATACTAATTTTCCTCCGCACACGTCATTTCGTACAACTGAATTTCACAATCTCTGCTCTATTCAACGGAGCTATAAATTACTTAATTAAATGGTTGTTGAGAAGTGATAATCACCTCAACAATCAAGTTGACTACCAACAACCTAACTAGCCACAATTCATATTAGCTTGTTCGAATAAAATGGAATTATACCGTTTAGTATTACTATATAGTATGTACAAGACACACCCATCCCCGATCGCCAATTTCAATTAAATTCATATTCCTTTGTTCATCCTTATAGTTCTTAGTCTAAGCTAGTAGTTATTTATTTATCACCACTGACTTTATCAGAGGTTCATTCGTTAAGATCAAAAAAATTAATTTGCAACAAGAGTGAGATAGTAAAATCTCACATAAAAAATCGAAAGAAGAGCCGAAAATGAGAGAAAGAAGGAGATATACCAACAAACCAAAAAGGAACAACACCAAACACAACTATCCAAAATCAAAATTACATCGGAGGTCCCTAACCTTCTATTTAAGTTTCAATTGAATTCCACTTAATTAAACTTTGTAATACTATCAAATTGCCTATTTAATATAGCCAAGTACTTTTCTTTTTTTTAAAAAAAAAAAGCAATACGCTATCCGTTTTATTTGTACCAAAAATAAATAAAGCAATATGAGTGAGACATTAAAGAAGTCATTCTCACTCCTTCCTCAACACTCAATCGTCATGACTTTTTACTGCTCTCTCAACACTCAATCGTCATGACTTTTTCCCAGGTCAAAACTCTCGTTATGTCATCCCAATTTCTCCCACTGCGTTACAACTCTTCTAGCCCAACTAACTTGTGAATCAACATAACTTGTTCATTTATTATTGTTATTCTATGTCTAATATTTTGACTAATTATAGAGGTATTAGGTGTGACTCCGAAATTAGAAATCGTTTTGATTTTGTGTTTTCTGTTCGCCGACGGCTTCGCGACGCGACGGCAAATTTTGATAAAAATTTTTTTTAAAAAAAATTAGATGTTTATGGTGAAAGCGGAGGGCTCCCGATGGATCGGATCCGATAAATAAAACCAGTTAAGAATTTCTTATTCACTTTTTTTTTGCCCTAGAGAGATCGAGCGATTGAATCATCGAGAACATTTGTATTCCCTTTTTCATATAGTGAAACATTCCTCCTTCGTTCGTAATTTTTTAAAAAAAAAAAATTTATGTAAATCTGTATATTTATTTTTTTATCGTATATTTGAGATCTATTTTTGTGTGTTGATCGTTTTTAATTTCGTTAAGTTTCTGCGTTCGGTACCAAGAGGAGGCCAGAATAATTCCAACAGGAATAAATGGAAAAAACAAAGGAGAAAAATCTTTAGCTAGATCAGATAAGATCAGGGGCAGGTGTTGCCAAATTAAGGGATATTAGACAAAGTTCATTAAGCAGAGCATGGGAATCTTGAGTATTAATTGAATGGATTGTTCGGATTAATTATATGACATTTTCAATTCAGCAATAAGGGACCATTCCTGAGCTTCTCAGTTCTATAATAGCTTGTGCTTTGAATTTTCAAATCCGATGTCGAAAATTCGTATCTCACCATTTCATATCCTGCTGCTCTAGAAAAATTTAAACACTTTAAAAGTTGTACTCAATTAACCATTAAAAAAAAAAAAAAAAGGAATGAGTTAGACTTTTGATTGTAGCAGGGGAGGCAAGTTAGATCCTCCTATTCTATAATTATCTTCTTAAATCCTTAAACTTGTATGTAAAATATAGAAGTTACAGAAAGAAATTTTGTCACAAAAACTTCCATAATTATTTCAGATAGCTTCAGAAGCATCAAGAATTCATCAGTTAAAAAAAAAAAAAAAAAAAAAAAAAAACCATCATATTCCAGTATTCGCTTTATTATAACATCAATTTTGGAATACATGGAAGCGTATCAATTGCTCCAGTAAATTTATTTCTTTTCTAGATCTGTCGAATTATTGAGTAGCTAGCTCTTATTTCTCGCTCTCTTTTCGCCATTTAACTGAAGTTGATCGAGTATACAGGCTGCTCGTTGGGGTAAAACAATCCCCAGTTCTGCTCGATCCCCGGGGACTTCAGATCCTCGTTGAACATCTCAAATATGTAGGTCTCGATCGCCCCGGGCTTCCGCGGCGTCCCGTTGCTGACGTGATTGATCAGATTCTGATTGTACGTCTGCGCGTTGCCGACCGTGGCTGCTGTGTCGCCTGCCGAAGGCCACCCGCTCTCCGACACCACGATATCGACGCTCGACACCCCGACCCTCTGCAACGCTGCGTAGAGCGCGTCGACCGTCGCATCGAATAGGTTCTGGTACGCGTACTGCCCGTCCTGCACCACCGTCCCGGTCGACGTGAACAATGCGTAGCTGAGATTGATGCCCCCTTGGCTGTATACGTAGCTGAAATACGGGTACACATTCGCTAGCAAAGGGGCTCCGTTGCTTGCGAGGAACTGCGCGATAGGCCCCAGGGTCGACGCAGCGTCCGAAGAGAACGTGCCGTTCGACGGAGGATACGAAATTTCTAGAACACCTGTGGAGACCGATGTGGAGACTTTGATCTGGCCGCTCAGGCCGGCCGACGATAAGGCGCTGTAGATATTCTGCATGGCGGGGAGAACATACTGCGCCTGGTCACCGGGGATGACCTCGTTGCCGACCGTGATGTATCGGAAGTCGACGCTAGAAGTGTAGGCTTGCACGTTGGACTGGACCCAGGCGGCGGCAGCGGACGAATTGGAGGCGAAGGATTGGAGACTGTCGTTGGGGACGCCGAGGATGAGCTGGATGTTGGACCCCCCCAGGGCCTGGAGAGTGGCCGTGTCCGGGGCGTAGATCCTCATCGCGCTGATGCCGTTGGATTCGTACAGGCTCACTACGGAGCTCGGCTGGGGGAGGTTGTCTCCGTTCGTTCCGTAGCAGACACCAATGGATTGCACAGCTGAAGACAAGTAAATTAAGAGTTAGTTCGGAGTCATAATCCAAGAGATTAAAATTATTAATTATTTGTTATTACCAATTGTAATTAACTGATAGTTAAATCTAATTAACCCACCTGCCTAGCTAGTTAAATTCATTTTTAAAAATACACATAACATTACCAAATTCACAAATATGTGAGAGAGAGAGAAACCTGTTGGAATGGCTATGAGAACTCCCAGGAGCAACAATGCAGCTGCAATCATATTGGAAACTTGAACACTAGTTTGCTTTGCCATAAGAAGAGACAATTAAAAAAATTAATAAATTGGTCTCTCAATAGCTATAAGCCCTTATATAGCTAGAGTTTTTCATACTGATATATCTACATTCCTGCATTTAATTAGTCAATCTCCCATTAGAAATTACTGCACCCAATTGAGATGCCCACTTTAGCGTGCTAGATATAAATTCAAGTACTATTCTCATATTTCTCGATCTATAGAGAGTAAGCATACTCAACTCTACACGGCTATTTTTTTTATCTACCATGTCCACAATTTTCCGCGCAAGCATAATTGCCTTTCACTACATTGTTCTTTTGAATCTTTTATATTTTCTATGTTATTATTTTTTTTGCAAAAATATTACTAAATTATTATTTTTTTATTATCAAATTCTACATAAGTAATAAACTTATAATTTTAAATAAAAGATAGTGTTATTTTAAAACGCATTGGTTGAAATTAGCAGAGAATGACTCTGTCCTATTTTGATATATATATATATATATATATATATATATATATATATATATATATATATATATATATATATATAATACTTAGAAATAGCGAAAATTTTTTGAAAATAACTTGATATGTATGGAATTGCTTCCATGTAATAACCAATTTGAACATTTTTTTTGTTGCCTAGTATATTTTTTATTATAATATATTTTGCACCGTGCTCTATCTTGATAGATTAATTTAACTTGATAGGATGATTGATATTGAAGTTAATTTTCATCACAAATTAAGGTATATATCAGCATAGTAGTTTCAGCAACAACTCACTATTAATAAAGAACTTGGCAAATAAAAATTTAGTTTTTTTATTAACTTTAGTATTTCATCGATCGGTACTAGTGCAAATGGCAAAATATTTGATGATTAATATTCGAATTCGAAGCCTAGTTGCTTCAAAATTAAAATTTTTATTTCAAGGAGAGTTGGAAATGAGATTTTATTTTAAAAAGAGTCGAAAATGAGATTCTGACATCTAAAAGCACAAATTTTAATTTGTTGCTTATATTCATGTTACAGAGAGAATATTTTAATTTTGTTGCTTCTACTCGTGCTACAGATAGAATATGTAGCAGAAATTTCAAAGTATTATTTGAATTGTACTCCATCAACAAGACCATCTATGCGCTAGTTCTTGCATAATATTAATTATTGTACTTTATTTAATAAAATTATCTATGGAAACGAAGCGAATAATATATTATTTTTTTTCTAAAAAAAAATAAATTTAGTACTTTTGTTTCAAGAAGAGTTGGAAATGAGATTCTAGATCTAAAAGCTTCATAAAATTTTAAAAAAATAATTAAATAAAACGGATAGCATATTATTTTTTTCTTTCAAAAAAAAATAAATTTAGCATTTCTACTGCAAGAAGATTTGGAAATAATTCTGAATCTAAAAGCTTATTGAAATGAGATTCGGAGATCTAAAAGCACAAATTTTATTTTGTTGCTTATAATCATGTCACAGATAGAATATGCAGTAGAAATTTCAAAGTACTATTTAAATTATACATCATCCAACAAGGCCATCTTGCATAATATTAATTATATACAAATCACAATTGAAATTTCAAACGCGTGCACGTTGGATAAATATAATCTGAGCATGGATACCTACGTTAGCACGCGAAATTTGTCCAATTCCTCTTAGACGACTAGAGGGAGAGGAAATTAATTAACAATACATACCCATCATTTTCACTTAAGCTAACAATTATAAAAGCCACGTCGCGCAACTCGTTGGAACAAACATTGAGAAGATCAATTAAGTTCCCTTTCATTTTCAGAAGAAATTGATGTATGATACGACACGTCGCCGCGTCGTGATTCAAATAACTTCAACACAAATTAATCCATTTAGACCAACTGCATGTTTGGGTGGAAGAACCCAGCTAATTCATAGCTAAATACTGGCTAAAACAGTATTTAAATGTGTAGCGCAATAATAAACGAAGCTCATACTAATAAATTATTAATAATACTAATAAATTATCAACTGTCCCTAATACAAATGATAAATCACATTCCTAGCTAAGTTTATTAAAAAAAAAAAATATTATAATATAATACAAAAAGATTTATATAGTTCATTCAAACCGAACTACATGCATCCACGAATACAAAAAAAATTGAATTAAAAAAATTACTATATCTTTTTGATTCTGTAAATTCCGTTTCGAGATGGCTATTAGCTAGAATTTCTCCTATCAATCTTAGAATTTTGAATCAAATAACAAAAATAATAAAAAAAAAAATTAACAACTCTCTCTATGTTGATCTCTCTATTTAAATGAAAAGAAATTTTAAGAGTAAAAAAAAATTCTATATAAACTATATATAATAAAATTTGCCTTATAATCCCATTTGACCCAATATACTAATAGGTCAATTAAAATTTAAAATCTATTACCAATTAGCTCACTACATTAATTATTAAATAAAATTCAAAATAAATCAAATAAAATAATAGATGAATTTGATACCACTAGACCCAACAAAATGAACCATGCAAGGTCAGGAAAATAAGCTGTTCCAACTTAGAGAAACTATGGAATCGTGTGTAATAAGCTTCGGAATTTAGAAGCTTATAACCATATATTCCACACTATGGGAACGAAGAGATGGAGGTGGAAAGGAAAGAAGAAAGAATGAACACGGTATTTTATACAATTGAATTTCACAATTTCTGTTCTATCTAACAGAGCTATTAATTACTTAATTAAATGATTGTTGAGTTGTAATAATCATCTCAACAATCAAAGTCAAATACTAATTATCAACACACACGTTTTCATCCTTATTTATAGCTCTCGATTTAAATTACGTGATTTACTATGTATTTTATTTTGACTTTAAAATTTAACTTAAATAATTATTTTAATAAATTTATAGTTATTAATTTTAAAAAATTAGTATTCGTTTGACTGATTTAAATCAAATGAATTAAATTTACCTATTGCAAACAACTACAGTAATATCAAAAATTCATCGGGTTAAATAAAAAAAAAAAAAAAAATTTATTCTCTCGCATGCATTCGGTTTATTATAACATGAATTTTCCGAATACATAATAATAGTAAAGCATCAATTGGTCCAATAAATTTATTTTTGTTTCTAGATCTTTCGAATTATTGAATATAGCTAGCTAGCTAGCTCGCTCTTATTTCTGCGTCTCTTTGCGCCATTTAACTGAAGTTGATCGAGTACACAGGCTGCTCATTGGGGTAAAACAGACCCCAGTTCTGCTCGATTCCCGGGGACTTCAGATCCTCATTGAACATCGCAAATATGTAGGTCTCGATCGGCCCGGGCTTCCGCGGCGTCCCCTTGCCGACGTGATTGATCAGATTCTGATTGTACGTCTGCGCGTTGCCGACAGAGGCCGCGGTGCCGCCTGCCGAAGGCCACCCGCTCTCCGACACCACGATGTCGACGTTCGATCCCCCGACCCCCGACAGCGCCGCGTAGAGCGCGTCCACGATCGCGTCGAAGAGGTTCTGGTAGCTGTACTGCCCGTCCTGCACCACCGTCCCGGTCGACGTGAACAGCGCGTAGTTGATATCGATGCTCCCTTGGCTGTATACGTAGCTGAAATACGGGTACACGTTCACGAGCAACGGAGCTCCGTTGCTCGCGAGGAACTGCACGATGGGCCCCAGGGTCGACGCAGCGTCGGAAGAGAAGGCGCCGCTCGACGGAGGATACGATGTTCCGAGAACACCTGTTGAGACTGATGTGGAGACTTTGATCTGGCCGCTCAGGCCGGCCGACGATAAGGCGCTGTAGATGTTCTGCATGGCGGGGAGAACATACTGCGCCTGGTCGCCGGGGATGACCTCGTTGCCGACAGCGATGTATCGGAAGGAGACGCTAGAAGTGTAGGCTTGCACGTTGGACTGGACCCAGGCGGCGGCAGCGGACTGATCGGAGGCGAAGGACTGCAGACTGTCGTTGGGAACGTCGAGGATGAGCTGAATGTTGGAACCCCCCAGGGCCTGGAGAGTGGCCGTGTCCGGGGCGTAGATCCTCATCGCGCCGATGCCGTTGGATTCGTACAGGCTCACTACGGAGCTCGGCTGGGGGAGGTTGTCTCCGTTCGTTCCGTAGCAGACACCAATGGATTGCACAGCTGAAAACAAGCGATCGAAGAAGGTCAAAATTCATGTTTCATGTTTCTAACCATATGTGTAATTTCATCTGTTTCATCCTAAAGAGCAAACGATATTAATTGCAGTAATCAATTTGTTATATGTTTCATGATATTAAAATACTTTTTTTTTTTATAGAACTTTTAACTTTGATTAACGGTGAATGACTGTTTTATATTATTTGATATAGTATTACGGTAGAAAATTTTGAGTTCAAAATTCTAGTAAATTCGTAGCTTTTAAACATACAACTGCATAAAGAAATCTCTACATTAAATTTTCCAAATGTTACCCTAAAAATGAAAAAATAAAATTAAGGTCAAATCGTTCAAATTAAGGTCTTGGTATATATGGTCATAATATATGAGAAAGATTAAGTTAATTTTAAGATTTATTCTTCTCATCGAGAATTTTTTTGAAAAAAAAAGTCTTGTTAAATTCCGTGACCCCATTAACAAATTCAGCAAATATAGGACAGTATGGAAAGAAAAGCTATCAAACTAGAATTCACCTCACTCATTTGGGAAAAAAAAAATACTATAAAATTTAAACTATATCTGATAATTATATTTCATATTTTATATTCCACACTTAATTTTTTTCATGAGTAAGTTCAAAATATGGACTTGAATTAAATAAATAAATAAATAAGCTAATAATCAATTTATTTATATGAATTAAACCAGTCGTTTTAGTTTGACGTGTTAGTACATACATAGATTGATGTATAAATTGACTCGCACGAACATGTTACACAGATAAGTACGTACACCCCTGTTTATAATTTGTTGTTAAGCATTAAAAAATAATAATAATAATAATAAAATGAATTCTTCAAATGCAGTATATATATATATATATATATATATATATATATATATATATATATATATATATATATATATATATACGTTGCATTAAATGATCCAAAAGATAGTTTATCTATGGTCAAGCCCAAAACGAAAGAATTATATTCATGAAAAATGAGTGCTATTTAATTCTTGTTTAGCAAAGTATTTAACAAATAAAAAGTTTTCAAGTGTTTAACAAAAAGCTAAAATAAGATTCCCATACATGTGTTTGACCCATTATATAATTGGGCTAAGTAAGTTTTATATATATTATGGACAAAAGCTCTTAAGTAAAAGTGTTTAGTTTAGTTATCCAAACAATTATACTTAAATAATATTTTTTCAAAACCCCCACCAAACAAAACACCCATATTGCAGTACGTACGTGTGACATCAAGGTGACATTAATGCAAGAATGCATGCACATGCACAAATCTCAAAAAACACATTATATTATCATGAACAATCACATATAAGAGAGAGAAAGAGATATATAGAGAGAGAGACTTGTTGGGATGGCCACGAGAACTCCAAGGAGCAGCAATGCAGATGCAACCATATTGAAAACTTGAACACTAATTCGCTCTGCCATAAAGAGAGACTCTTAACAAAATTAGTAAGTTAAAAACTTAAATGTGCTTTACATGTACACCTACTGGCACCTTTATATTGAGTTTCACATACTCTCTACACTGATTCCTACGTATCATTTGGTCAATCGATCTCTCCACCCAATTGAAATGCTCAACTACCATTCTCCTGCTTTTCTTAGAAAAGAAAAATGGAATTCTACATACGTACCCCTTCTGCCGAGGCGAGTCATTTGAACTCTACCGGTCATTTTGGAAATTGCAATCAAAGACCTATGGAAATTCATCTAAATTAACGGTCATTATTTTCCTCAAACCTACGTATAGAATTTCTTGTGCTCTTTTAATTGATTTTTTTCCATAAAGATTTTGTTTCTATGTGATATCTACGTAATCATCTTGGACTAATTTAATTTGTCTTCTATTTACGCTCCATGATTCACGCGCGTTTGGAAGAATTATAATAGCTATGAAATTTCATTTCCATTGCAAAATTAATATTCCATTCATATATACATATAATGCCTCTTTTGGCCTGTTCAGATGTATAAATAAATATCCCAACTAATTTATTTCATCAAAAATTAAGTTTTTAGTATTAGCTAGGTAAATAAGGAGTTTGATCATTAAGTGCTGAAAAAACGTGCTATATTCAGCCTTCAAATTATTTTAGATTTTGAAAATAAAATAAATCATCTCCCGAATAAAATACATTATTCAAATAAATTACGACTAAATCAAACCCATGCAAAAAGGTAAAATCAAACCCTTTTAGGTTGCAACTATAAAGAAAACTCTTATATCGCACTAGCTATTTGTTTCTGAATAACTTGTTCTTACATCTCTAAACATATTCTTATTGTTTGTTTGGCTGGACTTCAACACCCATCTTCAGTAAAGTGCTTAATAGATAAAAATGCTCAACTCTTCTGCTACAACAATATTAAAAAAATAAAAAATTGAGGTTCAAAAATATAAAAGTTCTAATTCGATATTTCTATTTGTGTTGTAGAAAGAATTTTCTTAATTACGAGACTAGCTACTATAACATAATGATTCTTCTAAATATCTACGATCACATGGCATTATAGTAGGATAAATATATCCTTACATAGTCAAGATTGTGATTTGTTTATTTTGAGAGAAAAAAATAGCATGCTATATATGGGCTTAATTTATTCATATAAAATTATGATCCATGTTATGTTATTAGCAGGTTTCTCATTATTCGATTAGCATATTTCCATATGTGAATCTATTTTAGCATGATCAATTGGTGAAGGGCTATTAGAACACTAGTGGAAATTAAAAGAAAAAAAAAAAAAAAAAAAAAAAATAAATAGACACTCATCATTTTCACTTAATCTAACCAGTAAAAAACGATGCTGCTATGTTATTGACAACAAATAATTAAATATTGACTAGGTGGACGTAGTTCCTATTGATGCATCTCACAGGGGAATTTTTTAAAAATAATCCTATAACAATTGGAAATTTGGGAAATAACCCTTCCAAATTTAATTTTGCAAAAATAACCCTACTTTTGCCACCTCAGCGCCACGGAGGAGAGAGGAACTGAAGACGCTGAAGCGTTCAGCGCCTTCACAAAAAACCTGTAAAGGCGCTGAATGGATCAGCGCCTTCAATAGCCTTCAATATGAAGGCGCTGATCCATTCAGCGCCTTCACAAAAAACTGTGAAGGCGCCGAATGAATCAGCGCCTTCATGCGTCTTTGCTAAAGGCGCTGTTTTATTCAGCGCCTTCCGCACACGCTACAAGTTGAGGACTTGGCCACGCTACAAGTTGAGGACTCCCACCTTTAACTATGTTAAAGACGCTGATTGGTTCAGCGCCTTTAACATAATGTTAAAGGCGCTGAACCGTTCAGCGCCTTTAATTTAAATGTTAAAGGCGCTGAACCGTTTAGCGCCTTTAATTTAAATGTTAAAGGCGCTGATCCATTCAGCGCCTTCACAGGATTTTTGTGAAGGCGCCGAACGCTTCGGCGTCTTCAGTTCCTCGCTCCCCCGTGGCGCTGAGGTGGCAAAACTAGGATTATTTTTGCAAAATTAAATTTGGGAGGGTTATTTTCTAAATTTTCAATTGTTATAGGGTTATTTTTAAAAAATCCCCTCTCACAGTGTACGTCACCCACTCGTGATACATGATACGGGTATACATCAAGCGCGGAACAAATCACTACTCAATTGCGTGGAAGAGGGTTTCGTAGATCATGAAGCACGGTCAAGGGAAAAAAAAAAAAAAGAAGTTAATAATTACTTGAACAAGCCATTAATCTTCAAATTAATAGGGTTAGCCTCAGAGAAATGATGGAATAGCACATTTGTTTTGCTTCGGAACAAAGAATTATGCGTTTTGTGCTGACATATAAAGAAATTATACTACTTAATATTTAAAGACGCTTATTTGTATACTTAATAATATTTAAAAGCGTTGGTAAATAAAGAGTCGTCACATGTATACCGACGTTTATGCCAAGTGCCGATAAAATATATGGCGAGACTTTAAAGCGTCAGAATGTTTTAAAGTCATGACAATTTAAAGCTCGAAAAATATAATAATAAAATTTATTATTTAATTAATTAGTTTAATATAATAAATAATTCATATGATGATATTTTTTGAAGCGTTGATATTTTCAATATTATAGAAATAATTCATATTTTTTGAAGCTTCGTTTAAAAAAATCCTTATATTAAACATTTTTTGTAGTGTTATAATAAGATGTGTGCTGAAACTGGCAGTATTTGGTATTGTGCCAGTTGCACACCAATAACTACAAGAAGTTAATGGAGAAGGAAGGATTGCTTCAACAAGAGTACCAACAATTCCTTGTTTTCGTTCTGCATAATGATCATTTCTTTGATAAGTAATAGGCTAATTTTATATACAGAGAGAGACACAGAAATATTTTGGAAGCAACAATTAATTCCCAACTTTTGGGCCTTTAGATTCATACTGTTATCACCACCAACCAATAAACATATAGTAACACCATATTATATATATAGTTCTCATTTAAAATATTTTTAATGTTTACTTCACTAAACACATCAAGTGCAATCGATTCTCATCATGTGGAAGGACAAAATCCATGTAGAAGAATAAATGCCTCGACATGCTGTGATTAAGGTCGAATCATATGCAGTAAACATTCAGAATTACACACACACATGCACACACAAAACCAACACCAACACCAACACCAACACCACCCTACGATGGCTTGACAATTAACAGAGCATTCATACTGTTACATTGATCATGGAGTACATAAAATAATATACAGGACAACACGAAAATTACACACAATCATTACCTTCGTGAAGAGATATCGCTATAGCAGAATATCACCATAGCCTTCTCCCTCGGTTCCCACTTCCCAGTGGGAGGAACTTCTACTTCACACGAACAAACTAGAACGTGCAAAGAATCAGCGTTGTGGCACTCGTGAACAATCACAGCTGCTGCTGTGAGATCTCTTCTTGCAAATCCAAATGTGAGTTAGCGCAACAGATGTTATGTAATGTTCATATCCTACTAAAAAAAGAATCGGTTTATGATCTGTCTCAGGCACCATATTCTGGCATCTCAAACAACTGACTCCGTAAGTTATTAACAAGCTCATCTGCTAAAGCGCTATTCTCGGATAGGAAATGTTCGGCCTCTGCTTGATCTTTGAGGAACGTCCCTTTTATCCAGTATCCATTTTCTTCTCTCAATATAATTCCATGCAAAGAAGCCATCTGCAGAATCTCGGCTTCGTGGCAAATCCCCTTACCAAATTGGATATCTAAAGTAGCTTTCTTCATCGAAGGAGCTAGTTTGTTTTTCACAATTTGCACCGAAATGCCGACGCCAGTTATCTATGATCACAAGATGGAAAACAAAACTTTAGGATTAGTGATGATTTCAAGAATATCACTTGAAAAACATGAAAATAAATATACGTAGTGTGAAATGTGTTCCTGCTGGCATAAGTGCTAGTTCAAAAATCCAAAGCTTTAACCAATGAGCTGCTCATCTAACCAAGCTTATTTTCTTTTGTTTACATCGGAAACCAACTTTTTCTATTCTTTCCAGGAAATTTTATTTTAAATTGTCAGGACAACCTATAAAAGCTCATAAGAAAATTTATTCAGCAGAGAAAGTAATCTAAGCTAGAAAAAGAAAAAAAAAAAAAATTAACATGGATACCTTATCTTCGTTTTGCAGCAAGCCCTTTCTTGAAATCCTCATTCGAATTGCTGCATAGAACTTCAAAGCATTCCCACCACAAGCAACTTCACTTTTCTCCCCGAGGCTTTGATTTGATCTTAAATTTGCTCTGACCTACATATTAATACATGTAGATTTAAATTGAGATATATTGCAAAAGTATCAGCAAATAAATGATCATTGTAACAAAATCAACATACTTTTCACAAAAGTCTATCTCCTATGAGAAAAGAAGTAAATAGTTTCCTTTTTCTGAATTTCAGTAAGCACTTGTATTAGTCAAGTGGCATTTTCTGGCATACCCAACCGACTAGCATAATTGCCTAATAGTACTCTTGAACTAAGGATCTAAAAATAATTGGAAATATTAAAAATAATAAATTGTGGAAGAATCCTTATATTTTACCTGATTCACAAAAATTACAAGGGTTTGTGATCGGCTTAGCGAATCATGAATTTTTCTAAGTGCTTGAGTCATCAACCGCGCCTGTACATCCTCAGAATTCAGATCTACAATGCCATCAAGCTCACATTTTGGAACAAGTGCTGCCACCTGCAGTAGATCGAAAAGCAATCTAAGATATGAAATCTATGTTAAGAGGATATCGGCCAACTCGAAAAAGATGTATCGACCAGAAAATAGCATTACATAATACACAAGCTTAAAAAAAATTCTGAGAAAGTCGTTTTTCTTGTTATCCAATTCTTTCAAAAGTAAAACTTGTCACTTTTTTAATGTCAGAGAAAAAAAAAAAAAAAAAAAAAAAAAAAAAACTAATAGGCATCTATTCATAAAGCTATACAATTTTCCCATGTACTACCATAAAACAT
The DNA here is from genome assembly GCA_029168755.2 of Tillandsia fasciculata. Taxonomy (NCBI): domain Eukaryota; kingdom Viridiplantae; phylum Streptophyta; class Magnoliopsida; order Poales; family Bromeliaceae; genus Tillandsia; species Tillandsia fasciculata. Next base: position 30,281,140 of record CM054930.1, read on the forward strand.
TATGCATTACATTGAAGGAGCTATTAATAACCAATGCATGACACGCGCACACACAAAAAAAAAGCCAGAAAAATAATGAGCTAAAAAGTAAATAGCAAAGAAATATTAGGAAACAAAGATACACATACACTGTCTACAACAATGACATCAACTGATCCACTATTAACCAGAGTGTTCACTATGCTCAAGGAATTTTCGGCACAGTTAGGACGTGCAATAAGGAGATTTCCAGTGTTTATGCCCATGGATTCTGCAAATGAAGGATTCAATGCATTTTCTACATCGAAATAAGCACAATAACCTGCAAAAACAAGAAAAAATTTTAATATCCAAAAAAAAAAATATCAAACTGTTATTAAAAGTGAAGTTTATGATACCAATCAAAGGAACAAGAGGTGTAAAACCCAAAACAAGGCATGAGATGCAAAATTAAGGACGAAATAAATGGAAATGGTTTTTTGATTAAAAGTTAACAGCCATATGAAAGTTCTACCGAAATCAAAATGAATTTCAGCGCAAAAATATAACTGTAAAGCACCTCTAGCTAAAATAATTTAGGAATTCAGAGTGCCCCAGGCCGGAAGTGTCCCTTTTAAAAAGCTGTATTTACTTGAAGGGACTTCTTGTTTTCAAACAAGTTTAGTTTTGACAAGAATTATGTAATCAAGTACATATATAACGAAAGTCAAATGAGGAGGTAACTAATTAAGTAGTCATATCTCAGCCTTTAATGCCAAGTATTTATCAACTGCAAAAAAACATCATCTTGCAAGAATCATTATAATGAGAATATCAGGATCTAGGATGACTTCACAGTTCTCCTTACCACTACAGCTCGTAGTTTGTGCCACACAGGAAGCAAGTTTCCCAACTAACTAAATGAAGAAGACGGTCGTTAATTAATTATATGGAAATTAGGACTCAACAAGTCATAATGCTGATCATTTCTTCATATTTTCAGCATTCACTGCTTGCCATAACCATTTCAAGTCTTTTTCTTCGTGAAGTTGATATTAATGAGTTAGGTGGTTTAAAGAGTGTCTAGCCATATATCGTTTATTGATAATCCTGCCTATGTGCCTAGGCAGCAGCAGGAAACGTTACGAAGGTGTACAAACAACCAATTCCTTAGCTTCCTTGATGCGATAAATCGAACTGAAGAGCATAATTATCCTTATCAATATATGGTCTCAAGCATCCATGGGAGTGCCCCAAGTTAAAAGGCAAGAATTATCAATAGTAGAAAGAGAATAAGCTCAAAGAAATAGAAACCTCCAATTTTTTGAGCTTCCTTGACGATATGAAGAGCCAGCGTTGTCTTCCCAGATGCCTCCTTCCCAAAAATTTCAACAATTCTCCCCTGCACTACATTGCAAATACTATAACTATAAATATGAGCTTAAAAGGGGAAGAGTTATTTTCCAAAAATCAATAAATATATAATTCCAACCTAAAAGAAGACTATGAATGCTAAAAGAAGGTGGAATTAGTTCAAAAATAATCAACCTGTTAAATAGGTGGGAAAAAAAAGAGGTACAGATTTTTTTAGAAGCAAGAAATTTGAAATTCCGTCCAAGAAAGTAACTAGTACTCTAATAGATTGTTTACCTTCATAATTGTGTTAGTTGTTTACAAAATCATATTCTAAGTAAGCATATCATTCGCAGGCTCAGTCTAGGAAGTACAAGCAGTTCAATTCAGTTGGGTCTGAAAAACACAATTTCAGAAACCAGTTTTTGGTTCAAATTATAAATCTATAAACCATATTAGTGCAAACCTCCGTATGGTGTTCAAAAAAGAAAATAATCCCACAATATGAAAACAAACGAATTTAATGTACTCCAAAAGCATTGTCAAAAAAAACATTGTATAGCATAATTACCCTCGGTAATCCTCCAATGCCGAGAGCGAGATCAAGTTTTAAAGAGCCCGTGGAAATGACCGACGCATGCCGGGTACAGAAGAAACGGTTCAAAGTCAAATTAGACTCTCTATCAAAATCACCAGCAAGTTGAGAAAGTGCGAGATTAAGTATCGACTCCTTCTCGACCACCTTCCCATCATCCAACGGCTCATCTCTTTCGTATTCCAATAGTGTTTCAACTGCAAAAAAAAAAAAATGTATCTTAGTGAGTAGGATTACCCAAAAAAAAAAAAAAAAAAAAAAAAAAAAAAAGAGCAACTGAATGAGGTAAGATTATATGATATCTTACTGGACAAGCCCTGAGTTATCATTGATGATAGATTCCGTTTCATATATTGAATAAAATTCACGCAATAATAAAATTTGAAACAATCTTTTGGACTTCCCTCTGCAAATATATCAAGCATACGAAAAGAAAATGTTGGTATATTATCAGACTAGCTCTGATATCTCCATTCCTGTCTTTGTCTGGTCCTTAGCATCATAAGCCGCGCGTTGTTTTCTCAAGCGACTACGGTTCAAATGTTCCATTTAATATAAAAATAAAATAAAATAAAAGAATTACTACTGTATCTGATTCTCTATCCTGCTCCCTAAAATATTGAATTTTTAACTGTAGGAATATACTAGATAAATCGAAGGTTATACACTCTATAGAGACCAAAATGAATGAAAAATAAATTATAGTAACTAAAAAAACATAAATAAACATGCCCATAAATTTTCAAAGCAAAAGATGGAAGTGTAATGTGATACCTGTTGTTGATGATAGGTATCGGCTCTGCCTCCCAAATAAATAAGCAGTGTCTCTTTTTCCAATCTAATAAACCCACAACAAAAAAATAAAAAAAATAAAAAAAAAATAAAGTGAGAAAAGATTTAATGTTAGCACTACAAATTTTTTGCAAGCCGAAATTTACAATGAAGGGCAAAAAAAAAAAAAAAAAAAAAAAAAAAAAAAAAAAAAAAAAAAAAAAGGACTGAAGTCCATATAAATATATGTCCTACAGATTTTCTAAAAAAATTATGTTGAACAGCTACAGCAAAAACTTCGGGCAATTTTCTAATTGTCGAACGATTTGCTACGATTGCTGCTGTTGGTTAATAGAGGAGGAATCAAAAATGAGATGGAAATAGGATTTCTATTTTTTTTAAAAAAAAGGAAAAAAAAAAATCACCTGTGTGGGTAGGAAAAGGGAGGAGGAGAGCGAGCGTTGCGAACCGGCGCGGGGGAGACGAATCGCGCGGAGAAGCGCGGAGTAGATTGAGAAGGGTTTGAGACGTCTCATGGCGGAGACCACCACCTCGAGTGCACGCTCGCGGCGGCGGCGAATTTTTTTTTTTCCCTTTTTGTTTCTTCCTTGCAGTTAGATTGAAGGAGAATCAAAAATTAGAGATATCGGTAATGGGCTGTGTCTAAATATCTATCCGCACATTTTGAAATGACTCCCATGTGCAGCGCACGCGAGACGAGACTAATCTATTTACAACTAACCCAACAAAATTTAGTAGTATCAAATCCTTCCCCGTACCAGTTCCTCCTGGAGGAGATATGATGACATTATCTCTCCAATGCACTAGTAAATTCCGCCCACACGCGCCCATCTCAATCACTCAGCCATTTATTAAAAACTTCAACGGATATGAAATAGTTTCCAATTCATCCATCTTAGTAGCATTTTAAGGATCCACCTTCAATGTGTTGAGAAATAAGAGTTCACGATGATCATTCAAGCTCTGAAAGTAAAAAAAAAAAACCGCAGAGGATCAATATGATCGATAAAAGTACCAAGCCAGATGTACATGATGATCACACTCATCTATCACACTACCCGTACCTATTATTCCATTAAACAATGAGTATTAATGAGTCAAACTTTCCAGTTACCATCAGCTTCTACTGAGAAAACTGCACTTACAAAAACATAGAGCTAAAAGTCACCTCTACATTAGCTAAGCTTCCTAATTTTCCCAATATACTATAATCGCGACAAAGTGCTCATTTACAGAAAAGGCCTCAGGCATTTTCACCATCCCAATACACCAATAGCCTCCGGCACAGGAGAGTAACCTTCTCTTATAGTAAAACTAAAAAAAATGTTAGAATATTGCTAAAATTACAAGTGAGATCTTTCGGTTCAAGCATATACGAGTTCTAAACATATCGACCGTATACAACCTTTCGTTTGTACGTCCGCAGACCACCACACAAGGCGGTGCTAATCACTTCTCCATCACCACTATCCATGCAGATAAGCACACTGCTTCTTCAAAGCCCATAATGCTGATGTGGCAGGCTTATGTGATCTAGTTTTTCCAAACCCCACTGCCATCTTTATGCATTAACAAATAGCCGTTATATTATTTTATGTTTTTGCTTTGCCGCCATAGTGAGATACTATGTCATTGGTGAATGTGCGTAGGCTCTCATGCTTCGCTGAATCCCAGCAGTAGGATCGGGGGTGCTGTAATCGTGCGGGGATGAATAATCATCAGCTGGTTCCACTGTAGGTGTTGCAGAACTAGAACCAATTGCAGGCTCAATGTCCTCATTAATGCTCTTGGTAGGCCTCTTGGGTCTCTTCGGCCTTTGTTGGGTGATTTGATCCTCATCATATCCAAATGGGCTAGGTTCATCAATCTCCATGGAAAGATCCGCATCCTTGTCTGCTTTTTGAGAATTTCGTGACTTTGCAGCTTGCTTCTGGGAGTTTGATTTTCTCTGGACGAAGATCACAAAGTGAGCCACAATATTAAACATTAGATCAAGAGATAGCATGAAGGTGATTGTTTTGTGCAAGAGATTGTTAGTATCAAATATTAAATGCGACACAGATAAGTATACTATACCACCTAAATTTCATTTTCCAAAATTAATAAAAAATTCTAATATGAATAATTATTGCCTTGAAGTATACATCTCTTCCTTACTATTTTTTTTTGGTGTTCAACCGTTTCTCAGGTGGATGGTTCTCAATACAAATAAATGAATGGAAAATTAAGAATCAGCTATAAGTTATAACTTAGAACAAAAGGCCCGATTTAATGAAACCTTTGAATTTCATTTTTCCAGGGCGTGCATATAGAAGGCATCATGCCTCCATACAACCAATGAAAGATAGAAAAAAGTAAAATTTAAGGAAACCTTTGCACTATTATCGCCTATATTTCTTGAATTACCACAGCTAATCATCTCGTATAAATCACAAAGCCGATACTTCAGTTGCTATCTAAACCAAGTATTCTCTGGTCCATGTTGTAGGTTAATGAGAAACTGCATAGAGATAAAAAGAGTAACATTCCAAATACCTTTTTGTTGGCACCGGTCTCTTGGTCTGCATTCTCTGAATTGACGTTCTCTGAATTGACATTCTCTGAATTGACGTCCTCAAATGTCACATCTCCCTCTTCATCAACCCTTATGCCCTTCACTGGTCGTTTTTTCTTCTGACGATCCTTAGCCTAATAAGAGGAGAAAAATGGCAAAAAAACAAAAGATACTAATGATCATTTCTGAAGCGGAAATGTGCCACCCTGGCAGAAATATTTATCCTACAGAGTACTTCCCAAGCAGATTGCTTCTCTAATAATGCAATAGTCAATTAAACAGAACAAAGCAAGCTTCGTTCACGACTTCACAGGTTTCGAACATCGTCAAGTAACAGTACAAAAGAGTAAATAAAAGAGAGAGCGCACCTGCAAAGGAACTTCTCTAAAATTTTGCTCCAACTGGGCATCATCGAGAAGTAAAGAGACAACATCCTCTGGTTTCAAGAGATCTCCCTGAACATGCCCGCCTGTCATGACAAGCTGTTGCACAGTGTTTTTCTGGCTTGCCCTCTGCAGAATCTTTTCTTCAACTGTTTCTTTGCAGATCAATCTATACACAGTGACCTATACAGCAGAACAAAGAAAATCATAAGCATACACAGAGAGATAGGGCAGACCAACAGACAAGACGGTCACACTTGAAATTGTTCAGCAAAGCAGTAAAGAACATTTTAATAAGTCGAATACTCAAGTTTTAGATATCCGACGAAAGACAATAGCTTCGCAGGGAACTCTTAAGTGAGATTTCCAAACTTTTCTATAATTAAGACTGCTTTTTTTATCCTCCATGTATTCAAAACATAGACCTAAGAGGACAATTCCACAATCTGTTATTTGAATAATTAGATATTGGAATTGACCAAATGCATCTTTTAGTGCAGATGCTATAGCTCCGGTATAAGCCAATCTGTTAAGAGAGATTTCCAAATTTTTCTATAATTAAGACTGCTTTTTTTAGCCTCCATGTATTCAAAACATAGGCCTAAGAGGACAATTCCACAATCTGTAATTTGAATTATTAGATATTGGAATTGACCAAAAGTTCCTTACATATAGATGAAGGGTTATGGTTCCATAATTCTTCAAATTTAAATACTTTCTCCCACCAAAGACAGACAAATAAATCAAATTTGTGCACTTCCACTCTCTTAAGGTTCCTCCATTACTTGCATTTAATGTGTGTTAAGAAGAGTCATCAATGAGATGCAGAGTCTAATTAACAAATTTTACAGCATAACAAGGTTATCAAAACCCAGTAACATCTTAAGTCTGTTCTCTTGCACAACACACAGCACATCTGACCTTTCTTTTCGATACAATCAGTTGGCCACAGTAATGTCTTTAAATAGCCGATAGCACAAGAAAAATAAGTACACATGCACACACATATCACAACAGGAAATCAGCAATCAAAGGATATAAATCTTTTTGTACATATTACATGGCTCATTAATTTCACTGCATAATGCCCTCAAAAATGAAGAATTCAAGTATTCATGTGATTAACATAGACAAGTTAATGCTGATTTTACTAACCTCTTTTGTCTGACCTAATCGGTGTGCTCTATCCATCGCCTGCAGATCCAAGGTTGGATTCCAATCGCTTTCGTAAAATATGACTGTGTCAGCAGCTGTTAAATTTATACCAAGTCCTCCCGCTCGGGTGCTCAGCACGAACACAAATATGTCATTCCTGCCACAGGAGAGAATACCAAGTCAAACCTCAGACATACAGCATCAGGGCTATCCATCTATAATTATCAGATATCCTAATGTAAATATGTATTAGAGAAATAGAGAATGCCTACCGGCACTGGAAGTCTCTAACCATGTCACGACGTGCCATGATAGACGATGATCCATCAAGCCTTAAGTATTTGTATTTCCTGTAGTTCATATAGTCCTGCATTATGATTACAATTAGTGCTCACCCATGTCTGGTTGATACATAATAACGAAGTAACGTGAAGTAATTTTACAGATGGAGGAATGATGTGCCACACTATGTTAAAGCTAGAATGAGGAGAGTAATTTCAAAAGCTTTACTATATGTGGTATTATGGTCAATGTCAAGGTCGCCAAAGGCTTTAGTTTACTCATGCAAGCGACATACTAGATAGAAACAGGGCAAACTTTATTTGCCCTGAGGTGTAAGCATTAAAGTCTACCACTGGCATTAAGATAAGGAATGAGAAATACCTCAATGATATCCATCATTTTTGTCATCTGCACGAACAGAAGTACCCGATGATTTTCAGCCCGAAGACGTTTCAGCAATATATCAAGTGTATGGAGCTTCCCAGAATCCTACACCAAGAACAATGCAGATTCGTAACCACAACTTGGTGCTTAAAATGGCAATAAATTACTGTGCAGGGAAAAAGTATGGTTTATATATAGAACTAGCATACTAATGTAAGCAAATTGGGCTTTATTATTTTAGGTTACATGGTTAAAAGCCAATCAAGTTCCTTAAGAAGTTAGCTGGGGCGTTAAAACACTAGTCAGAAATGGCTTTATCACCAAGAAGAAATGGACTTCTATGTTGAGTTTGTTGTCCAAAATGGCCACATAAACCAAAAGAAGAGGACATGGACTTACAGTAAGCATTCTAGCAAGATCAAAACTTTGCATGGGCAGAGAAGACCCGAAAATCTTATATGGCAGTTCCAGAATGGGCTGGGGAATAGGCAAATCTCTGTGCACTTCTTGTATCAAATGATGAGTACCAACAGGTTTTCTTGGACCATTAAACTTGGACGTCCGAGAAAATCCAAGCAGCAGCTTTTTAGTAAAAGGATGGTGTAGTTCTTCAACCCTTTGATAGGCAAAGCTCCTATCAGAACAGTGAGCATTTACCTGCCAAATTAACATTAAAATAGTTTAGAGCAAAATGCACAAGAACAGCACATGAAGCAAGACAAACAAGCTATAAGCATTAAAGACGCAATGAAGTGAAATGAAAAATGAAATGAAAATGGCTTACCGGCGGAGCTCTAACTTGTGGAATGAAGGCATGTGTCGCGCGTAGAAACCTGATGTTGGCTATGAACCTATCCTGATGAGAACAAACTAATGCTTCGAATGGTGCATCACATGGACCAGTCGCAAGCTTGTCTCTGAAGAAGCTTGGCTCAAATTTTGTCGGCAATAGTAGCATTCGTGCAACAGCCCGAACCTTCCCTTTGTTTAGGTTATTGTAGTGAAGAAAATCATCATTTTCAGATTCCAGGAATACGTCTAAAATCTCATCAATGAATTGTTTATCCCACCTCAATGCAAAAAATGATAACTTCTCAAGCAAAGAACTATTTGCCAAAAATGAAGCCTCCCCAGGAGATAAATTCATCAAACGAGTAAACCCAAATGACCCAGATTGTGCCAATGCCGACTGATGGATGTTGTTGGTTGAAAATATATTAAAAAGTTTATTGAAATATTCTTGCTGGAGTCCATGGCCAGAAACTGAACAAGGCAATTCTGTGTTACGGATGACCTCTTGATGCACCAGCTTTGGCACCTGAAATTAGAAAAGTAATGCCATTTTAATAAATGAAGAAAATAGAGGAAAGAGACATCCACTTAGAGAGAAAGTACCGAAATATTAGACAAATCCATGAGTACTAGAAAGCACCTTATATGTTATAGGATTACACTCCCCTGCATAATATATATCCTCTACCTCCCCAAATGAAGGAAGAGGAGGATATTGGACATCTGCAAAGTAAAAATACGTCCTTCCCTCGTTGCGCTCAAATAACTCTGGATGGTTGCACACCTACCATTAATTGGAAAGGAGGAAATTACTTAAAGCAGAACAGGAACACAGAAAAAACTGAGTACAAGCCATTTATTCTTACTATGAGAACTAAGTCTATAATATAATTGAAAACTGGGAACAGTAAAAGGATAAATAAAGTACCTTTCGTAACTGGATAACTATATTCATCAAGTTGAGTAACCTCTTCTCATTCCAACGGCCTCGACTGGAATCAAGAAGCTCAGCAAGTGATATCTTATTTTTTATAGCTTGATACAAAAGTTGCTGACGAGAACTTAATTTACAGTGCACTATCACCTCTGTCTTCCCGGTCATTTCCGAAATCACATCTTTCTTGACCCGCCGTAACATAAACGGCTTTAACACAGCATGCTGTTTGGGGAAAGAAACAAAAATTTATGAGCAAATAATAAACTGTGAAGAGAATAACAGATAATATTCTATCCTGTTTTATTAATAGAATATAAAAAAAAAAAGTGTTTGAGGACAAAAATAACAGGAAATATTATAAGTCAGCGCGCCAATATAGATACCACACTCTCGTAAGGTTCCAAGTTAATTTCATATCTAAGAGTGGCAAAAATATGAGGCAGCCTACATATTTGATTCATATGTACAGCATGTTATGACTACTTCCATCATCAACCTCTGCATTTATTTTCTTGACCACATTTGCCTAAAAATGTTAAATGTAGATTCAACAGGAATAAAGTGATCGACAGGTTCTTCAGTAGAAAAGCAAATTCTTCTCATACTTGACAATTTTACTTACCAGTCTATTAAGCTGATGCTCATTCAATGTACCTCCATGTTCTGCGTGACTTTCAATGCTAGCAAACACAAACAAAATATATGAGCAAGAGATAAAGAAAATCAAACAGTTGAAGAAATTAAAAGAAGAAAAAGAAAAAGCTTAATGTTTCATAAGCAATACCCCTTAGAAAACCACTCATTGAACTGTTCATGGCTGTCAAATAAAGTGGGCATGATGAAATGAAGAAGGGCCCATAACTCTGCCATATTATTTTGTATTGGTGTCCCGGTTAGAAGCAAGCGATTCCTACAATTAAAGCTGAGCAATGTCTTCCATCGAATACTGCAAAAGAAAGAAGTGGAAGTTGTTACTGGAAAAATTCTGACTTCAGTGAATGTATTAGTACATAGAAACTGTGGAAACTATGAACGTGTGAGTACTTAGAAACTTGGAAATAAATTCCAGATAGCAGCAGTATACCATTCAAGCAAACCACAAGTGTAGACCAGATTCATACTTCAACATTAAAACTTCTGCCAAAGTATCCAGTAAAAACTAGAAGAAGAATAGCAGCAGTTACCTGTTTGCGCTTTTGATAGCTTGGGCTTCATCTAATACCATATATTGCCATTTTACACGCCTTAAATACTTTTCATCTGTTACAAGCAACTGGTAGCTGGTAATAAGTATGTGGAATCCCGCCTCCCTGATACTCAATAAAAATAAAATAGTGCAATAAGAAAATGGAGGGAAGAAGTCAAAAGTCGAACCCTGAAACAAAAGCATATGCATTAAAACAGAGTATATGTTGCAACTTTTCACAGTTTACCTTCTATAGAGACGCTTTGGATTGATATTTTTTCTGAGAATCGTCCTTTCTTGAAGTCCGCCCCAATAAGGTAGTGCTTTCAGATCAGGGCAGAATCGACCGATTTCATCTACCCAGTTGTTCAGAACAGATGCAGGAGCAACCACTAGAAAAGGCCCCCATATATTCTTCTCCTATTAAAGGAAATTAAGGGAGACAGATCAAACAAATGAATAAATTTTTGGTGAGTTTAAATACCAAGCTGTATCAGAGAAAAGGCGATCCTAATTTTACAGCCTGAATCAAATTACACACATGATATCGTGTGAAAGTGGAGGAAGAACATCAAAAGCAAATACAACTTTGCAGTAAAAAGCAAGTAAAATGGCTCCACCATGTCAGACATGAAAGCCCAAAAAGAGAATCAGGAATTTAGTATGTATCTACAGCAGTAATTTACCAACGTTAAATCACCTACCTCAGCCAAATGGGCCAAGAATGCCATAGCCTGGATAGTCTTTCCAAGTCCCATTTCGTCAGCAAGGATACCATTTAAACCCTGCAATTTGTTAATTTGACTCAAAGATTAGAACAAGAAAACAGAAATGGCAATCAAAAGTTACAAAAGAAGCATTCAATTTCTTTATATAGTGAGGCAACAAAGAAGGGCCAAGATGTTTTCAGCACTGCCAAATCCTATTGAGAGCCATTGCATGCGAAAACTGACTTAAGTTTGTGATGTATAGTCAAATCCATTTCCAACCTGGGCACCACAACCCCCGCCCACCCACAAGAACCTCTTTCTAGATAAAAAAAACAACCAAGGAGAAACTGCACGCATAGAACAGTAACCAAAAGAAACACAACATATTACAAAACTTACCTGTTCATAACAATTAACAAGCCACTGCAATCCCTTCAGTTGATATTCTTTTAATCTTCCTTTAAATAACTCCGGCGTCTGCACGGACGATGTTACAGGCATCGTAGAACTGAAAAGTATAGAAACACCAAAATTAAAACATGCATAATTTCAAGTGAAAAAAATCGCCATGAACTTCCTCTAGTTATTATATGAAATTTTCAATCATGACCTCAAAAACATCAAAATATCATGTATACCAATCAGAAATTTGGAATATCACCAGATGCCTCTAAAAGATAATAAATCTCAAAAATGCAATATTGAGGGAATTTATAAAAATTACAAGTGCATTCAGGAGAACTTATCATGTTTCTAAGGCTATACATATACAAGGGCACCTGCAAAAGTATATCTACTCATCATATTAAAGATGTTTCCAACTTTAAAGAGGGAACCTGAGAAAATATATGTACTTAAAGAGTAGATGAAATTTTACCAATTATTAATGAGCATAGGTTTTTCGAATAAACTTACGGGTTTAGTAGGTCAATGTTAGTAGGTCCTGCAGTTGCTGAATCATCTACTGGCATAGCCGATTCAGCAGCTTGTCGCAGCTTCAGGCATTCACTATCAAATTCATCTGTTTTCTTCTTTTGCACAGACACGGCATGCTGTGCAGCTCTTAAAGCTTCCTGCTTTAGTTCGGCTTCCTCAGGATCTTCTTCTTCATCAGGTTCAACATCTGCAATGGCTGATCCTTCTTCTGGTCCTACTAAATTGCCATCTGCTAAAGTAATATTTCCAGCAGATTGCAAATTCGGCTTGTTCTGCATGAAATGACTGTACAGTTCAGTTTGGGATAACAGGAAGTTGAGCCTCTGCTGCTGCCTCTTCGCTTCACGAAGCTCTTCCTCACGTTTCAAAGCTTCAGCTGCATCCCTTTCTTCTTTCTTCCTGAGTTCAGCCTGGAAATAAATACAATAGAGATAGTTTAAATAAAATCAATAATCAGATCGAGAAAACAGATAGCAATTATAGTCTTGATGCATGAACCAAATGTAATTAGGTATTTGATTTCTTCATTTTAACGCCCAAAACTATTTTTATTCAAACTGAAAGTGTAAGCTCTACAGATGAATTAAATGAAAATGCTGAGCATCAAGGACTACGAGATTAATATCCAAACATCCAGGAATCATTAAAGAGAGTATATTGGATTTGCATGACACATGTAGACAATTTAGCATTAGCTTTCAGTTGATAGAAAAATATATCTACCTAAGCATTAAAGCAAAATAACTTCAGATTTATATATATATATATATATATATATATATATATATATATATATGGAAAACAACATAATTTTCTGAACGTGATTCAGAAAAAGAATAAGAAAACTATTCAAAATGAAATTACCATATCAAAATGAAGGACAAGCGTGCAAGTAAATTGAGGAAGGAGATAGATACCTGTTCCTTATCTACTCTCTTCCAAAATATCAGCATGTCTCTCGCTAGCTTTCTAGTATGTATTGCAGCACTCCTCATCAACTTAAGTGACCTGCTAACTTTCAGTTTTACCTGCATTTTGTAAGCAGAAATTTGTCAAAACTTAAAATAGAAAAAATTCAATTAGTGCGCCATAAGGAGGACTGATGTCATACCTCTCTTTGACAGGTCTCTGAACACCTCTTCGCATCTGCTAGCTGTTTCCTATGAAAATTGGTAAATATCCTGTGATGTCTAGGAATATCCTTTCTCACAATATTAATCCAAACTTTTCCAATCTTCTCCATCTCCTCTTTCTCAATTACTGCAGGGTCCTTTTTTGCTATTTGTTTCTTTGGCAAGCTGCGCTCTATGATCTGTAAACAAGATTAAAATATGATAAGAGACAGGTGAATTGGTAATGAGAGAGATCCACACACACCATTCACTCATACTGACCTCATATGTGTCTCCCTTTTCCAAGACTTTAACATAATAGACCTGCAATGTACCATTTTCAGAAATAATTGACCTCCTTATCCTCCCAGCTGCTCCCTCAGGAATTGAGAAGGGATCCAAACCAATATCGCAAATTTGCAGAGTGAACTTCTGATTTGAAAGACCCTTCAACCTGGCCTGAAGTGATTCATACTGGGGCTGAGGTTCACATAAACCACCTCGATTCTGCGCCTCAAATCTTTGATCAGAAGCGATCATCTCTGCCAGAGTCCGCAAGTCTAAAGTGCCCTTTAAATAGTATTCCTCCACACGAATATCAGAAAAGCTTGGCAACTTGAGGGAAGCAGCAATCTTATCATAAGTCGGAGGAATCCGATATGAAATTCCCTCCCCGATATCCAAATAAGCATTATCAAGGGTCGAAGCAAACCTACTAATACCATAATACTCTGCATCAAACTCACGTTCATTATAGTCTTCTGAGGCTTCCATCTCACGTAGTGATCTCTCCTTCGCAGAAATGAAAGGCTCGTTTCTGAGCCTTGTTGCTTTCGCACCATTACTTCGTTTAGGATATGGGACTGCCATGCGGATTGAACCCGAGTTTGATGCAGACTCCCTAAACCGCACCCTTCTATACTTCTGAACGTGATCGCTAAGCATCGATCGGTAGTGCTCTTCGGTTATTCGATTATCATAGTCTTCATCATCTTCATCATTACTGTCAAAATCTCTCCTCATTGAGGGCTCAGCTGCACGCTTCTTCCGCCGCTTAGACCCATCAATAGCCCCATTAGAATAGTCCAATCCATGACCTGAAAGGCCAGAGCCCAAATAAATTATCAAAGCAAACACTTACAAGAAAATGTATTGATGTATATACTCAATCCTCTGACTTTAAAGCACCACTACTATTTTTCGCTTCATATTAGATAGATAGAAATAACCAACTATGGATTAAACTGAAAAATAGCATATAAAAAGATATTAAACTAAAAAACAGATTACACAATGGCCTACCTTGGCTACTTCTGCTCTCATCTTGACTACCATTGTCGTAGTTATTATAATCATCTTCTGGTTGAGGGACTTGAAATTTCACCAGGGACTACATGCAAAACCAAGAACACCAACAACAATTAAGAAAAAATTAAGTAAACGAAAACTCTAAGAAAGCAGGTAGAGCCTCTTGATTGACTCGTAAGAAACTATTAACTACAGGATACAATCAAAAGAAGCATCACTACAGAGACTTTACCACATAATTAGGACCAAACATATCAAGAATCAAAGTCACACAAGCTGCATTGGAACTAAAACCATTACTCAGCAACCACGAACACAAAAGGAACTATGCTTCACAAAATAAACATACAAATATATAACTGCAGCAAAGAAATAGTACAAAACCTAAAAATTCAATAAAATCACAGAAAAGAAACCCTACGTCCAAACCGATATCACGATCGTACCAGAATTACTCTAATCAGCAAAACAAACTGCAACCAAAGCCCTAATCAGAAACCAAGCCAACCAAAAACCACAAAATCCCTTTCCCTCTCCATGCCGGAATAACGACTAATCACAAAAAATACAAGAAAAGGGGGAAGAAAGAAGCGATCTTGGGGCCAAAAACACCGACAAAATCCACAAAAGCGCGCGCGGAATCAGGGTCGGAGGCGAACTCACATCGAGGTTGAAGAGATTGGAGTAGGAGAGGCCATTCCGCTGCTGCCCCCGCTGCTCCATTGCGGGCGCTAGGGTTTCGTGGCCAAGAGTGGAGCCCTAAGGAAGGGGACGGGGTCGGGGGAGAGTATAAAGGGGAAAAGGAGGGGGTATACGCGTCGACGAGGAGGAGGAAGAGGGGGTCGGGCACGTGCGAGGTGCACGTGCTGTGGGCTAGGGTTTGGTTGAGAACGAGAGGGGGGCGTAGCGGAGGGGAACAAAGGCATGGTTCGAGCGTGCGAAGGGGTAGCAAGGAGAGACGATGATAAGGGAGGGAAAGCGAGGGGACGGGTGTTAACATGCGCCGCGTTGTTGGGTGTAGTATTATTTCCGTATGCAGGTGGGAGATTTTTAATTTCTTTTTATTTTATATTTTATATTTTATATATATATATATACATACATATATGGAGGAGGGAGAGAAGGGAAAAGAAGAGTAAATTTAAAAATTTTAAACAATTAAATTTAATTATCTGTTGGTTAAAAATGTAATTGAAAGAGTCATGGTATGTAGGAAAATAATTCCTACATAACTGTGGACCACCCATTGGCCATTGTGGGTCCCATCATATCACCATTTTTTATTTTTTCTTTTTTTTTTTCTTTTGCTCCATGCTTCTGCTAAGGTTTTACATTTTTTTATATTCTTTGCTCTACCTGCAGAATATTCAAAAGACTTTCTAATTCGTATTAAGCTGTCTTGTTTGAGATAGAGTGAGAGAAAGGAAAAAGTAATTTTACATAATATATAATATTAGTTAGTTATTAGTAAAACACTATATTACTAAATATATTTAAAATTTGATGAATTAAGCATAATAATTCTAACAAAATTATCTATAATCTTAGCAGGATAATTCAAACCAAACGTTTTCTAAAAGTAGACCTACATGTGCACCCCATACATATATATATATATATACATTTTAATTCAAGAATCTGTAAAATTTATTTAGTTTTTTTATAAAAAAAAAATAGTAAGACAAATAGATAAATGTTAGACACAAAAAAACTAGAATGTAAATTTTACACCTATACTACATATATATACAAAGATATACAAATAACACTGCTTTTGCTCACTGTTGTATACTGTTAATAAACAATCACAATCATTCACATTTTTAGAGAGTTACAGCATTACTCCAATTCAAGAAAAAAAACACATTTTTGTGCTTGATTTTTCTTGAACATTTGGCTTAATTACAAAAAAGAACCTTTGGCTCTCAATTATCTTCTACCTTGATTTGTGCCTGCTCTAATCCTTACATTTATCATTATTTTAAATAGGCCTAAAATTTTGGAATGATTAGTGTATTTAAATGTAGTTTTCATTTTCCGTAAATATATAAAAGAATTTTAATTTTAATTTTACTATCTATTTTTTTAAAATTTATCTAATTTGAGCAATTATATAAAGCCTACTAACTAAACTGTAAAGATAAATAACAAATTCAAATTTTAGAGTCAAAATATTATTGACTAACTTAAATCAACCAAATTGAAAAACTCTATAGTAAAATTAAAGTTTTAAAATTTTAGATAGCCAAATCAAAATGACATATAGTTCAGATAAGTTTTATGCGTTATTTACCAAACTAATTTTGACAGAATCAAGTAGGCAAAAACCTGCTGCAGGCCTTCTTTACTGCAGCCAAACAATTTATACGAATTTCAAAGCAAAGTTAAGTGTGATCTACCAACTCTCACCTGCCCTCCTCATTTGGGGAGCTCTCTCCATAAAAGTGAGCCCCTCTGCATCAGATACTGAAAATTTTAGCAAGAGAATGAATTCTGAAGCCTGACACCACTTTATTCCTCCAAAAGCTCCAAGAAGCATCATAGATAAAGCATAATATTTTCAGAGGCAATGCAGACACAAGTTAGACAAACTTTCGACAAGCATAGCTTCTGACATAAGACTAAGGAAAAGGAAAAGGAAAACTTATGTCTCTATTTAGCAAGAGGACAGGATAAATCCAGCATAATTGCATCATAAGCTCTTCGAAACGATGTACTACAGATCAAGGTTTGGTTTGATTTCGTAGCCATCAACCCTTAAGAGCTTGAGCATGATGGGCGATGTGATCGTCGATGAAAGTAGCGATGAAAAAGTAGGAGTGGTCATAACCGGGTTGCATACGCAGAATTAACGGAGCATTCACACTTTTGCAAGCCTCCTCGAAGTTGTGTGGTAGCAGCTGATCTTGCAGGAACTTGTCATCCTCTCCCTGCCCAAAATAGTATCATATTTGTAATCGCCATTGAGAATAGTTTTGTTATATTTCAGGCACGCGCAAAGTTTATAAGAATAATTCGATATTATGAAGCTATTATCCAGAAGTTTTCTGGGAAGCAAACTAGAGGCATTCGAGCAACAGTGTTTGAAGTTTACCTCTGAAAATAAAAGATGTGATGAACATTCCGTACTAGAAGGGATTACGGGCTAGGACGGAGTCAAATTTAGACAAAACGGTCTAGCCACCTTTTTAAGCTAACCAGAAGTTTAGAACCAACTAAATCATAACTTAACGTTTTTCTCGAGTCAACAAAACACGACAAAAGTAAATTTCTGATAATTATCTTCAATCAGTATGCTAATTATCAATTATCTTTTACCAAAAGTTGTCAGTCTCAGAAAACTGCAGCAGTCCAATTAGTCAATGCCCAAGAACCGTATATTTTAGTTGTTATGACTTGTAAAAGCTCTCCGACTCCCAGAGCACCAAAAGAGATTCATATTTGAAGTACCTAATACTTCAAAGCAGGCTCATCAAATAGAAGCGGAATAACTACTATGAGAATACTATGAGGCACAAGCTCAAGAGAAATACCATCCAAATATATTGTTATTTCTCCAGATAATGTCGTAGTTACCTGATCGATAAGAATTGGAGTAGAAATTGTGTTGTTGAACTTTTTAATCAAGCAGGTGGCATCATACTCCTGCATTACATAGAAATTTATATATAACAATAATATCTCGCAGTGAGGGGACAAAAGGAACTGCAGGAAACTTTCCTAAGGGGCTGTTTGGTTCCTTGGAAAAGTACGGAAAAATAAAAAATTCAAGAAAAAAACATTATATGGAAACCTCTTTTTCAGTTTTCCATCCATTTGGTTTCAAGGAAAACTAGTTTTTTTGAAAAGTTTATTTTCAAATTTTAAGGAAAACGAAAAAGCAAGTTTTCCTTGAAACCAAACAAAGAAAAACTAAAAAAGAGGTTTTCCGTGAAAAACTCTTTTCTTGGAAAACTTTTTTCCGCGCTTTTCCGAGGAACCAAACGCCCCCTAAAGATCTTAAAATAACACGAGAAGATTACCTCCCAGTCAGACTTATTGCTGCCCAAGTAGTTTGAGAATGCCTTCTGACCCCAAGGACAGTTTATCGGATTGGCGATTGGAGCAAAAGCAGATACCGACTACATAATACGGCAAGAATAAACCACCAAGCAAAGATTCCGATCAGATAATTTCTTAAACCAACTATGGATTATTCAACAAAAGATGAACTTGACAAGATACCTTGTACTTCTCAGGGTTTTTCAAGTAGATGGCCAGCGCTCCATGTCCGCCCATTGAATGCCCAGAAATGGATGCACATGATGTGTCAAGCTGTTCGAAATGCTCATCCAAAATTTTTGGCAACTCCTTGACAACATAGTCATACATGCGCCAGTTTTCCCACTTCTTATTCGCGGCATTCAAGTAAAATCCAGCACCTAGTCAATAATCAAAACGAGACAGGCACAGTAGTAAAAGATTGACAACTTTTTATTCACAGTATACAAGTTACATACACACATCCACCACT
Source organism: Tillandsia fasciculata (assembly GCA_029168755.2). NCBI lineage: Eukaryota > Viridiplantae > Streptophyta > Magnoliopsida > Poales > Bromeliaceae > Tillandsia > Tillandsia fasciculata. Next base: position 30,300,090 of record CM054930.1, read on the forward strand.
AGGAAAAAAAATAAGATCACAAAGAATCACTAATAATTGATTGGCAACAATATCTTTATGAACACATCAAATCGATAATAAGGGGCGTTCTTACCTACACCGAAATCCCAACTATCGGCCTCTCCTTCGATGTTAAGCCCTCCTGCAATGCATGGAATAAAATAAATACGAAATAACACGATAGTTTATTAACAAAATGAAATGCGAAAGAACAAGTAGTGCGTAGCTCGACATTTACTCGGAGAAGTGTCGGGAGCAACTAACGCAATGCCCTTCGCAGAAGCCGTGCGCTGGGCGCCGGATTTGGTGATGAAATTTTCATCAGTGCACGTGAGCCCAGAAAGCCAGTAGAGAACCTGTAAGTAGTAGTGAATAGCAGCTGTGATGATAATCAAAATCTAGATATTAAAAATCACTTGTTTATTATGTATTGGCAGAAAATTTGGCATCATTGTTTCCGAGTTGGGAATTTTTTGATTGGGAGAGAGGAATTTCCGTAATTTTGAAGATATATTTTGGATCTATTTAGACTTTTAAATAAAAAAAAGAAGAAGAAGAAGGGAGGAGGGGGGATCGTACGGGGAATTTGTGGGTTGGGGAGGGGGAGGAGGGGAAGAAGATGGAGAAGTTCATGGAGCAGCCGAGGGTAGGGCTGAAGTGCTTGTACCGCCGGTTGTAGCCCTCGAACATCTTCCACCCGCTCACCTCCGTCGGCTTCTCAGCGCCCGCCATCTCTCTCTTCTCTTCTCTTCTCTTGCTGCAGACTGAGGAAGGAGGTAGTGATGGGAGTGGCGCAGGACGAGGGGTCGCAGAGACGGAGTTTTTTTTTTTCTTTTTTTTTCTTTTTTTTTTTTTCTTTTTCTTTTTCTTTTTTTTTTTTTTTTTTTTTTTTTTTTTTGTTTGTTTGTTTCCTGGGCAGGCCTGAATCAATTGGTGGGCCGTTTTGGCAAGAGAAGGCCGTTTTACCTGATTAAAAGATGGGTTAGGATTAGAACGTACGAGCGAGGTCTCTTATTTTACTTGGAATTATTATTAAAATTAGGTGTTTTTTTTTTCGTACGTCACTTAAAAGTTAAAAGTCCAGTGCATCAATCGAACGTAAATTAAACAGTGAACAAGTGAGCAGCTGCTCTTTACCCCCAACCAAAAATATAGCTCGTAGGTTTATCTTGAACATATTTGCACAAAGACCTTATAAATAACCTTTTCTCTCAACATTTCCTTTTTATTATGGATACTACCCCAGAGCAGCAGCAGCAGGAGGCAAGTCTACTCAAACAAGTCCTTTCGAAGCTAATTTTTCAAAAAAAAAAAAAAAAAATCAGAAGAATATGTTAAAAGATCCACGGTTTACTTTTAAAATAGCGAAAAGGCCAAAAAAAAAACCCAATACAAAACAAAAACAAAAAACAAAATCAAAACATTTCAAGGGCCGTGATAGCACGCCAATTGAACAAGTCAAAAACCACCATCCACCACCAGCAGGGAAATAACATTTGCAGCCAGGAAACAGCACCAGTAAAAGACACAGCAAGAACTGAAAAGCTGGATATACCTAACCAACCATTGATTAATTCACGGCAACCATGCTTGATCAAACGAAGAACACAAATGACTGATCCTCTGGATTCCGATCAATCAAATATTCACGCCCTTATAGACGTTAGAAAGCAATCCGCTTTCTCCCCTCCATTATAAAAGCACAGCGCTTTGATTTCATATGCATACTTCATTTATTGTTCAGACTCTTAAAAGTTCACAATAGTGTCCCCATAAAGAGTGAAACTCAACCAGGACAGTAATATTATGACTCGTAGCTAATTAAACGGCTCGACCAGGCCAAACCAGTGTTTCAAGCTTTAAACAGTAGGACTTAGTTGACTCACCAACTCATACCACAACAGCAGACACAATATAGTAACACACAGAAAGGAAAGCATAACTTGGACATGTATAGCCCAATTTTCCATATCCCCTGCAATACTGAACCACCACAACAATGCCAAATAGCTGAGAAATCTTTTCACTGATGAAGTGCAAATGTCGTGCCAGCAGATTAACCAATCCTGTAGAAATCACTTTCATTGGCTGTCTTCTGCTCCTGAAATCAAAAGTATGAACACCAATTAGCAAGCAGAAGGATAACTGATAGATAAGCACATGGTCTATAGCAACAGTCAAAAGCAGCAAACCCTTAATTTTTTCCCGAGGAAGTGCGCGACCCCTCAGGAGCGCGTCCGGACCGGGGCAGGGCCAGCTCAGGCTCCTCCCGGACCGGGTTCAGTAAATGGTTGATTGATTGCTATTCAGAATCATCATACAACTCCTCATCCGACAGCTCGTCGAAGGACCTAACGTCAAGCTGATAGCGAAGGATCCCGCCAATGCCACCAAAGCCCCTGCAGAACTGAGATCCCTCTTGCGACTTGTTGGTCACAAACTCAAGAGTGCAGCCAAACTGTCTGTACTCGTTCGCAAACCACTCCAGTAAAGAAGTTTTATCCTGCACTTCGAGCTCAGCCCCCGTAGCAGAATCCCTGAAGTTGTTCTGATCAGCTTCCTGTTCTTTGGTGAAATGCTTCACAATATTCTCCCCAGTACCAGTATGCTTTAGCACATATCGATTCACGTCCAGATTCTCCCACACAATTAGGGTTTCTACAGCCCCCATCTCGAGCGTCTTCAAGGTGTCGTCCACACCAAAGACGTATTTCCCAGTGTCCTGGCTTATCTCCTCAAAATATTTTCCAATCAGTCGCTTCTCTTGTATGAATTTCACGTTTGACAGTATCTCAGAAGATAATTCAATCGCTTGGTTGAAGCCATTCTCACCGCCATATGAGACATCAACCACATTTAGGATTTTTGCTTGGAGACGGGGATCGAACATGTCAGACTGGCTAAGCTCAGTTTTAAAGTCAGCTGAGCCGGCGAGAATCAATCCAGACACATTCGGTTGACTAGTAGCAGGGTTAATGAAAAACTGAGTGGCTAGTTCAGCAGTTTTCCGCACATAGTTGTGGCGCTTCTCCATCCGAAGTCGAGCGAACCGAAGTGCCGATTGCCCTCCTCTTCCATGCTTCTTAGGAAGATCGACAGTGAACTTGTGAAGAACTTCACGGGTGTTGCCGCTTAACGTGCCAAAAAGTGTTCCATTCCCATCCATAACTATGAAACCAAACTTGTCATCTGATTCTAGAAGCTCACTCAAAGCCTCAGTGTGGAATTTGTTGTCGCAGAGATATAGTGATGCATTGATGGGCTTGAACGGCTCAAGATCGATGGTGACTTTCTTTTCTTTGCCGTCTTCAGTCACAATGGTCCCAGTGTACAGGACAAGTCCATTGGGAGGGACTTTGTTGTAGAGCTTCAGCCTTTGCTGAGCAGAGGTGATGGCACCCAGCACAGATTGGCGGTTGACTCTGCTCTTGATGTTCGAGGCTGTCCCATATTCATCACCCAGCATCTTAGCAACACGTGAGATCTGATCGCGAGGCGGCATGATGAGAGATATCATGCTCGTTCCGTTGCCTCTTGCAGCTTCAAGTGCCTTGATTAGCTTCTTGATCTTCCATATCTCAATGTTCTTGTCGGTTTCGTGGCCGTCGGCCATTTCAAGTAAAGCTTGTATCTGTCTGCATATAAAAGAAAAAAAATCCAAACCATACACAAGATAAGAAGCAATAAAAAAATGTTTACAAAATTTGAGCAAATGGTAAGAAAGCAATTTTTCAAAACAGAAGAAACCTACTAAAGAAAATGGTATAAGTGGGGAGAGAGCTTAACACATTTTACAATGTCAGAGAAACTAAACTATTTAGCAATACAATATATGTTAAAGCTAATAATGACAGCAAGTAAATAGTATCCAGCACTGACTACTACCTAAATCCTCAAAATGAAGGCAATCCTATAATTGGCAGCATGCATCTTAATCTCTTTTAACAAATACACCTTCGCTTTCACATCAAACAAAGCTAAGATATGTGATCTGATAAGTTTAATTCCAGTTTATATGGTCGTAAATACATTTGAGTTAAAACAATGCAGGGAATATTAGGATTAATTATCAAGTGATTATAATGATTGTGAGATAAAAGATCGTAACGACCTAAATAAATAACAAATTCATTAGTATAAATATCGGTGAAGCATATACTGACTCTACAACAAATATTAAACCAATCATCTAACAACGTATAATACGATGAAATACTATAGAGAGTAAAGAGGATTCAGAATTCCACATGTACCATCATTAACCAGAGAGTAAAAATTTTGAAATTTCGCAATTCTCAGACTCAAAGAAGATATTAACAAAATATTAGATTAAAGCCTGAACAGTCTGCCTTACAATAAATGAAGTACATTTTATCCAGCAGGGAACTCAAGATTCAAGAAACCAAAATTAAAACAGTACACAAATAAAAATTCAACAGTATACTGTACATTAAGATACAAAGTGTACCGCAATCAAATTAAATAAAATTAAGGAAAAAAGACAAGAATTAATGAACTTCTGATTCATGCAAATAAATCATTTTACATTATATTGCACAAAATCTCTTACAATAAAACTGCCTTCAATTTGGCAAGTAACAGAGACACGGTGGAGCGGTAATAAACAAGATTAAAAAAAAAAACAGTAATCAAAATTAGTTTTGTCAAGAAAGGGAAAATTGCATAATGTCCTAATCAGCACCCAAAATAAAAAAAGCCTGCCTTTAAGAATATGATCTTAAGAAGTAAATTATATCAAAGAAAAAAACTAAATATTCAAACAAACACTTTAATCCAAACCCTGTACAATAAACCAAAACCTAAACATATGCATCAGATCAAGTCCCTAACCCTAAGGGCATCAGATCAGATGAAAAAGGTGATTAATATGTAAGAAGATGACATGCAGAGATGTAAGCATATCGAACCTGCGTGAATTCAAAGAGAAAGAACTAATAATTCAACAAACACCCCATTCCAAACCGTAAACAATAAACCAAACCCTAACATACACTTTTACACTAAATCCATCTGATCGGAGAAAAGGGAAATTAAGATGTGAGAAATCACATACAGAGATGTAAAGATATCGATCCTGCGGGGATTCGAAGTGAAAAACCCAATAATCCAACAATCACCCCTATCCAAACCCTGTGCAGTAACCAAAAACTAAGCATATACTTCAGATGAAAACCCTAACCCTAAATCCATCAGATCAGATAAAAAACGAGATTAAAGTGTAAGAAGATCGCATACAGAGGCGTAAAGATATCGATCCAACAATCCAACAAACACTCTAATCCAAACCTTATACAGAATCTGAAAACTAAACAAATGCATCAGATCAAAACCATAGCCCTAAATAAGCGTAAAGAGATCCAAACCCATCCCAATCCAAACTCCAGAAAAAAAAAGGAAAACCTAAAAATATACATTCAGATCCAAACACTAACCATAAATACATCAGATCGGATAGGGAAAAAAAAAAGGAGATTGAGATGGAAAGAGATCGAACCTTGGGGGCGTATTCGAAGAGAGATCCGAAGCGAAACGCAACCAAGAGCCCAAGCGCTCTCTCTCTCTCTCTCTCTCCGCGAGGTGGAGCCAAACACTCGAAGCAAGAGACGTTGAGAAACGAAACCCTTCCTTTCTCGTATCTCTTATTTATATCCTTAAAAAAGCGATTTTTGTATTAGAGCATAATCCTCGGTCATAGTCGCAAGTGAAAAGGGGCATTTTCGTGATTAGCACGAATCTTGATGCGCGTTACTGATTTATTTAAACGGACTTATAGCGTATCGCAAGCAAAACACAAAACATTCCACGCGTAGGATAAGAATCGATTAAAATAAAATAAAAAAATAATAAATAAGTGTATAAAATATATATATATATAAGAAGATTACTAAGTCATATAGTTACATAACAAATATTATTTCCTGCTCACCTTGTTTCTTTCCTCTTCTCTCTCTCTTTTTTAATAGTGAGTGATCTGAACCAAGTTTCGAGATTTAGATCAGGATCAGTATTTAAATAGATCGCGAGTTGAATCAGTTGTATTAATTGAAAAAACTAAATTTGATTTACAAATTAAACTATTTTTATGTAGATTACATAAACGGGTAAAGTGTGATTTTATTTCAAAAGCATAAGACTTTAATTACAGGCTTCAAAAATATTATTTATAGTATTTATTTTGTTAAATTGCGTTATTAATCATTCGCATAGTGAGAAATATTATAGACATGATCTTAAAAGTAACACTCGACCTGTCACCGCCTAACGCCTCTTAATTTTCAGACGTTCTTTTTTTAGCTCCTCGTGTTTTTATTTTTTTCGCTTGTGGGTAGGCTGAGCCGTCTAATTCATGACGCACATATTTTTGTACCAACATAAATAATTTTTTTTATAATTTTTAAATAACGAAGTGTGTACTAAAATAATTTATAGATATTAAAAAAAAGACAAAACAAGCGAAGATAAAAACATAGATGTAAACAATAATTTTTAAAGTTATAAAAAGGGATAAGTTATTTAATAGTTTAATTAATTAACCACATAAGATATAAGATTGTGTTTGAGAATTGAGACCTACAAATAAATTACATTATTGCAGTAAAAATAAAAGTATACGATACAAAATAATTTATTTATATACGAAACTGGGCCTATATATGAAGAAACAAATGATAAAATCATGGACATTTGTAATCAGATGAAATTATACGAGGAAGATACGTCCGCATCTGCAACTCCTGGAAACAAACATCTTTTTCCTGCACTTGGTGTATAGTTATATACTTTGTACATTACAATTTTAAAATAATATTTTATCTTATTTTAAAATATATATTAAATTAATCATAATCAACTCAGTTGACTAATATCTAAAATGTTAAGTATACAATCTAGTTACTTCACATGCATAAAAAAAAAAAAAAAAAAAAAAAAAAAAAAAAAAAAAAAAAAACAAACAAACAAACAAACAAACAAACATATACTTTAGATCTGTAAAATTATAAATAAGTTACTATCAATTCTATATTCTTATATATAAAAAAAATTTGTTAAAAACAATAAAATTACTAAATAAAGTCTTAGATATTGTAAACCTCGTCAATTATTTTATATGGGTTATTGTTAGGTGAGACAGTAGTAAAATTATTTTTTGAGACTCACAGATTGTGACGAGAGGCTCGACAAGGTTAAAATTTACGTTAATATTTTTTTTCTAAATTTGAAATTAGTTTGTGAATGACTCTAAGTAAAAATAAAAATAAAAATAAAAACTATGGGATGTAATGATACACCGGGTGCAGGGAATATTGTTTTCCTTTTTTTTTTTTTCTTTTTTTCTTTTGAGGGTGTTGTGTGGGTTGATGTGACATTTCAACCAACAAAAACTAGTTGCTGCCATCTGTAGGCTACTGGTGAGTTGGCTTGAAAGTTGAGTTGCCGACATGACCCGCGCACAATTTTTTTTTTACCGGGGTATTTTTGTCCGAGAGTGGGAGTTTGGTTGTTGAAAACCCACTCAAAAATTATATTTTTTAGAATAGCATATTGATATAAAATATTATTTTTAAAAGTTTTATGTTTTTTTTAGAAAAAAATAAAAAAAAATGGGAACACTAGTTTTTCAAAAAAAAAAAAAAAACCTACTTGCCGAGAAACCAAATAGAGAAAAAAAATATTAATTTTATTTTTTTTGATAATCAAATGCTTCTTAAGCCATTTCATATTGCAGAATGACTGTATTATATATATATATATATATATATATATATATATATATATATATATATATCAAGAATTTAAATATCTATCGGTACGGACCGTATTCACCGTGCTAATAAGATACCGGCACGATACAGCTTCCGTGCTAATAGCACAGTTCAAAATTTTTTTTTCTTAAATTTATTAAGTAATTTTTTTAATAAAATTCAAAATATTTGATAAAGATACATAATAAACAATTAAAAAATTTTATTGTTAAAAAAAATAAATATTTCATGACATTATGTGTCGACACGCATGTATATTTTGTGAGCGGCACTCATCGGCATGGCTCGGCACGCACCGTGCCGACAAGTTTTCGGCACAATCCCGTACCACGGCACTTAAATCCTTAATATATATATATATATATATATATATATATATATATATATATATATATATTTATTTATTTATTTATTTATTTTTTTATGTGTAAATATATTAGTGAGTTGGTTATAATATATATGTATATATTTTTTAGAAAAAAGTAATGTGTTACCTATTTTATTTTATATGAGTATGAATTAGAGTACACAGTGAGACAACGTATCGAATAAAAAAATAAAAAACTAAAAATAAAAGGCAAACAGATTAAAAACAAAATAAAAAACTATAGTTCATCAATTGGTATAACAACTGCCTTCGATCATTACAATAATTTTTTCACATCTCTTTTAATTTACTTTGCTTAGGTTATTATTTATATATTTTCTTGAATTTTGAAATATTCTGTTATTTCTCTCCAACTACATAAGCCACCAGATCACAACAATCATTATCAACTTTTTCTTCTTTTATAAAATCCATCTGTATTTGACATATTTTTTAAAAATCTACATGTTGTTTATTATTACATCAGAATTAGATAGTAAATAAAAAATAAGTATTTAACACAAACACAATTTAAAAATAAAAAGCCTATAGTCTCATATTCAAACGGCGCACGATATACAATTTTACTCTCTTAGCCAATTCTTTTTTTTTTTTTTCTTTTTTTTTGCAGAATATCAATTATAAGTATTTTTTTTTTTAAATGCTAGTAAAATAAAAATCTTATTTTTCTATAATATCTTAAAATCTGCTAGATGTTTCGATCTATAACTCTACCGTGCTTACAAAAATTATAGAGCGTTTTAACTTAAAACTATTGTTAGTTGGTCCATGTCTATTTGACCAAGTCCAGTTTATTTTTCACTACTGTATTTATCAAGGGCATATATAAGTGTACATTCGAAATAGGGTGTACATCTTACACCTCACCCATTCAAGAATTGGGTGAATTTCACAGATCACTTCGAAATGACCGGTGGATAAACTTCCATCTTTGGATGGGGTGGGATGTACGATGTACATTTCTTTCGGGGGGTGGGGTGTACGATATACATTTCTTTCGGAGTATACATGTAGCATCCCTCATTTATCAATCAGGTGATGCTAGGTGTACGCTCCGGGTGTACATCCTACACCCCACTTCATCTTGGAGTGGATATTTATTATACCAGTCACGTCGAGTGACGAATGAAATTCATCCCACCTCAAAATAAAATAGAATGTAATATGTACATCTTTTATGAAATGTACTCATTATGAGGTGTACACTTATATATACCTTTATCAAATAACCTTTTTAAGTCACCTTTTTAAGTCATCGATTCTATCTCTATCCTCTTGGGGCGATGGGACGTAACCTCTCAGGATCATGTCCTATTTCCATTTTTCTCTTACAAAATAGTTCTTCATCCAATTGCTTTTGATTGAATAAGGTCATAAATGCTTGAGAAGGATGTTTGTAGCGAGCAATCTCTATACTATATATATATATATATATATATATATATATATATATATATATATATATATATGTGATCAAAAATTAATTTATTTTGTATTTTTCTAACGTAGACGCCATCGTACATTTAAAAATATTTCTGGTTTGTTAAACACTCTTCCATCATTGTAAGTATGACAGAAAATATAAATTTTTTAAAAAAAATATTTTTTTTTTTTATAGTGCATGCCCTGATCAACTTATTTTGACTCAGTAAAAAATATCCGCCACCATCTTATCGGAAGAGCAACATTCAAAGTCGCAAGATTCTTGATCTCTTGCCCATCCTTCCTTTTGCTCGTGCAGATGAGATTTTTACCGGACCATGCAAAAATTATCACTAATTATTCGTATTAACCTTCCAAAAAAAAGCTCTTATGAGTGTCTCAATGCATTGTACAACCCATTTCGGGGCCCTCAATATAGAGAATAGTAGAAAGAGAGGCTGAGAAGCTCCGAATTTATCCGAGTCAATCATGTTAAATTCGTATGTAAATTAATACGAAATAATCTAAAAAATATATGTGAATTATTAGATAATCGTTCACCTATTTGAAAATATTATAAACGCTTATCGAAATTCATGCCTGATGAAACGTGTTCTCAGATTTTATCGTTCCTCAAACACCGACAATAAAATCGCCTGGATTAAATGCTTTCAAGTCTAGATTCGTCGTCTAATTAATTTTGCTCTGAATGGGGCATGACAAATTGACGGTAGGAATCCGACTCGGGACCACAACTCTTTTATATTTCTTATATACTATGTTTAATTAGAGTCCCATAAATTCTAATTAGACTTGTATTGAATTTCTACACATTAATAATTCATACCCAATAGATATTTTCAGAGCCCATATTAGATCACTTAATGACCCTATTAAATTAGATAGCCATAATATAATTGTAAATTTATATGTTAGCCCATATATAGAAAAAATTAAATCCAACAAATTCACCTCCTTGGGACAAAAGCTTCGACTACCCATCATTTATTTTTTATTTTTCAATTTTATTTATAATTGACCACCAATTCTATCTTTTTAATTGTCTACTATTAAAAGGCAAACCTAGATAATAAATTGGAGGATGCTTGTCTTGCACCCTAACATGGCAACCAATCTCTCTTTCTTATGTATATATGTTGAAGTCCAAAATAAAAGAATTCTTCATGTTTTTTTTTTTGCCTCACAAAAATATAACGTACCATCCGCATACTGAATAAATATTATCTTACTATCCTGCATGCGTAGGTTCCTATCCTCTTTTCAAGTTATTCCTTTCTGATAATTTTGTCATTTTTACTAAACTCTCAACCACCATAAGAAAGAGAGAGAGAGAGAGAGTGGATTCTCCTGTCATACTCTTCTTTTCACTTTAATCTACATAGGTGGCTTTCTGTTCACTAAAATCATAAGTTTTGCATTGGTAATATACTGATTGATCCATCCGCATCATTTATGATATGCTCCCAACCAAGTCATAACCTTTTCAAAGAATTGCCAATTAATCTTGTCATAGGCTTTTTTGAAATCAACTTTTACATCTACTTCTTTCATCGCTATTTTGGTCCCTACATTACTAGTTCACCAGTAGTCGCAAATGAGCCAACAATTATATGACTTTTGAGAAATGTGCGACATTTTCGAAATGTATATTAGCCCTATATATAAATAATATAATAAAACTAAATTTCAAAATTCGACTATAGTATTTTGAGTGGTAGCAAGATCCGAGAGGTTAAGAGAGTTAAGCGTGCTAAAGATAGAGTAGTTATAGAATGGATGGCTTCCTGAAAAGTTGGGACATCACATAAATCCAATCACAATTCCATCTACATTTGATGTGGGACTATTAAATCCAATCAGAATTCCATCCACATCTAATGTGGGATTATTGGAGGCGTCACAAAACGCATATTGTGAAAGTGATTTTATTGAAATATGAAAAAAAAATGTATTTTTATATTATTTTTTTCAAAGTTTATTTCTTAATCGAAAGTGGGAGATAAATTTCAGTTGAGCTATAGTTATATAACGAGTAGAGCGCTGTTATATGTGGAGTGTGACTCTCTATAAAATTAATTAAAATTAGCAAAATGAATCTCACATTACAAAATATTTATGATTATAATTAAATATAATAAATACGTCAACGATAATGTGACACTCTAAAACTTCTTAATAAATTAAAAAAGTTAAACATACTAGAGCACTCCAAAAAAAAAGAAAAAGAAAAAAAAAAAAAAAAACACCAAATCGGGCCAGAACCAGAATTGGGCCGAATCGAGACTGGGTTAATGCGGTCGAGTGGCAACACGAGCCCTAGCCCATTTTCGGGGTCGATCGAACTCGGGTCGAGCTCGAACACATTTGCGCGACTCCTCCGTTTACAAAAACCCTAAACCCTCCCCACTTCCGCGCAGCAGAGGAAGGAGACGAGGAAGGAGACGAAGTGGGTAACGGCGTCGGCGACATGGCGGAGGTGGAGGAAGTGGAGAAAACGAAGAACACGGAAGAGGTGCTCAAACCCTTCTACAAAAGGGCTTCAGAAGCCGAGGTGCTTTTCCCACTCCTTTTCTCTTCCCCAAATATCTTCAATAATCAAATCATTTACAAAAACCCTAATCAATGAGAAAATAGTGCAGTAAGTTTGGATTATGTCGACTCCCCATGTTTTGGAAATATTTTCTGAATCAGTAAAATTTTCAATTTTGAGTGAAAATAGAACTGAGCAAAATGAATATTGGTCTGAGTTTGAATGGACAACATATTAAGATATGCTTAGATATATGTTGAATATTATCAGTATTAAAAGCACTGTTACCGAGAATAATGGTATTAAAGTATAATGGTATCAGAGTACGAGATATAAAAATAATGGTGTTCAATATGATATAAAAATATTGAAGAATAGAAATTATTTCATGTTATTTAACAATATGGAATGGTCTGTGTATTGTACACTTGATCTGAGGACTATCTTTTCACCAACTTCATACTAATCTGTTTTTTATATAGCCATCTGTCGAGTTCGATAGAGCGAAAACCCTTCTAACATGCAGATAGTTGTACAGGACTGCAATTGTGTATTAGATTCGAAATTCACGGACCAGAGAACGCTATCTTGCTACACCCCTTATATCTTTGTCTCATTGATATGTAAGGATTTTCGGCGGCATGTTCCTTGTACTTGGATGGCCTGTAGCTGAAAAACAACTAAATGCATGATTGTGGCAATGCATCTTGATCTTAACTTGAAGTTCATTCTTATTTAAGGTGTGAAAGTGGAGAAAATCGTTTCGAATATCAAGTCACGGAGTAGGTCAAGCAGCATAAAGCAGTCGTCTAGTAAGGGGTAAACAATATACATGCAACTACATGAATTTTAGGGCATCTATCAAAGAAATAACTTAATAATGGTTTGGTCGACAATAACTTTTGAAAAGTTGAGACTAAAGTCTTTGTAGTTGTTATTTTTGATATACCTACATGAAATTCTTTATATAATAAAATAAAATCTATTTTGTCTTTTGAG
>CM054930.1:30313333-30320833 GCA_029168755.2 Tillandsia fasciculata
TGTATTTAAAGTGTCAAAGAGGATAATTTCGCTACCCTGAGGAATATTCAGTGCTCGGTGATGGTTCGACAAATATTTCTTTCTGGATTTGTTTGTCAGTCTCAGGTGAATGTACCTGTTCTTCACATTTAATAAGCAAATTTGTTGCTACAGGAGATTTTCCCTTCATATTTGAGTATAGGGTAAATATTTTAATAACTTTAAAAGACGGAAAGCCGGATGTAAATTTGAGCGCATCAGGTACAATTTGAAAAATATGCATCTGACCAATGACTGTTTTAATTGCAGGCGGAAGGGAGTACTGATCTGAACCCGGTAAGATAGCTAAATTCTGAGCTGGAATACGAATAAGTTCCTGTGCTATCTTTCCAAAAACAACGAAGTTAGCCATACCACTACCATCATCAACAATAATGTTTAATTTGTACCTAATCAAAATAGTACACAATTAAGCATAATTTATTTTTAATTGGAAATTAAACTGAAACAAAAAATTGATATATCAATATAATGTAGAAATCAAATTATTACCATGGTATAGGAGATTGGTCGTTTTCATTACAACTTGAGCAACGGAAAGTATCGTCATATATTTTAACAGCTGCTTTACAGTTTCGACATGCTTTGTACCACCAACCAAATGAGGTATCAATGTCTACAATTTTAGCTTGACATGTGACTTTAACATTCTGAAAGGAAAAGAAACATATCTTTGTATATATAAAAAGGAAAAAGGGAAACGAATGTAAAATATCATTATTATAAGAAAAACAAATACCTGCACGGTAGAAATGTCGAGAGCTAACAGGTCAGCCACGGTTTTTCTGTTAGCGCACATTTCTTCTTCAGGACTGATAAGTTGATCATGACTGGTATCAATTCGATGTATTGAAGTAGTTGTAGATTGTAAGCTGTAGATGGTAATTTATAAATAAATGAAGTACAGAATGAAACTGTGGGGGGAAAAAAAAAAAGAAATAACTGATTTCAAGACCTATTTAACAATTCCGAAACTTCTGGAATTTCCAAATCAAAGTAAATCTTTGAAGCCGAACACGTTGATAAATGCATCTTCTCTACAGGAAGACAATTAAATACAAAATGAATAATAGTTTGAATTAATCAAATAAAGTCATTGTATTGTAAATACAGTTGCAAACCTCTAAATGATCGGACCGTCATTCCAGCAAGGATTATTATAACTGGAACATCTTTATTTTTTTCAGAAATATAATTATCATCGAAATCCAATGCAAATTTATCCCATAATGTAACTGGTAGAACATTATTCCTGTATATGTTGACACAACAAATTTCATATGAGTAAATAAATATCTATGGAAGGGGAAAAACCAACAACATATAATTAATGTAATTTATATTTAATTATAAACAATATGAGGAGAAACTGACTCTAAATCTTGGATTTCTAAATTTCTAATGGGAGTAAGAGTCTGTCCGATATATTTCTGCGTAACGTCGCCAACAGCAGTAATTTGGCCAAAAACATCTGTAAAATATGTAGGATATAAACATTAGCAGCAAAAAAGTTGAAATGGTATGGAAGTTTGACTTTTATAAAAGAAACGTGAAATTTTGTAGATAAACAGTACCAGCCAGAACAGCATCGTTGTATTTTTATTTTTCAAGTTGAGAGAAGGTCAGGAAGGTAAAGCTATATAAAGGGATGTCTCCACTATTTTCTTCCAGTAAGGTGAAGGAGGTCCATTTATTTATCTGAAGCATATAAAGGCGCTCGACAGCAGCAAATCTCTTCTTTGTAGGAATGACGCTGAATTTCTCTATTAGATATACATTTCCTTTTGCAAGACGGCATCTAACTTCTTCTGCATCCTGCTTTCGGATCGTTCCTTGTAAAGAATAACCCTGAATATAATTGAAATAACATCATAATACTGTCATTTGTAAGATGGAGAAAATGTAGTATAAAATATAAAATATAAGTAACATGCAATAGTAAGTAAGTAGATATAAGTATTTTGCGCGAGGTTTAATATAATTACTTTTTCATCAACTAATAGACAGTCGAGACTAAAAATATCGCCTTTCAGAAACGGAGCAGTTGATTCCCATATTCGGCATATACGTGCTTTGATTTTGTAGTCCTGTCGGTGTAATGATAATTCTGATAACAGTACGTATTCCATGATAGCTTATGAAACTACATAAAAAATGCAAACAAAAAATTTATTATTGTGAGAAATATTTACATACTGTATTAAATAGAAAGAAAAGACCACACATATTAATACATAACAAACAATCAGGTATCATAAATCATAAATCTTCAAATATTTCATGGTAAACAATATTTTTTGTATATCCCTCAGGTTCGTGCTCTTTATTTTTTATAAAAATTCGTAACCCTTCTCTGGAAGTAACTCGAGAAATTGCAACATAGAGTTGACCATGGGAGAAAACAGGCTGAGATAAATAAATGCCAACTTTATGCAATGTCTGCCCCTGGCTTTTATTAATTGTCATGGCGTAACTCAAACGTATTGGAAACTGTCTTCTTTTAAGTATGAATGGCCACTTAGAATCAGTTATATTCATGACTATGCGAGGAATGTACACTTTTTCGCCGATATGGTTGCCAGTAAAAATCTGTGCCTCAATAATTCTAGGAGCTAATTGAGTTATCACCAATCGAGTACCGTTGCAAAGACCGGAACTTTGATTAATATTGCGGAGTAACATTACAGGAGCTCCAATTTTTAATTTCAGTTCATGATGAGGAACTCCATTAAATTTTAAAGAATTCAAAAAATCAACCGGATAAAGTACATCACTGTTTTCGATATTCCTCGATGAATTACATATCGAATCTGAACTCAAGTATGTCCGTTCTTCAGTTGGCACTAAAGTAAGCACATATGTGTTAATCTCGTCGGCTGTTTCATTTATGGGAGTAACAATAGCTCTGTCTCTTAGGTAAGCAGGATTTTTGTAGTTCATTTCAATATTATCGTATATCTCTTCGACAATACTTTCTATTCCATGGTCAGTATTTTTTATAAGTAAGTCTTCTGGAATTTTTATCCAGCTGCTTTCGTCTTCTCCGTCTAAAGTAATAGTATCTATTCTGCCATCACCGATGTTTAGCACCCATTTACTGAAGTCTGCCAGATCCGAATAAGATGTGCCATTTATAAAAGAACCGCGCAGCAATCGCATATTAATATCCAGACGAAATAGTGTACATTTGTTCCAAATGTAAGATTTTGTAAGCGATGCATTAATAATATCATGTCTCGTGCCGCCCACAACAACTGGAAGTATTTGTCTGAAATCACCCCCTAAAAGAATAGTTTTACCTCCAAATAATTTTTGATCAGTGGATGGGCCATCTAAACACAAAATATCATTTAGAGACTTATCTAAGGCTTCAAAACAGTTCCTATGATTCATAGGTGCTTCGTCCCAAATTATTAAGCTGGCAAAGGAAATTAATTTTGCAAGCTGGGTTCCCTTTTTAATTTCACAAATCGAATAATCATCTATCTTAATAGGTATCTTAAATCTGGAGTGAGCTGTACGACCACCAGGCAGTAAAAGTGATGCTATGCCAGAAGAAGCAACGGCTAGGACTACCTTTCCCTCGGAACGAAGTCTGGAGATAATAGTTTTCCATAGATAAGTCTTCCCTGTTCCACCATGACCGTAAACAAATATTACATCTCCATTCTGACCATTTATAGACATGAAAACAGCATCGTATACTTTTCTCTGCTCATCATTCAACCCACAGAACAATTGCATATGCTCTTCGGCTAATTCATCTACATTGTAATCCATTTCTTCTCTGAGAAGCCTATCATTCAATTGATCAATAACTAACCTATTAGGCAGAGGTAACTTAAAATGATCAAGTGAACTCCCGTTTTTATTGAATAAAATTTCGAGTTCAACCAAGACATGATTTTGTAGCTCAGTCTGTGGAAGGATCAAGTTTTGAAGTCCGAGAACATTCCGTACTCTATGTATAATATCATCAGCAAGCAATTCCCAATACTCTTTCCATAGATCAATTGGATTAGCTACCTCACAGTACATAACCAATGTTACAAATAATTGCCTCAGTTGACTTGAAGAGGACCAAAGTGATGCCTCATGCAGTGCTTCGCGCCATTCCCTATCATCACCAAGTAGGCCAAGAGCATCACATGCAGAGCGAAATGTTTCATGAACGACACCATCCACGGTTCTAATTTCTTTATAATTTCTTGGACCTTTAACCACATTCAGAAGCATTCGTAGAAAATAAAGTTCACCGGCACTTGGGTGAACGTAAACTATCCTGCCTATGCGATTGCCCTGTTTTCGACTTGACCAAAATTTCTCTTTTGGATGCCAAACCCATTTAGTTGGAAATTCTGCATATGTGAGTTCGCGAGCGGCCTCGCTGGCTTGGTTCATGTCCATCCATACTGTAAACATTGTTTTCTCTATATTAGGACGCTCGAGCACAGCTTCTAAGTTTTCGTCGTCATGATAAGTAACATTATTCATCAGTGGTAGATGAACAGCTAATCTCTCTACAGATGGTTCTCTGAAATGAATATCGAAATCAAATAACCGCCAAATAGCCTCATAAGCTGACAAATATCGACAGTCAAGATATTGTTTGATTTCATCAACTTGTTTATAACGCTGAGTAGAAGTAGAGGCTTCAAGATCAACATTGTTTTCTATAACAACGGCAGATCGATCGGGGCCCTTGTTAACATATTTGAACAAATATTTTATAAGTCTTGATTTGTTACACCATTCAACATTAATATGCGCCTGATATTTAAGAACCAATGTTAAATTATGCGGGACAACGTATCTATTATCAAGTTCAATTCCATTCTTCACAACAATCCTTTGATTATTCCTTCTTCTATAAATTGCAAACCCATCATCGCTAATAAGTGTCCTATTATTGTAATCTTTCGGAAAATATTTTGAACAACGGCCCTTTACCATACAGGGCGCTCCTAGTTTTGCCAAGCCACATGGACCGTGTATCATAAATTTTTTGACAGCTGCATAACCATCTGGATCAGTAACCTTATCAGGTATCTCCGCTGAAATAATCGAATCGATCTCACCGCTTGTTAAGTATCTATGGTCAACATGCAACCATACTAAAATGTGCACGTGTGGAAGCCCCCGTTTCTGGAATTCCACCGTATACAATTCTGCAATAAATAGAAGAAGGGTAATCTACAAAAGAGTAAATCTGTAAGGTCTAGCTTTATTTCTAAAAAGTAGTAGATATTTTTAAAATTCGGTAACGATTACATACCAGCAGTTGTTTTGCCGAAGAAATTTTCTTTTTTTATATTGGTCATTAAAGATTCTAATTTCATCTTAAAAACCCTACTAACAATATCAGGCCTATCCTCAGCTCGTTGGCCTGGAATAAAATTTAATGCATCTCGTATTTCTCTCCACTGTGCGTTGCAAGTAAACGTAATAAATAAATCAGGAGGACCGCAATGTCTACATATGGCAATAGCATCCTGGTAATTTTGGATCATATAGCGAGGACCAGCAGTAAACCTTGAGGGCAATATAATTCTTTTTCCAATAGCATTACCGTCCGTATCACCTTCAACAACAGAATCTTTAATACCTTTATATATTTCGGAACGAAGGGTTGTCTGATTTTTTCTGATATATCCAAGCCTCTCTTCTTCAACACATGAGAAAGCATCTACCACATATTGCTGAAAGAGCCGTCCTCCTCGCAATAGAGTTTTACCATCATTCAATCTTGCTTGTATCCTATAGGCGTAAAATTCACGCATAGTAATGTATTGCCTGGAATTTGTTTTCCTGCGTGAGTTTCGGTTACACTCGATGCCTAAGTGAAAACCATCTTCTCCATATGGAAATAGTATAGGATATTGCATGGCCATGAATGAGGGATGTAAATCGCTAATTCGTCTCAAACCATCTACTCTATGTTCAACAACAATATCACGCTGGCGATCTGCACTGCCCAAATCACCAATAATTAAGCCAGCAATTTTAGCACACGATGGAGGATTGTACTGAGACGGACTGCCGCAACGTGAACCAACCAAACGCAACCTAATTGGTAATAAGTCATTTTCTCTGAAACGATCTCTAGCCATTCTGAACGCTTTAACAATTTCATTTTCAGTATCAAACATTTTTATTAGTTCCGCAACAATATCCCTATCAATATTTAAGGCATGACCATTTGTGCTAAGAGACCTCATTCTATTATCAAGTTCGTTTTCGGTATCATAAATATAGAGTTGCGCAAATTTAGGTTGCCGTCCGTCAACGGGGAGAAGAGAGCCCATAACATGATGATTTTGACCACTGATTCTAAAAACATATGGTCCTGGTCTTTTATTAATATCGATGTCTATTTTTGCACCTATGGATGTAAAAGCAAATATTGAATTATATACACGAATATTTTCTCGAAATTTTGTAGCTTGGCTAGACCCTCGGCAATTCAGAAGAACATCCAACACAGCCGGTGTATTCCTAAGAAGGGGTAAACAGATCCGACCTTCTTGGCAACATAAAGAAAACTTTGGAACAGTTTCATTTCGATGCTTGTGAAGTCTTTCGTTATACCATAATAAAGCTCCACATGATTGGCATTCATATTCTGGTAAACCCAGGTATATTTGTTCAACACGATTGGTTTGCAAGTGTATTGACGTATGTTCCTGTACTTCTGGTATATGCTCTGCTTGAAGTAAGCTTCCTGATTGAAAACCCAGTTCACTACATTGGAGGCTGTAACTGGACGACTCATTATGAACTATATTATTTATATTCTCTGTGCAACGTCTTTTAAAATGTTTTTTGCGTTGGGCAAGTTTATGTTTCCTTTTTTTTCTATTTTCTTTATATATCGACGACATCTCCATAAAAAGCCTGAGAATGAAAGTTAATGAAATAAGTAAAGGTAAAGACTATTTCATGGAATAAAAGAAAAGGCCAGGTCGTTTTTTAAACACGAAGTTTTATATCTATATATAATACAGGGAGAAAGTGTAACTGCAAATTTGGAAATAATAATCATAATTAAGAGGAAAGACAAATAATAATGCAAAAAGCAAATTTGAAGATAACCGTAATTAAGAAGAAAGACATAAATAATATTGCAAGAAAATAATACTGTAAGAAAGAAGTGAGAATGATTAACAAAGAGTAGGTATAACAGGTAGTTCAAAAATTAAGCAGTAAACATAATCAAACCGGTAGAGTTTTATTATCTTTTTTCGATATATAGGTAAGTTGTACTTATAAATACTTAAACAGGAAATAAAAATAAAATCAAACCGTAAATATGGAAGGAAAAGCGGAGCCACAGTACGATCAAACAAGAAGAGAAAGCAACCAAAGCGAGCGTAGGAAATATCACGAACCACTGATTAACACAACGAAGAAAAGATCTTGTATTGAGAGAAACAATTGGCCACCTGGAAGCTGCGCAACACA
>CM054930.1:30325833-30360833 GCA_029168755.2 Tillandsia fasciculata
AGGGGAAGAGAGAGAGAGAGGAAAAAAAAAAAAAAAAAAAAGGAAAAAAAAAAAAAAAAAAACCAAAAGCAAGGTGGCTCAGACAGGGATGGAAAATTAAAAACACTACCAAAATTCCAATAAAGAACCCCAGTACCGAAAAGGTACAGCAAGAACCATGTAAAGATAAGATGCAAGCAGCAGTAGAGGAGAGCAGGAAAGGCACAGAACAAAGAAGTACGAAAAGCAAAGCTGCACAGAAGAGCCGGCCGTGTGGTTGCCAGCGAATGGGCCATCCAGACATCGGACCAAGCTGTAAAACCAGTGGAAAAAACAGTGGTAAAACTCAAAAAAAAAAAAAAAAAAATACTACTGAAACCCTGCAGGACAGACGGAGGACAGTAAAAAGACGAATGCGTATGGCAGCCAGAACGATGTGGTTGCCAGCAGGCGGGCCGTCCAAACATCGATCGAAACTGTAAAGCCAAACGATGTGGTTGCCAGCAGGCGGGCCGTCCAAACACCGATCGAAACTGTAAAACCAGGAAAAAAAGCATTCCGAAGTCAGGGGGGAAAAAAACCAGTAGGCAAACCACGTAGGGTGCAAAGACTGGCGGGCCGGTAAAGTACAAACTCACAGCCCAAGAGAATCGCGACTCGGCATGCACACCACCCAAGGGAATCGCGACCCGCCATGCACGTCATCATCGCCACCGACACACAGAAAAGAAAGGGGGGAAAAACGGCAGCACGGAAAAGCAAATAAAAAAGAAATGCACAGGAGGAGGTACACCGAGGGAAATATAAACAGAGGAATAAAGCACTGAGGAAGACTAAAGCAACAGAGAAGTCAGTAAAACAAAGAAAAAACAGCGGGAAAAAGTAGAAAATACACTCACAGCCGAACCCCTGGTAAGTGTGCACCGAAGATGAAACAACGGAAATAGCAAGTACAGGAAAAAACCAGAGAGCAGCGAGTCTCCCGCCAACCGTCCATACATAAAACACAAAGATCAAATTCTATTTGTGAAAGTAAAGAAACAGCAATGTAAGGAAAAGAGAGAGCGTGAAAGAAACAGAAAAAATCCAGAATACAAAAGGGCGACAGAGTAGTAGGCACGACGTTCGGAACACATAATGACGGGTGGTTGCCCATGTTCGGACCATCCAAACCACAATATGGCTGGAAATTAAGCTTCCTCCTATACCAGTACCCAATCCGATCCCAACGCCGGCAACATCAGAAAGTGAACGGGGGGGAAACGAACCAAACGGATTACGTAACATAACAAAGAAGGAATTAGCAGCAAAATCTCAAAAAATGGTAAACATGACAAAGAAAACAAAGAGATCAAAAGAATGTATGCACTAAAACAAAGGGAAGCAAAAACCTGGGTAAACAACAAAACCAGTGGAAAACACGACCGGCAAGGCAATCAAACACTGTGTAGTAAACAGGCAACCAACCAAAACCATGTAAAAAGGAAGTGCGGAAAAGCATCATACCTTGGAAGGAGAGTAAGAAAGTGAGGATTTTATAGAGACCTACCAAATAATAGCATAGGCAACAGTAAAAAATTAGAGAACTCAATTTGTAAAAAAGAAAACAAACAATTAATAAGAGGGGGGGGGTAATGAGAAGGAGAATATGCCTTACTATGCAGGAGTAAAGACTATGCCGATAATAATATTGCTGTTCATGGGTAAACAGTAAAGTAACATTGCTGATATATATAGGCACAGTTAAATTCATAAATAAATTAAGTAGGTTGAGCTTTAGCAATAGCAGTAAGAACCAATCATTGTAGACAATCTAGGAAATCATTGTTCAAAATCTACCAAATCTAGAAAAAAAATATATGCAGGTAAAGAAATAATGGAACAATTTTTTTTTTGTAAAGAAGGGAATTACGCGAGAGAGAAAAATAGAGTGAGCATAAGTAATCTGCAGAAGGAAATAAAAGTTGAGGAAATTTGATCTAAAAGAAATCTCTATAATATCCCATAAAATGTATAAAATATATAAGCAATAAATAGCCTAAATCTGCATCAAATCTTACCGTTATTGAGATCCATAGGTAATAATTGGAAGAAATCTATATAGAGGTAGCATGCTATCATACCTTGGAAGGAGGGGAGCGACCCTTAGAGAAGGGCAACA
Source organism: Tillandsia fasciculata (assembly GCA_029168755.2). Lineage (NCBI taxonomy): Eukaryota > Viridiplantae > Streptophyta > Magnoliopsida > Poales > Bromeliaceae > Tillandsia > Tillandsia fasciculata. The sequence continues at coordinate 30,327,974 of CM054930.1, forward strand.
GGCACACACAGGAACGGGCAAAACATGTAGCAGGGAAAACCAGATCCAACCACCGGATCAAATCCAAACCCATGTATGTCGTCGGATCGTCAAAAATGACGGCGGCACAGAGAAGATGGGAGGCGGTAAGAGAGGAAAAGAGAGGAAGAGAAAAGGCGGCACGCACCTGCAAGAAAGAGCAGCCGAACGGGACAAACCCTAACATCATGCAGGTAAGGAACCAACCCTGAAGGGACACACCGAGGGATCCCAAAAGCAGATAGCCCACAGAGGAGCGCAAGGGCCACGGCACATGCGGCGATCCGAACCGCAAAATCGCCTGGGCACACACAGATCGCCACCGAATCCTTGTAGGGCAGCCGTACGATGGAGAGGAGAGACCACACCGCGTAAGAAAGAAGAGAACGACCCTTAGAGAACCGCAAAGGGCACAGGCTAACCAAGAGGAGGGCGAGGAGGGCGACCCTTCGAGAACGACAAAGGGCATAGGCTAACCAAGAGGAAGGCGACCCCGACGATCCCACCGTCGAACCTCTTCGGAACGCACGGATCATCGTCGGATCTGAGAATACAACACAGTGGAGAGGCGGAAGAGGAGGGGGCGCACGGATCCCACGGCACGTGGCACTTCCCACCGTAGAGCATCGTCGGATCAGAGTACAAAATAGTGGAGCGGCGGAAGAGAGGAGGGGGGGCATGGAGTGGAGAGGCGGAAGAGGAGGGGGCGCACGGATCCAACGCACGTGGCACTTCCCACCGCAGAGCATCGTCGGATCAGAGTACAAAATAGTGGAGCGGCGGAAGAGAGGAGGGGGGGCATGGAGGGCACGACACATGGCACTTCAGTACTGTCAATTAATATGTTTAGATATATATATATATATATATATATATATATATATATATATATATATATATATATATATATATATATATATATATATATATATATATATCAAGAATTTAAATATCTATCGGTACGGACCGCATCCACCGTGCCAATAAGATACCGGCACGATACAGCTCCCGTGCTAATAGCACAGTTCAAAATCTTTTTTTCTTAAATTTACTAAGTAATTTTTTTAATAAAATTCAAAATATTTGATAAAGATACATAATAAACAATTAAAAAATTTTATTGTTAAAAAAAATAAATATTTCATGACATTATGTGTGGACACGCATGTATATTTTGTGAGCGGCACTCATCGGCATGGCTCGGCACGCACCGTGCCGACAAGTTTTCGGCACAATCCCGTACCACGGCACTTAAATCCTTAATATATATATATATATATATATATATATATATATATATATATATATATATATATATATATATATATATATATATATATATATATTTATTTATTTATTTATTTATTTATTTATTTTTATGTGTAAATATATTAGTGAGTTGGTTATAATATATATGTATATATTATTTTTAGAAAAAAGTAATGTGTTACCTATTTTATTTTATATGAGTATGAATTAGAGTACACAGTGAGACAACGTATCGAATAAAAAAATAAAAAACTAAAAATAAAAGGCAAACAGATTAAAAACAAAATAAAAAACTATAGTTCATCGATTGGTATAACAACTGCCTTCGATCATTACAATAATTTTTTCACATCTCTTTTAATTTACTTTGCTTAGGTTACTATTTATATATTTTCTTGAATTTTGAAATATTCTGTTATTTCTCTCCAACTACATAAGCCACCAGATCACAACAATCATTATCAAGTTTTTCTTCTTTTATAAAATCCATCTGTATTTGACATATTTTTTAAAAATCTACATGTTGTTTATTATTACATCAGAATTAGATAGTAAATAAAAAATAAGTATTTAACACAAACACAATTTAAAAATAAAAAGCCTATAGTCTCATATTCAAACGGCGCACGATATACAATTTTACTCTCTTAGCCAATTCTTTTTTTCTTTTTTTCTTTTTTTTTGCAGAATATCAATTATAAGTATTTTTTTAAAAAAATGCTAGTAAAATAAAAATCTTAATTTTCTATAATATCTTAAAATCTGCTAGATGTTTCGATCTATAACTCTACCGTGCTTACAAAAATTATAGAGCGTTTTAACTTAAAACTATTGTTAGTTGGTCCATGTCTATTTGACCAAGTCCAGTTTATTTTTCACTACTGTATTTATCAAGGGCATATATAAGTGTACATTCGAAATAGGGTGTACATCTTACACCTCACCCATTCAAGGATTGGGTGAATTTCACAGATCACTTCGAAATGACCGGTGGATAAACTTCCATCTTTGGATGGGGTGGGGTGTACGATGTACATTTCTTTCGGGGGGTGGGGTGTACGATGTACATTTCTTTCGGAGTGTACATGTAGCATCCCTCATTTATCAATCAGGTGATGCTAGGTGTACACCCCGGGTGTACATCCTACACCCCACTTCATCTTGGAGTGGGTATTTATTATACCAGTCACGTCGAGTGACGAATGAAATTCACCCCACCTCAAAATGAAATAGGATGTAATATGTACACCTTTTATGAAATGTATTCATTATGGGATGTACACTTATATATACCTTTATCAATAACCTTTTTAAGTCACCTTTTTAAGTCATCGATTCTATCTCTATCCTCTTGGGGCGATGGGACGTAACCTCTCAGGATCATGTCCTATTTCCATTTTTCTCTTACAAAATAGTTCTTCATCCAATTGCTTTTGCATTGAATAAGGTCATAAATGCTTGAGAAGGATGTTTGTAGCGAGCAATCTCTATACTATATATATATATATATATATATATATATATATATATATATATGTGATCAAAAATTAATTTATTTTGTATTTTTCTAACGTAGACGCCATCGTACATTTAAAAATATTTCTGGTTTGTTAAACACTCTTCCATCATTGTGAGTATGACAGAAAATATAATTTTTTTAAAAAAAATAATTTTTTTTTTTATAGTGCATGCCCTGATCAACTTATTTTGACTCAGTAAAAAATATCCGCCACCATCTTATCAGAAGAGCAATATTCAAAGTCGCAAGATTCTTGATCTCTTGCCCATCCTTCCTTTTGCTCGTGCAGATGAGATTTTTACCGGACCATGCAAAAATTATCACTAATTATTCGTATTAACCTTCCAAAAAAAAGCTCTTATGAGTGTCTCAATGCATTGTACAACCCATTTCGGGGCCCTCAATATAGAGAATAGTAGAAAGAGAGGCTCAGAAGCTCCGAATTTATCCGAGTCAATCATGTTAAATTCGTATGTAAATTAATATGAAATAATCTAAAAAATATATATGAATTATTAGATAATCGTTCACCTATTTGAAAATATTATAAACGCTTATCGAAATTCATGCCTGATGAAACGTGTTCTCAGATTTTATCGTTCCTCAAACACCGACAATAAAATCGCCTGGATTAAATGCTTTCAAGTCTAGATTCGTCGTCTAATTAATTTTGCTCTGAATGGGGCATGACAAATTGACGGTAGGAATCCGACTCGGGATCACAACTCTTTTATATTTCTTATATACTATGTTTAATTAGAGTCCCATAAATTCTAATTAAACTTGTATTGAATTTCTACACATTAATAATTCATACCCAATAGATATTTTCAGAGCCCATATTAGATCACTTAATGATCCTATTAAATTAGATAGCCCATAATATAATTGTAAATTTATATGTTAGCACATATATAGAAAAAATTAAATTCAACAAATCCACCTCCTGAGACAAAAGCTTCGACTACCCATCCTTTATTTTATTTTTTTTCAATTTTATTTATGATTGACCACCAATTCTATCTTTTTAATTGTCTACTATTAAAAGGCAAACCTAGATAATAAATTGGAGGACGCTTGTCTTGCACCCTAACATGGCAACCAATCTCTCTTTCTTATGTATATATGTTGAAGTCCAAAATAAAAGAATTCTGATTTATTCATATTGATCTTCAAGTCTAAGGTCCATTTGAAGATGTGCCATATAAATTAAAGGTTCTTCATGTTTTTTTTTTTTTTGCCTTTTTGCCTCACAAAAATATAATGAACCATCCGCATACTGAATAAGTGTTTTCTTACTATTCCGCATGCGTAGATTCCGATCCTCTTTTCAAGTTATTTTTTTCTGACAATTTTGTCATTTTTACTAAACTCTCAGCCACCGTAAGAAAGAGAAAGGGAGAGAATGGATTCTTCCGGTATACTCATCTTTTCACTTTAATCTACATAGTTGGCTTTTTGTTCACTAAAATCATAAGTTTTGTATTGATAATATACTGATCGATACATCCGCATCATTTATAATATGCTCCCAACCAAGTCATAACCTTTTCAAAGAATTGCCAATTAATCTTGTTATAGGTTTTTTTGAAATCAACTTTTACATCTATCGCTATTTTGGTCCCTACATTACTAGTTCACTAGTAGTCGCAAATGAGCCAACAATTATATGACTTTTGAGAAAGGTGTGACATTTTCGAAATGTATATTAGTCCTATATATAAATAATATAATAGGACTAAATCTCAAAATCCGACTATAGCATTTTGGGTGGTAGTAAGGTCCAAGAGGTTAAGAGAGCTAGGCGTGCTAGAGTTAGAGTAGTTCTAGGATAGATAACTCCCTGAAAAGTTGGGGCATCACATAAATCCAATCACAATTCCATCCACATTTAATGTGGGTCTATTAAATCCAATCAGAATTCCTTCCATATTTGATGTGGGATTATTGGAGGCGTCACAAAACGCATATTGTGAAAGTAATTTTATTGAAATATGAAAAAAAAAGTATTTTTATATTATTTTTTTCAAAGTTTATTTCTTAATCGAAAGTGTGAGATAAATTTCAGTTGAGCTATAGTTATATAACGAGTAGAGCACTGTTATATGTGGAGTGCGACTCTCTATAAAAGCGATTAAAACTAGCGAAATAAATTTCACATCACAAAATATTTGTGAGTATAATTAAATACAATAAAAACGTCAAGGATAGAAAGAAATGTGACACCCTAAAACTTCTTAATAAATTTAAAAATTTAAATTTACTAGAGTTATAATAATTTTAGAATAAACGGCTCTTTGGAAAGCGGGAGCCTCACAAATTAACTATGCTAAATAGTGGTGGTTGTCTGTGTCTTATAACACTCCAAAAAAAAGAAAAAAAAGAAAAAAAAGAAAAAAAACACCAAATCGGGCCAGAACCAGAACTGGGCCGAATCGAGACTGGGTTAATGGGGTCGAGTGGCAACACGAGCCCTAGCCCATTTTCGGGGTCGATCGAACTCGGGTCGAGCTCGAATACATTTGCGCGACTCCTCCGTTTACAAAAACCCTAAACCCTCCCCACTTCCGCGCAGCAGAGGAAGGAGACGAGCAAGGAGACGAAGTGGAGGAAGTGGGTAACGGCGTCGGCGACATGGCGGAGGTGGAGGAAGTGGAGAAAACGAAGAACACGGAAGAGGTGCTCAAACCCTTCTACAAAAGAGCTTCAGAAGCCGAGGTGCTTTTCCCACTCCTTTTCTCTTCCCCAAATCTCTTCAATAATCAAATCATTTACAAAAACCCTAATCAATGAGAAAATAGTGCAGTAAGTTTGGATTATGTCGACTCCCCATGTTTTGGAAATATTTTCTGAATCAGTAAAATTTTCAATTTTGAGTGAAAATAGAACTGAGCGAAATGAATATAGGTCTGAGTTTGAATGGACAACATATTAAGATATGCTTAGATATATGTTGAATATTATCAGTATTAAAAGCACTGTTACCGAGAATAATGGTATCAAAGTATAATGGTATCAAAGTACGAGATACTGAATCTGAATTTAAAAGTTTTGAGCCCAGATGCGAAGGACGGTGTTCAATATGATATAAAAATATTGAAGAATAGAAATTATTTCATGTTATTTATGTATTGTACACTTGATCTGAGGACTATCTTTTCACGAACTTCATACTAATCTGTTTTTTATATAGCCATCTGTCGAGTTCGATAGAGCGAAAACCCTTCTAACATGCAGATAGTTGTACAGGACTGCAATTGTGTATTAGATTCGAAATTCACGGACCAGAGAATGCTATCTTGCTACACCCCTGATATCTTTGTCTCATTGATATGTAAGGATTTTCGGCGGCATGTTCCGTGTTCTTGGATGGCCTGTAGCTGAAAAACAACTAAATGCCGGATTGTGCCAATGCATCTTGATCTTAACTTGAAGTTCATTCTTATTTAAGGTGTAAAAGTGGAGAAAATCGTTTCGAATGTCAAGTCACGGAGTAGGTAAAGCAGCATAAAGCAGTCGTCTAGTAAGGGGTAAACAATATACATGCAACTACATGAATTGAATTTTAGGGCATCTATCAAAGAAATAACTTAATAATGGTTTGGTCGACAATATCTTTTGAAAAGTTGAGACTAAAGTCTTTGTAGTTGTTATTTTTGATATACCTACATGAAATTCTTTATATAATAAAATAAGATCTATTTTGTCTTTTGAGCTTCTTCCAATGTCTTAATTATTTGCGTATCGCTGCAGGATCGCTTGGCAAAGTTAGAGGCAGCGCTTGCTAAGAAAGGTATGCTTTTATACTGTTGAAACTTCTATTGCGTAGCAATTCCTGCATATAATGTTGTACTACACTCTCTTAGGTGATGTGGACACTGGTAGCAAAGAAATCTCAACCATCACAAAGGAATTCCAATCAAAGCTTGAAATCGCACAGGTGGAGCTTGTATCTGAAAGGGAGAAGGTTGGCCCCAGTCAAAAACTAATCGTCTGGCATTTTCATATAGAATAAAAGCAAGTTGTTCTCTTCCTTGTTTACTCGTTTACTTGTAGGCTTCAAAGGAGATTCAAAAGCTTACAGCAGAGAACATGAAGCTTCAGTATCGTATTAGTCATCTCATTCGTGCATTAAATGAGGCGGATTCCAAGCTAGCCGCTTGATGAAAAGGTAAGTTTTCTGTTTCTTGATTTGCTGTATATTTATCATCGTTGTATTTTGTCGATAGTTTGGGATGCTGAATTCTCTTAGGACCGCGTAGGAAATTGCAAGCTGTAATTGCTTCAAGGATTGGAATTGTGAGGGCAAAATTATTTTTGTTATTTCTTTTCCCCTAACTTAAGAGACTCATTGTCGACCAAAAAACGGTAGTGTCAGTATGCATGTCAGATTTGCTGCTTAGATAACAGAAAAGATTTTTGCTGTGCCTTTTGCTCTTGCTTTCCCGTGCAAAGCTAAGGAAACTTGTTTCTTGCTATTTGAATCGAAAATTGCATCAAAGTGAGAAGCAATGACCTAAATGGGCCTTTTTAGTAAGTTTTTTTTTTTTTTTTCTTTCTAAGTGTCTACTGTAAAGTTTTCTCCAAATCTGCACATCTCTTATGATCATCATCATGGTCTTTTATGTGCAGAAGATGACAGATGATCGAAACAAGTTAGTCGGTTGTTCTTATGAAGTGGAAAGGAGCTGTTTGAAGCAAACTGTTCTTAGTCTTTGTTATCACCTTTCATTGTCTGTCAGTTGTGTCATTGTGTGTGTTGGTAGCATCTTGCTCTACGAAAAGGAGTGTGCATTGCATGCTCTTCTTTTCTACTGATATGATTATCTTGACGACAACTTATGCTTCTGTATGCTGTAAAACTTTACCTGGAGTGAAGCGGAGTACATACATTATTTAGGAATAAAGAGAACTTTTACTAGTTTTTTTTTTAAGGTGGTCTTTCTCTGGACTTGAGTTCATATGTGGGCCTAATAAACAATCAAAATGTGATCTAGTTATTACCCGAATCTAATCAGAATCTAACATACCGAATTGTTGGGCCCAATCTAGAACGATTTATCTTTGCGGCTCGGTCTACCTGACCAATCGGGTATAAATTGAAAGCCCTAAAATAAAGCCTTTGGGTTTTGGGTTTTGAATGTCTGAATATTTTTTTAATTTATTATTATTATTATTATTATTATTTTTTGTATAGTTGATAGAAAAGAAGTGTGATTAAAATTTTCAAATCAAACTATTTTTTCAAAATAAGGGAAATTATCTAGTAAGTGAAAGCTATCCTATCAAATAATGAATAATGAATAGCAAGATTTTTAAAGAGCCGTAATTAAAAACCTTATTTATAATTATACTAAAAAATTTTATATTAAAAAAAGTTATTTTTAATCTCTCACTCATTGTCTCAATGCTAAAAACATTATTATAAAAACTGCTGTTATGTGTTCAAAAATATGTACAAATTATAGTATTGCTCATTCATTGCATGCACCGTGTAATATTTGAAAATTTTAAAAACAAATTTTAGAAACTATATTTTATAAATCAGACAACCCCATCTCATATTGAGGCCACTTGATGACTCGGAAATAAATGTTATTAAAACATTGTAACTTCAGGTACAATGACTCATAAAATGACATAAATTGCATATAAAAAATAAATTAGGTGCGGTGCATGAGACAAACGGTGCACAGGGTCCAGCAACAATTTCTCGTTTCTAGGGCTCTTCCTTTCTCTCTCCCCGCGAACAAAGAGCACTGTTTTTTTGCAAAATTCCTGTATCGTCTCCACAAGATCTAGATCCAGTAATAGATTATGCTCGTAAGAGCATCCAGTCAAGTTTTCCAAATTTTATTATTATATAAATTTGATTGACGTAGGTCGGTACGTAGCTAGGTGTCATTAATTAGCATGACATCATAGAGATTAATTCTCCATAATCATCAATTAGATTTTGAAAATTTTGATTTATTTAAAAGAAACCATTAATTTAAGTTGCGGAGGTTTCTTAACAAAATTCATATTTTTATTTTTAGATTAATTTCATATATATAAACATATTCTAAATATATTTTTATATTTTGACAAAATTTAATTTTTTATATATATTTTTTTAATAATTCTAAATATATTATATATATATTATATTGTTCATATATCTCTACCGTCAATATTTATTAAAAATATATAAATAATTATAAATTAAATACTTAAGCTAGTTAGTGTTATATTAAGCTAGTTATCTCTCACAGTGAAGACTTCACTGTGAGAGATCTCTCTCACAGTGAAGTCTTCACTGTGAGAGACTCTCTCACAGTGAAGAGTCTTCACTGTGAGAGCTCACAGTGAAGAGACTTCACTGTGAGAGATCGAGCTCACAGTGAAGTCTTCACTGTGAGAGACTCTCTATTTGCTAATTAAAAAAAAAAAAAAAATTCTTGGTAGTCTCACAATTTGGTAATTAAAAAAAAAAATCACCCTCTATGTACACCTATGCACGATACAGCAAAAAAAAAAAAAAAAAAAAAAAAAAGAAGCTGATTAGGTAGTCTCTCACAGTGAAGCTCTCTCACTGTGAGAGCTTCACTGTGTAGCTAGTCTCTCACAATCAAAAAAAAAAAAAAACTCCTTGCACAATAAAAAAAAAAAAAAAGAAGAAAAAAAACAGAGTGATCTCTCTTTCTCTCTCTCACTGTGAGAGAGCTTCAATGTGACAGAGTGATCTCTCACAGTGAGAGCTTCACCGTCACAGCGAGCGATCCCCTCACTGTGAGATCGCTCAAAGTGAGAGGTTTCACTGTCGGTCTCCGACTGTAAAGTTAAAGTAGTATTTTGAAGTGGTTAAATTTTATTTTGTAGTTGAAATGGCTAATCCTCGCATGCCCATAAGTGTTCATTGGGATGGACAGTTAGTTATCGATGGGAATGGTCCACGATATATCGGCGGTCAAAAGAAGCTAATCGGGATACCGACTGATTGTACATATAGTAGGTTTGAGACGAGAATGTATCGTTTAGTAAATTGTACAAGCGAACAATTTCGTCTAAAATTTACTATTGGTTGTCCCACGATCGGTGGTGGATTTTAGCTCACGAAGTACTAGATGATGAATCATTGGAGGGAATGATAGGATTAGGTCTACATCATGGTGTTGTGACGGTATATATTGAGAAAGAGTTACAACCGTCGGCTAATTTTGAACCGCAAGGATATTACACCCAAATGCTCCACAATTATATTGATTTGGGTCCTTCCGCCAATTATATTCCACACGAAGGTGGTGTCGGAATGACAAGGTTAGAACAATCCCTAATAATTTTGTCATTTAGCATAATATCTAATTGGACTTAAAGATTGTATACATTGCAGAGAAAGTGAGTATGACCCGATTGAGAGTGTTGTACCTTGCTCGTTTAGTAGTGTGCCACCAACGACCACATGTGTGGCACCTACGACCACACACACGCAAGCCACGACCTCACGCGGACACACGCAAGCCACGACCTCACGCGGACACCGCACGCATGCCACGACATCACGCGAACAATGCACGACCTCCCGTATTGAACCAAGCATGTCTCATTTACAACTAGAACCTTCTGATTGGGGGTAAGTACAAATATAAATTAAATGTTAAGTTTTTAAATTAATGGCAATGTTGGAATTTTAGGTTTACCAAATTTGCAGGTTATCTAATTCCTATGAACATTGGAATCCACCTGCTATTAATGAATTTGATACGAATGTTGAGGAAGGAGGTGATAATGTTGACAGGGGTGGTGATAGTGATATTAATCATGAGGATTCACCAATCCATGATGATCAGAATAGTAGTGAGGATGACGAACCGGATGTTCCATTTCCAGATATAGATGAAAATCATGATGGAGGGTTAAATGATCTTGCAAATGCAATTTACACTCAAGTGGACAACCCACAAATCAGCAATGATTACGTAGACAATCCTGACGAGGAAAATGAATTTATTGATCATCCGGATCGTTTTATTTCCAATACTAATTGGATTAATCAGTATGTTGTAGATCAAACAGATCTTAATATTCGACAAATAGGAGCTGGTCGACCTACCATCGACGAGAGTTGGGCTGGACGTGTCTTTCAAGATAAGCCAACTTTATTGGATGCACTAGACCGGTGGCATATTCAGCATAATGTACAAATGAAAGTATTGAAATCTACAAGAACGACGTACACTGTCAAATGCGTAGTAGAGGAATGTTCTTGGAGATTACATGCTTCAGTACCAAAAAATGCGACATATTTTAGGGTAAAAACATATGCTGGTCCACACACATGTGTGATTCCAATACTTAATGCGGCGAACCGTAACTGTAATTCCACCCTTATATGTCAATTGATCCTTCCGGTGTTAAAAGTCAGACTTAATTTAAGGCCAAAAGAAATTCGAGATATGGTGCAAGCAGAGTTCCATACTGACATAACATATTGGAAGGCTTGGCAATCAAAGATTAAAGCATTACAAATTATTTACGGGAGCTGGGAGCAATCCTACACCGACTTGCCTCGTTACCTTTCAATGGTAAAGAATTATAATACTGGTACTCAATGGCATCTGGATCATAGGTGGCCGCAAGAAGGCATTTTTACCTTTCATCGTGTTTTTTGGTCATTTGGACCTTCGATACAAGGATTCGCACATTGTCGGCCGTTGGTTAGTATTGATGCCACACATTTATACGGCAAATACGAAGGTCATGCTTTGATAGCGACGGCTGTAGATGCAAATGATGGATTATATCCTTTGGCATTTGCAATTTGTGAGGGAGAGAATGCCGGCAGTTGGACCTGGTTTTTGCATAACTTGCGTCGCTATGTTACCCGTGATAGACAGATTTGTTTAATATCTGATCGATTTCCTGGATTGAAGAAAATAGTTGCTGATATCTATCGTCCAGCACGAGGGCACGCGCATCGTTGGTGTCTTCGACATATGAAAGCAAACATGAAAAAGCGCTTCAAGACCGAAATATTGTTAAATAAATTCTGGGATATCGGAAAGGCTGCAACACCGACGGAATATAATCAGCTGAAGGAAGAATTAAAGGTGTTGGATAACGATGCATGGGAGTGGGTCCATAATCTAGACAGATATAAAGAGTACTGGGCAAGAGCATTTGATGGAGGCAGACGGTTTGGAATGTTGACTACAAATCTTTCTGAATCCTTAAATGGGGTTCTTAAGGACACCCGTGGTTTGCCTATCACAGCTTTTGTTGCGTCTACTTTTTATAAGCTTAATACCTATTTCTGCAAGCGCCGTGAGGACGGTGAACATTGGAATGACGCTTTTGTCAGTAAAGCAAAGAATCAGATTACTGAAAATTTAGATACGGCGCGGTCACATTCCGTTGTAAGATTTGGACTCACCGAATTTGAAGTACGTACTGAACATTTCGACTACAAAGTGATCGTCGATGGTTCAAATGTCGAATGCTCATGTTGTGAATTACTTCTAACAGGAATACCTTGCTCGCATGTCTTAGCAGTTTGTAGTACAACACATATGAGATTACCATACGAGAATTTTACTTCACACTGGTATAGTACAGACTGCTATCGTGCGACGTACGCACCACAATTTCATCCTGTTCCTGATAGACGGCACTGGCCACGACCCCAAGGTCCGCCGATTGTACCGCCCCCTTTACGAAGGAAGAAAGGTCGTCCACGATCTACACGTATTCGTAATGTAATGGACGAGGGGGGTGACCGACGAGGGAAATGCTCCATTTGTAAGCAGGAAGGCCATTATAGGAGCACTTGCCCACAGAATACACAAATAGCGCAACGAGGACGCCGGCGTATGATTTACACAATTATATTTATCTTGTCTTAATAATTAATTATTTCTATCAATCATGTTACTAATATGTAGATTACCAAAATTGCAGATGGCAGATCACGAGGACGCGGGGCCAGTTGATGGGTCTGTACTGGTGGACCTGCATCGCCATAGGTCAGCCTTTATCACGACTGAGGTAAGAGATATAATTTTTTATTTTTTCAAATATTATAAATAAGCTGACTATATTTTATATGTAAGAGCTAACTATTTTTTTTTTTGCATTACAGGATTATTGTCCCGTCCCCTTCGCAGAGCACGACCGCAAGATGAACCAGTGGGAGCTTGATCATCCAGGGGTACTCGACCTGCTTCGCCAGTCAGGATTCTACGGGTTATCCCGACTGCGACGGTTGGTACTTGATCAAGCTCTACTGGGCGCTCTTGCCGAGAGGTGGAGACCGGAGACCCAGACCTTCCATTTGCGCCACGGTGAGATGACCGTCACACTCCAGGATGTGGCGGTCATCTCGGGTCTCCGTGTGCATGGTGCACCGGTCTCTGGTTCCACCCTCCACGACTGGCGTGCTCTGTGCATGGAGTTATTGGGGGTGGCGCTTGAGGAACTCAACAGACCTGAGGTATCACTAGATTGGTTATATCTAAATTTTCATGATATACCAATGGATGCCCCCGCCGGATTAGTCGCAGCTACCGCCCGCGCTTATATGTTATATCAGATCGGCGGTAGTCTGATGCCAAACCCCAGCGGATACAAAGTTCATCTAAAGTGGCTACCACTTTTAGCTGACTTTGCTATTTGCGGCGCTTATGCGTGGGGCGCTGCGACACTGGCGTATCTATATCGGGCACTAGCTGATGCCGCGAGGAACGGGAAGGCCGAATGCTGTTGTTTTGCTACCCTATTGCAGGTATAAAATCTGATTTTTGGATTTCAGATTTATCTTTATATTGGTAATATATATTTGTTTAATTCATTTAACCTGTTGGCGTCAATTTACAGATCTAGTCTTGGGACCATCTTCACATCGGCCGACCTACGCGCATCCTAGATCAGCCCGACATGCTCGATCGACCCCTGGATTGCCGGTAAGATATTTTTTTTCATAAAGTAGATTTTGGTATTTCAATTATAAATGCAACTAATATATGTTTTTTATAATCTAGATGGGGCAACACTGGAGGGCTGCGTTACGGAACCAATGTCAAGACGTGTGACATTGAGTTCTATAGAGACGAGCTGGATCAGCAGCGAGAGGCGCAGGTATGTAGATCTTTTATTACATACTTTAAGTATGTAGATGTTTTATTCAACACTAATCATTTTGTCGATTAACAGGTTAAATGGATGCCCTACACAGATCAGGTTATAGAGACATTACCTGATTTCTGTGTGCATGGCTCAGTGGTCTGGCGTGCACGGACAGTCCTGATATGCTTTCATATGGTGGAGATGCACGTGCCAGACCGAGTCATGCGGCAGTTCGGTCTCCTGCAGCATATACCTGTCAATGTGGAGTCCATCCCACGCATCACAGTACGTGGGCGTGCGGAGGAGGACTGGATAGCATTTCATGCTGACCACATTGAGAGGTGGTCCGAGAGGCTTAATCACATTTTTGATCAAGCCCCGGCTGCTGGTGATGACCCACTGCAAGCGGCATCCATATACTTGGACTGGTACTGGAGCATTACACGACGATGGATTTCTCATCCAGTACAGCGTCCTCCGCTGACTTTCCACTCTCGTGGACATATCGAGAGATCACTGGTATTAAAATTTATATATATAAATTTACTATATTCAACTTTCCTCATATAAATTTAATTTTAATTTCTAATTTATAATGCAGGCCGGCACTCTACGACATGTTCAAACCATTGTCGACCAGATTTGGCAGCACCCACCGCCGACGGATACTATTGTTCGGACTTTGAGAGAAATGAGCGGCGATATTCAGATGGTACTACAGCATGTACCATCTGAACCTACGGCCAGAGAGGCAGCCCGACCTTCAAATGAGGGAGCGACCTCGAGTCATCAGGTACCATTTAGCATAGAATTCAAATTAAGATTTCAAATTCATATTAACAAACTGTTTACACTCTTTCAGGTGCCACGATCTCCATCTCCTACCATTCAGGCACCGATGGCATTTCCTTCGACGTCAGCATCGCTCCCGCCGCCAGTCTCACGGACATCATTTTCATCGACATATTCACGCCGTCGTCCAAGGTCATCATCGCCACACGAGATCGAGCATATAGCGTCACAGGATGAGGGTGGTATCATCGAGGAGCTCGATCAGTCGGCAGCAGTCGAGCTTCTCGATGATATACCTATCATCGACCTTGCTGTTCCACGTGGGCGAGGGCGAGGGCGAGGGCGTGGACGTGGGCGTGGGCGAGGACGTCGAGGTCGAGGACGTGCTCAAAATTGAGCTTTTAAGCTCAATTTTTGTAAATTTTAATTTTTGATGTTACTGAAGCCTCAATTTTTGTAAATTTTATTCTTTGATGCTATGAAATGATTGTTGGTTATCAACTGCTGTTTGTGAATGTACTTTTTTACTTCTTCAATGTTATTTGTCAATGTTTGAACTTCTTGTATAAATTTGGGGTTTTTTTAAGGTGATATTAAGTATTGTTTGTTGGTGCAGTTGAAGGCGCTGAGCCAGTCAGCGCCTTCAGTGTTTTGCACTAAAGGCGCTGAGCGGCTCAGCGCCTTCAGTGTTTTGCACTAAAGGCGCTGAGCGGATCAGCGTCTTTAGTGTTTTGCACTAAAGACGCTGAGGGGTTCAGCGCATTCAGTGTAAATCACTAAAGGCGCTGAGCCACTCAGCGTCTTAAGTGTTTTACACTAAAGACGCAGACTGGTTCAGCGCCTCTTCAGGGAAGCCATATTTGACTTACACTGAGGACTTAGCCATTTTTCGCCGAAAAATGGCTAAGTCCTGGAGGCGGTTGTAGTATATGCTGAAGGCGCTGAATGAACTAGCGCCTTCAGCATATATCATGAAGGCGCTGAAGCGGTCAGCGCCTTCACAATATTCCTATGAAGGCGCTGAACCCTTCAGCGCCTTCAACACAATGCATGAAGGCGCTGAGGGGTTCAGCGCCTTCATAGGAATATTGTGAAGGCGCTGACCGCTTCAGCGCCTTCACGCTGGCAACCCTGCGTGGCGCCGAGGTGGCAAAAGTAGGGTTAGATTTACAAAAATTTTTTTGCCGAGGTCATTTTGCAAAAATCAAAGTTTCAGAGGGTTAGTTTTAAAAAGTCCCCAGAAGAAGAAATTTATAGAATTATTTTTAAAAAACGGACAGTGGATAAAAAAAAAAGAAGAAAAGTAAGACCCAGAAGAACTGGGAATCAACAAGGGTTGACCTTCCCTGCTGCACATTTCCTTTCTCTATGTTTCCCCTGCACCTCTTCCTTCTCAGTTCTGTCTATTAGTTCCCCCCTCTCTCTCTTTCCCCTGCACCTTTCTCTTCTCAGCTCTCTCTATTAATTTTCACTCTCTCTGTGTCCACTTCTGGCACAGAGCTTAAAATTAATACCCCCCCCCCCCTCTCTCTCTCCCTAACACAGATCTTAAGTTTAATTTTTGGGTCCATGGAGGAATGTTATAAATCGTTTGCGCGGTGGCTGTCGAAATTGTTAAACGGCGGAACAGGACAGCAGTGGCGGTCGGCGACGGAGGCAAGTGTGCCGCCGGGTTACGTCTTCGCGCCCACTGACCAGATTCTGATCGTCTACTACCTCATCCCCTACGTCCTCACGGGGTGTATTCCCTGGAACCACGTCGTCGTGGAGCGGGTCTACGAGAAGGAGCCGTGCGAGCTCCTTGACGATGACCATGACCATGACGGCAGGTACTTTTTCGCTGAACGGACGAAGTGCGGTGGCCGCGTGAAGCGCTCCTTCAACGGTGGTGGGACGTGGACTGTGAAGGAGGGGAAACGTGATATCAAGTCAGCCGACGGCGTGACCATCATCGGCCACAAGACCATGCTGTCGTACTGTGTCAAAGGGAAGAGCGAGGGTTATACTATGTATGAGTATGAGCTCCCTCAATCCGTTACTAACAATTTCATGCAAGAGGTACCTACGTGCTTCCCCCCACTCCCTTCTTCTTTTTTTTTTTGTCCGGTTTAATTGGTTTTGAATAAAGTACAGGAGGGGGCGCCGACGTTGCATGAACGGGTGTTGTGCTGTGTCAAGAAGAGTCCGCAGAAAATTGCAGACAGCAAGAGAAGTCGGCCTGAAGCGGCGGCGGTAACAAAGGCAGCCATCGTCGGCAGCAAACAGGCTCGCCATGACGGAGCTTTCGAGGTCAGCGGGGAATACCCCGGCTGTAATACCAGTGCAGCCGTTGTCGCCGCCGCCAGTTATAACACCGAGCCTTTGACTGAATATAAAACCGCGTCGTCAATGCATCTCCCCACAGCAGCAGAGGCATCGCTGGAAGGAAGAGTGCATCCTGAGGCCAGCGATTTTGCCAGCCCCGATCAGATAATGTCGTCGTCAGCAGTCGATCAGCTGCCGTCTGCATGCTGCGGCAGCTACTGGACGGAGGATAAGATCAGGGCCGTCGTTTCCGATACTTGCAAACAATATGAGTTCGAGATGACCGCTGCAGAAGTGGCGACCACAGCTTTGCCGTCATCGTCTGGTCAGGATGGCGCCATTTATACTGGCCATCTGGGTTGGCTGTCAAACGTCAGGTGCTCGCCATCACCACTGCCGATCGATATGGAGATTTCGCCGCCCATGAATATTCCACTGAATTCAGCGTTGGATCTTCCACCAGAATCGGTTCCGGCCGATGTTGCAACTTTGGCTGCTGCCTATTATAGCGCCACGCCGCCAATTGTGGCGGAAGCATCACTGGAAGGAAGAGTGCATGCTGAGGCCAGCGATTTTGACAGCACCGATCAGATAATGTCGCCGTCGGCTGTCGATCAGCAGCCGCCTGCCAACAACAACAGCAACCGGATGGAGGAGGTGAATAATACTGCCGATACTTGCAAAGGATATAAGCCCACTGCAGAAGCGCCAGCCTCAGAAGAACAACCGATCGATTGGGATACGCTGTTGCCCCTGGATTGTCAGCCGTATCCGGAGTCGCCGTCGTTCTGGGACATTCTAAAGTCGCTACCAGAATCGGCTCCAGTCGATGTTGCAACTTCGACAGCCGCCGATTGTAGTGCCATGCCTTTGATGTATGCTACTGATAGCACTACGCCCCCAATGTATCTTTCCGCAGCAGCAGAGGCATCACTGGAAGGAGGAGTGCATACCGAGACCATCGAACTTGCCAGCACCGATCAGATAATGTCGTCATCCGCTATCGATCAGCAGCCGCCTGCATACAACGACAGCTACCGGAGGGAGGAGATGATCAATGCCGACATTTCCGATACTTGCGAGATGACCACAGCAGAACAACATTTGCCGCCACCGTCCTGTCAGGATGGAGATCAACCGACAGCAAGCGCCATTCATACTGGCCAGAACTTAAGGTACTCGCCACTGCTGCCGCAGTTCGATGGGCAGATGCCGCAGCCCCCGGATATTCTGCCGCGGTTCTATTGGGAGACGGGACCGCCCCCGGATCTTTAAGAATTATGAGATGCCACGGTAGAATTTGGTTAGTTTTATAATTAAATTTTAATAGAATTAAAATTAATATTTAAATATATTAGAGATAAATTAATTTAGATTTAAATATTAATTAGAGTATAATTTTAATTTAAGTAAATTTAGATATATTTTGGGCAGAGTTTATATATATTTCTAATGTAGAGAGCGCATGTATGATCTTGAAGATGATCGTACGATACAAAAAGAGAGAAAAAAGATAAGTCTTCTAGGTTTATAGAAGACGAGAGAAAGATGACAGAGATTCAGGAGGAGGGGGCTCGGGTTGAAGCTACTCTATTGCAGAAGAAAAGATAAGTCGGGGTAATTCTTTTCTTGGTTAATGAATTTTATTTTATCCGCATATTTTTTTGTATTGATTTTTTTGTTTTTTTGTAGTTGTCTTAAATCCAGTTATGTTGTGAGGACGGATTTTAGATAAAAAAAGTTTGATTTGACGTTTTCGCTGCGGAATTCCAACACTAAGCGGTACCGGAACGAATTGTGAATTCACATAATTTGGTACTGAGACGAGTACCGAATTTTCCAACAGATTGAATCAAATTTAAATTGTTTACGACTTATGATGCACATTTTTTGACTTTTTTTTTTTAGCAAGGCGAGTATAGAAGTATAGAACAGAGAGGAAATAATTTGTTTGTACAATGATTTATTCGCTAAAACTATAATATGGAGATTAGCATCCATTTAAAGTAGAATTCTTGTAAATTAGATTTGTATATTCATTATTAGCATTTATAAATTAGATTTGCATACATATGATTAGCATTAATTCAAGTAAAATTATTTATAATTTTTAATTTTTTTACGTATTATTGTATTATTAATGTATGTTTTTTTTTTTTTTTTTTTGAAGGGAAGACAGTATGCTGCCGCTTCATTCATTGCAGGGATGAACTTAGCTACAAGGGTCGGGGCAATCAGGCCCCGGAAAAAAAAAAAAAAAAAAAAAAAAAAACAACGCTCGCTATAGGTCCAACCTAGGACACTACCCTCAGGATACTATCGCCGAGGATCTCGCGGCAAGGTTCGGCGGTTATCCTTCGGACTTCCTGGTGGCGAAGTTTCGGGAGCGGGACTTTGTCGTTTTTCTCCCTGATTGGGTCAGACCGGAGGTCCTCTCCCGCAACTCGCTCATCCGGCTGGAACATTGCAAGCTGAACTGCTTCGCGTGGGAGCTCTATCGACACGCAAGCCTCTCTAGGTTACGTTACAAAGCTTGGATTAAGCTCAATGACCTACCCGTCGAGTGCTGGACGGAGACCTGCGTGCGCGCCATGGTTCACAGCTTCGGGCGCTTTCTCCGCGCGGTCTCCGGCAGCGTCAACTTGGCGGACCTCATCGGATTCCGCTGCCTGATCGCGGTCGACAACCTCGCCGACATCCCGGAACACCTTTCTGTCTCTATGGGCGATTTCATCGTTACTGTGTCTGTTACCATTGAGAGTACAGCCCCCTTCGGTGGCGAGGATCGGGGGACCCCGTTTGTTGGCGGCGACGCCAACGAAGGGGGGGATCAGACCGACCCTCGGGGGATGCCGCTTGCTCGGAGAATCCCGATCCCGGGAGCGGAGGGGGGTCGCGTGAGCTCCAGGGAGGGCATCAGATCGGGCGGGAGCTCCTCTGGGAACTCGTCCGAGATGCGGGATAGACGGCGGGCCGGGGTTGTATACCGGCCAGTGTCGCGGCCTTCGGTCTACGGCCAGGTGGTGCTGGCGCCCATCGGCGCGACGGACCAGTCGCCGGCCAGCCCCCCTTGCTCGGTGCCCTCGTCGACCCACCCTAGGGCTGCGCGCTTTTCCTCTTCGATGATCGCTGGGTCTCCCCAGGTGAGCGCGCCCCTCGGTGGACGTCCGGTTTCCTCTTCTGGCAAGGATTCAATTTCTTTCTCTGGTTCGGGGAGACAGCGGGTAGGGGGCTCTTCCAGCTCTGGCTTTCTTTCCTCGGACGTGATGGACTCGTAGTTCCCAAGCTTGGGCGTGGCGACCAAGGTCACCCCGATTTTCCCAACGCAACCGGTGGACTACTCGGGGCTTGAGAAGCCCCTGATCACCCCCTCCACTAAGCGGGCCCCAGTAATTTTACTGGCTCGGGCCGGGCGCACCCTCCCCCGCCTGCCTGCCCCATCTGGGCTGTCCTGGACCGGGCCCCCTACTCTTTATTCTTCTTCTGCAGATCTCGGGCCCCCGACTGTGGCCCTTATTACTTACCCGTTGGGGCTCCCTTCCTCTTTCCGATTGTTCAGCGGGCCCGATTTGGCGACTCCTTGGTTGAGCATCCCCCTGGGCCCCGAGGTGGGCCGGATTTGGTGGCCCACCGCGGGGGGCCCCCGTCGCGGTGGCGACAAGCGGAAGCCCGAGCCCTTGGTCGCAGCCAACCCTGCATCCCCGCAGTTGGACTTCGAAGACTCCACCCCACGGTTCTCTGCCGACCTTGGTCGCTCCCTTCCACTTGCTGACAAGGTCCGGTTCACTGACCGGGATCCCTCGGGCGTTTGGGCAACTCTCGCCGCGACGGTGGAGATCCCCCGCCGAGCCTTGGTCCTGGAGGTCGGCATGCCAGCGGGAACCTCCCCAGTCGTCGCGCACCCGAGGCGACGCTCCCTGGAGAGTGAGCAGCCGGTCAGTGCTGCTGTGGCGGTCGCCTCTGGGGTGGATCCCCTACCGTTGCCGCCCCCTACTCCGAGGACTGTCCATGGATGTGCCTCCACCGACTGGCGAGGAGCCCCAGGCTTACGAAGGGTGTCGGCGCCACCGCCTTGGCGGTAGCAATGGAGCGTAAAGCGGCACTAAGAGCGGGCGAAGCCGCGTCGGGAGCATACACTAGAAGGAAGTGCGCGGATACAGCCTCCACCTCTACGTCCGTCCCCTCCCCCTTGCGGAAGATAATCGCGAAGGGTGCTGCCTTGGGCATCCTGCTGACGGCGGAGGAGGCGGCTAGCTTGGCGGACCTCGGGCTGACTGCCTAGAGTTCTTGTGTTTTTTCTTGGTGTTGTTTTTTCCCTCATGTTGCAAGTCTTCTGTTGGATTGTGCGGGGTCTTAATGACCGCGCCAAGCGGGTAGTTGTTAAATCAGTTGTTTCAAGGTTGAAGGGAACTATCCTGTGTCTTCAGGAAACGAAAGTGGGTTCAATCTCTGGCTCATTTCTCAACTCTTTTGCCGGCCGATTGTTCAACAAATGCCAGTACCTCAGTTCTGTGGTGGCCTCTGGGGGTATTGCCACTTGTTGGAACTCCGATTTCTTCTCTTGTTCAGAGGTCCTGGTCCGGGTTTACTCCCTCTGTATGTTTTATTTTATATATTTGTTTACTAATAAAAATATTAATGTCATTCCTAACTTAATCATATGTTTTATTTTTTCCAGTTGTGTGAGTGATTTCTTTCATATAGGTAATGGTCTGTATATTGTACACTTGATCTGAGGACTATCTTTTAACGAACTTCATACTAATCTGTTTTTTATATAGCCATCTGTCGAGTTCGATAGAGCGAAAACCCTTCTAACATGCAGATAGTTGTACAGGACTGCAATTGTGTATTAGATTCGAAATTCACGGACCGGAGAACGCTATCTTGCTACACCCCTTATATCTTTGTCTCATTGATATGTAAGGATTTTCGGCGGTATGTTCCTTGTTCTCGGATGGCCTGTAGCTGAAAAACAACTAAATGCCGGATTGTGGCAATGCATCTTGATCTTAACTTGAAGTTCGTTCTTATTTAAGGTGTAAAAGTGGAGAAAATCGTTTCGAATGTCAAGTCACGGAGTAGGTCAAGCAGCATAAAGCAGTCGTCTAGTAAGGGGTAAACAATATACATGCAACTACATGAATTTTAGGGCATCTATCAAAGAAATAACTTAATAATGGTTTGGTCGACAATATCTTTTGAAAAGTTGAGGCTAAAGTCTTTGTAGTTGTTATTTTTGATATACCTACATGAAATTCTTTATATAATAAAATAAAATCTATTTTGTCTTTTGAGCTTCTTCCAATGTCTTAATTATTTGCGTATCGCTGCAGGATCGCTTAGCAAAGTTAGAGGCAGCGCTTGCTAAGAAAGGTATGCTTTTATACTGTTGAAACTTCTATTGCGTTGCAACTCCTGCATATAATGTTGTACTACACTCTCTTAGGTGATGTGGACACTGGTAGCAAAGAAATCTCAACCATCACAAAGGAATTCCAATCAAAGCTTGAAATCGCACAGGCGGAGCTTGTATCTGAAAGGGAGAAGGTTGGCCCCAGTCAAAAACTAATCGTCTGGCATTTTCATATAGAATAAAAGCAAGTTGTTCTCTCTTGTTTGCTCGTTTACTTGTAGGCTTCAAAGGAGATTCAAAAGCTTACAGCAGAGAACATGAAGCTTCAGTATCGTATTAGTCATCTCGTTCGTGCATTAAATGAGGCGGATTCCAAGCAAGCTGCTTGATGAACAGGTAAGTTTTCTGTTTCTTGATTTGCTGTATATTTATCATCGTTGTATTTTGTTAATAGTTTGGGATGCTGAATTCTCTTAGGACCGCGTAGGAAATTGCAAGCTGTAATTGCTTCAAGGATTGGAATTGTGAGGGCAAAATTATTTTTGTTATTTCTCTTCCCCTAACTTAAGAGACTCATTGTCGACCAAAGAACGGTAGTGTCAGAATGCATGTCAGATTTGCTGCTTAGATAACAAAAAAGATTTTTCCTGTGCCTTTTGCTCTCGCTTTCTCGTGCGAAGCTAAGGAAACTTGTTTCTTGCTATTTGAATCGAAAATTGCATCACAGTGAGAAGCAATGACTTGAATGGACTAGTTTATTATGCTTTCTTTTTTCTAAAAATCTACTGTAAAGTTTTCTCCAAATCTGCAATCTCTTATGATCATCATCATGGTCTTTTTGTGCAGAAGATAACAGATGATCGAAACAAGTTAAGTTACTTGGTTGTTCTTATGAAGTGGAAAGGAGCTGTTTGAAGCAAAACTGTTCTTAGTCTTTGTTATTACTTTTCATTGCTTGTGAGTTGTGACATTGTGTGTTGGTAGTATCTTGCTCTACGAAAAGGAGTGTGCATTGCATGCTCTTCTTTTCTACTGATATGAATATCTTAATGACAACTTATGCTTCTGTATGCTGTAAAACTTTACCTGGAGTGAAGTACATACATTATTTAGGAATAAAGAGAACTTTTACTGGGATTTTTTTTTTAAGGTTGTGGTCTTTCTCTGGACTTGAATTCCTATATGGGCCTAATAAACAATCAAAATGCGATCTAGTCATTATCCGAATCTAATCAGAATCTAACATCTCGAATTGATGGGCTCAATCAACCTGACCAATCGGGTATAAATTGAAAGCCCTAAAATAAAGCCTTTGGGTTTTGGGCTTGGTGAATAATTTTTTTTGATTTTTTTTTAATAGATAAAATGTGTGTTTAAAATGTTCAAATCAAGTTATTTTTTGAAATTAAAATAAATTATCTCGCAAGTAAAAGCTATCCTATCAAATAATGAATAATAATGGATAGCAAGATTTTTGAAGAGCAGCAATTAAATACCTTATTTATAATTATACTAAAAAATTTTATATTAAAAAGTTATTTTTAATCTCTCACTAATTGTCTCAATGAGAAATTATTGCCTGCGCCGTGTGTATAACTTTTATACACCACACCCTAACTATTTGAAAGCCAGAAACATTATAATAACTCGGAAATAAATGTTAAAACATGATAACTTTAGGCACAAAGACTCGTAAAATAACATAAATTGCATAAAAAAATATTAATTATTAAAAAAAAAAAAGGTGCGGTGCATGAGAAACACGGTGCACAGGGTCCAGCAACAATTTCTCCTTTCTAGGGCTCTTCCTTTCTCTCTCCCTGCGAACAAAGAGCAGTGTTTTTTTTTTTGCAAAATTCCTGTATCGCTGCCACCGCAGGATCCAGTAATAGATGTTGTTATCCAGGGCCTCCATTTTCCCCACCTCTCCTCTTGGTAAGCTAGGGCTTTGTTCGCAATTGTTGTGGTGTCTAAAACCGCTTTTCATTCCTTTTTATTTTGTAATTTCTCTCTGGTAAAAAATGCACTCAGATCCCCTCAATTTATTTTACTAAAGTAGTTCAAATCAACAAAAATCAATATTTGATTGGGGCGCCAATTGATAAAAATAAAGCCGAGACATATTTTCACTTGTTCCAGTTACTCTCTTCGTTGAAATTATTATGATTTTATTTATCGATTCAGGTCACATACAGCTCGCGAATTTATATTGCATAATTAGATTAGCATGTTCTTCGTTTCTCCCGAATTACGCAACACATGATCAGGATGAACTGCAGAAGCATAGTCGATTAAATGGCGGCGGCAGCGGCCGCGTAAACTGTCGGAGTTTATGCTGGGGAAGTTCTTCAGGTTTATGTCATGCCGATTTGATCTCAGCCAACTCTGATAACCTAGCTTCTGATAATGACTCGAGTGCTAAATATGTAAATATGATCGGAAATGCTCTCAAGTCTCTCGAAGACAATAGCGAGTTAGAGACGGCGCTCGATCAATTCTCGTCCAAGATAAATGAAGATGTAGTTATTCAGATCATGCGAAGGCATCGATCTGATTATAAACTCGCCTTATCGTTCTTTACTTGGGCCTCTGAGCAACCGTGTTATGCTCACGGATCGAGAGCGTATAACGAGATGCTTGATACTCTCGGAAGGATGAAACAGATCAAGCTAATGAGACAGCTATTTGATGAGATTCCTAAAGTCGGCGGCGGCGGCGGCGGCGACTCGATAGTCAACGACAAAACTTTTGCCATTTTAATGAATAGATATGCGGCGGCGCACAAGGTCCAAGAAGCTATAGATGTATTCTATAAAAGGAAGGAGTACGGCTATGAGCTCGACTTGGTCGGTTTTCAGACTCTTTTAATGTCCCTTTGCAGATACAAACACGTCGAAGAGGCCGAAGCTCTCTTTCTCCAAAAGCAAAAGGAATTCCCCCCCGTTATAAAGAGCAGAAACATAATTCTTAACGGTTGGTGCGTGTTGGGAAGCTTACGTGATAGTAAGAGGTTTTGGAATGACATAATCTCTTCCAAGTGCAAACCGGATTTGTTCACTTACGGCATTTTTATTAACTCCTTGACCAAGGCTGGGAAGTTGGGAAGTGCAGTAAAACTTTTTACTTCCATGTGGGAGAAAGGAATCAATCCGGATGTAACGATTTGTAATTGCATTATCGATGCGTTATGCTTTAAGAAGAAAATCCCACAAGCCCTCGAGATATTTGGCGAGATGAATGAGCGCGGTTGTCTTCCAGATTCCGCGACTTATAACTCTCTGATAAAACACCTTTGCAAGATAAAGAGGATGGAGAAAGTATACGAACTTCTAGATGAGATGGATGAAAAAGGTTGCCCTCCAAATGCTAGAACTTATTCTTACATTTTGAAAACTATGAAGATGCCCGAAGAGATCAATAATTTGTTAGGAAGAATGGAAAGATCTGGTTGTAGAATTGACGGCGACACGTACAATTTGATATTGAACCTTTATGTTGAATGGAAATATCATAAGGGTGTGAGATACGTATGGTCGGAGATGGAGAGAAGCGGATTAGGTCCTGATCAGCGTTCATTTACCATAATGATTCACGGGCTTTATACGCAAGGGAAGTTAGATGAGGCTTTGCAATACTACAACGAGATGAAGACGAAAGGAATGATTCCGGAACCAAGGACGAGAATAATAATAAAAGCAATTCATTTAAAAAGAGAGGGGAGCAATAGTGGATCAGATCATTCTTCGAATTCTGTAGAAAAAAGGAGATTCGTGAGCTGATCCATACAGAATTTCCAAGTCAACATTAATATAGTTGGGAATTACAGTCCAAATGTGAGTTGATCTATGGACCGACCTATGTACTTATACTGTTGAGCTCTAATTATATGGTTCAAAGTTTTGTGGGTGCGTCTGCTTCTAAATTATTTGTTAGACTTTTTGTCTTTTCTTGTTGATGCAGTTGAACAAAGCAGTTGAAACTGTTGAATGCGTATTTCAAGTTCAATTTAAGACTATTGGTGGCCATCATAACTGCTCTGTGAATTAAGGGGAGAGGTAGCCGGAGAGAGCACATCGCTGAGCTTACAGAAAAAAATCACAGCTTCTAAATTCTTGTGCCCCATTGTATTCAACTAATGTGGTAAAGATTAGTTACCTCTGATATCTGCAGATTGAAGTTTTTTTTTTTTTTTTTACGATTTTTTTTAGAAATTTTAATCCGGCATCTCCAATTCCTTACTGCTGCAGATGGTAGATGGTGGACAATATGGATCAGTATTATCAATGCCATCTGCAATTGATAGCTGAATGTTTCAAGTTGTCCTCTTCATATCCAGCAAAAGCATTACAAAAATGCTGCAACATTAGCATCTTGAGCTCTCAAGAAGCTGCACGAAGCCATTCTTTTGTAGCTGCCTGCATATACACTGTTGCGGATAGATTGAAAGATATGGTCAAGCTTGATAAATTTAGAAATAACAAGCGCCCCATGTTCCAAATGTCATTTCTAGGATCGTTTTGTCGCTGTTATCTTTTTTGACCGTTAAAGGCAAATCTATGTATCTTCGTACATTGGAGGCAGTTTTTGTTGTAAGATGAGAGAATGGCCAAGCCTTTCTTTTTGTTATAATAAATAGAAAACTTTAGCTTCATGGCAACAACAGCTATTTTTCTTATTAGGAACTATTAACACTAAGAACTAGTTATATAGTCCATATTTATTTTCACTTGTGACAATCTATGCACTGTAGTTATGTTGAGAGATGAATGTAATAAGCATATAGTTGATTTGCTACTCATACTTCTTGAAATGTCTTTATTTCTGATGCTGTCACAGTCCTCAGATCTTCTGAAGGAGCCGTCAGAATCTGCTGCAGCCAGTGCTGCAACTTCAGGCGCCGGGATTGGAGGGAATTGTTCAGATGGTACGTAAATTGGTGATCTATATAAGTTTTATTTTGTCGTGCTTTTATTCTTTGTTCCCAGCTTGTCAGTTTTAAGTCCCAGTATGTAATGCATTTGTTCTTAATTTGTTTGCTTCATAGGGCAATTTTTGATTTCTAAATATAAACACTGGTGAAATTTTTGGAGGGTTGTGTAAACATAACATAGTTAATCCATTAATTAAAACGAACTAATTCGTTTTTAACAATTTTTATCACATATTAACTCTTGAGGGCAAAAAGGTAATTTACCCATCTCCTCTTTATCCCTCCTATTCCTCATTATTAAACCAAACACAAATTCTCTTATCCCTGGAACTATCCCAAACGAGTTTAAGCTCTAGTTCCGTACAACCCCGAACCAAACGGACCCTAATTGTCACGCCAAAGCTAATTTTATGGAAATTGCTGATCTAAATTGTTTTTGCTTCTTTGGTATATTTGGAGTTTTCTTGTATATTTGAAGGCAATCAACTGAAAGCACACAAGCATATATGTACACACACATCCAAATTAAATAGAGTGCACCTCTATTAATCCGTGTGGCTCGAATCATAAAGCAAAGAGGACGGTGGTGATCTCGTCTCACCTGTAAGCTGCATCCCATATGACTCAGAACTAAATAACAACAAAGATAAAATGTTTCAGATCAAACTCAACCATCTAAACATACCTGCGAAATGCAACTGAATCTGGTGTTTCTCATACCAAATAACTCATAAATTTGTTTAAACGAATAGACGAATCTTCGTTCAGATTTGTTAAATTATTAACTGATTTACTGTTGCACTTCCTGATAAGCTTCACGAATTCAATCTAAAATGTCATACAAGCAATATAATGACCTTCACATATATTGTATTTTAGTCTTTGAGTATAGAAAAGAAATCTGCGACAAAAAATGACCTTTAAACCCTGTTTATCATAAACTGAGCTGAGTTATTTCAAGGTAGAAGGATAAGATTGTTACTTCATAGAAAAGAATTTCTTACAGTCAAGTGACTAAGCTATAATATATCTGAAAGTTCAAAGGACTGAAATGTTCAAGAGGAAACTGGGAGGGGTTCCGGCCGACTAGCAATATCGGGATATTACAGGGATTATCAACAAATTTAACCCAATAAGACAAATATAAGCTAGGCTAATTATGCGTGTTTGAAGAGTTTCATGCTGAGCCAATGCAGATAAACAGCAACAACTATCACAGGGATCGTCAGCGGCACAAGCAAGCAGTAATACCTGTTGAAGAGCAATCATATGTAGATAGTTCAAGTGGTGCAAATGAAAACACAGTGCAAGATAAGTAAATGCAACAAGAGAGAAGAAAAAACAAGAGAGCAAACAGGAATGTATAAGCATCTTGGTTATGCATTGTTGAATACTCAAACAGTTCATCTAACATTTAAGAACAATTAAGTACTAAAATCTGATGGAAGATTCTATCTTGTAGAATATTCATAGATGCACGCAACTTATGCTACATAGGAAAAAAATTGTTGAAGTATATCAAATAGAAAAATATGCAGGAGATGTTGCAAGAAATCAACAAAGGGTGAACATATGAGATTTTCTTCAAAAATATGCTTATTTTGCTCCAAACAGATCCCATTTTCTTAACTATTCGACTAGGCAACAAAGAATGCAGAAATTATTTTTTGAAAGGTAAAGAATGCAGAAAATGAGAGCTTGGCAGAACTATTAAATTGCCATGCACTTTTAAGCACATACCAACACATCTATCACCAACAATCGTTAATACATAGTTTTTTTGAGAGAAAGACAGCATGCTGCCGCTTCATTCATGGTGATAGTGAATTCAGCAACTGGGCAGCCGGTATCTGCAGTAGAGCAGCCGGGCCCAAAAAAAAAAAAAAAAAAAAAAAAAAAAAGCACTGCTTGGGATGGAGGAGGATCGGTGACCGACTTTCATCGGCAAAACGATGGCAGTTCTCAGTTATTCGCACTTATGAAAGAAGATGCTTTTATGTATGTAAAAAAAAAAAGCGTAAATATACGAGCAAATTGAAAGTTTATAGATTTAGAAGAGCGGAATTTTAATGCTTTATTTCTCAATGAAAGTGACTGAGACTTGAAACTAAGAATTTTTACACACCTGTCATTTTGAATGGCAGCCAAAATTGGGTTTTGATATGGTGGAAGGAGCTTGGATATGATAGCAGCATAGAGGAAGACCAGAAATGATAAGATGCCAAATGCAACGAAAATTGATCCTGTTATCAGATTCTGTTTCCGGCGCATTGCTGATAAAAGTTGACTTTGTAATATTTTTTACACACCTAGAATTGTCCAAATTATCAAGCAGCAATCAGTGGTGACCAATATAATCAAAGAACAGAAAGAGTGAAAATGAATTGTTAGAGTACAAAAGCAGCAACAAGTATAGATATCATGCCTTCAGGTAAAGAATACCAAGTGCAGTCCAGCCCAATCCTCTGAAGAAAACGTTTAAAGATATGCTTCTTCTCCAGATTTTCTATATTATTCATTTTCATCACATCCTAAATTAAAGATATTCCACATGGTTATGCATCAGTGCTGTTGGATTTGTAATCCATTTACCAAAATTTCCCTAGGAGTCTAGGGCAATCAAAGCAACTGCCATAACTACACTTCTTTATGACATTTCCACGAGCATTTGATAAGCAATAAAAAACCCAAGTTCTCAAACTCAAACCCACCTAGAGAAATTGTTTCATCAAAACCAAGACGTTGAACTCAGACAACAATTCTTTGAGACAATTCATCAAACAATTAGTTAGAAAAAGTATAGCAAAAGGTCACATCCATGGGCACAATCTCACCTTACATGGCATAACACGAAGAGCTAGGGCAAAGAATCAGTACCTGTGCTCTTTTGTAGGGTTAAGGAGGACGAAGATTATGGGCAACTCCACCACACAGGAGAGAGAGAGAGAGAGAGAGAGAGAGAGAGAGACCTACATATATATATATAGTAGTAGACGCATAGTAAGAATAAGAAAAGGGAGTACTACAATGCAACCGACCCCTTTTAAAAGGAAAGAGGAGAAGCAAAAGGAGAAGAAGTTACAAATTTTTTAAGGGTTATTTTGAAAAAAAAATCCAGGAAGGGATGGGGTGCAGCTTCTGCATGAGTTGCTTCTGTGAAATTTTCGTGGCGCTTGATGGAGGAGAGAAAAGTATGATTGTATATAGATTCGATTTATTCAATCTTTCCATTATACATGCCTTTTACCCTAATCTTTTATACTTTCTAGTGTTGAGAAGCAGAGTTTTTTTTGTTGTGTTTTGAGTTTTTATTTTGCTATTCAGAAGTTATTCAACTGTTAATGCCACTATTTACAATTATGATGGTGAAAACAAAGTAATGGCATGAAAAATGGCTCAATATTTAACTTTGTTAGTAATGCTACATGGTGGGTGACAAAGTGAGAAACTGATTAGCTAATGTTGATAGCAATAAGAGGCATCATTAGAAACCGCATTCGTCCTCCCAAAAACCTTACACCGATCGCAACATATTTCAATCTGCATCTCCTCTCCAAATCCCCTAATTCAAAATCCCTTCCCCATGCATCAATTTGCTCTTCCACCATTCCCGCCCACTACCCGTTCGACGAAATGCCTTATAGAGCTGACTTCATCATTCACACTCTCAATATTTTCAAACATTCCAAAGTATACCCAAACATCGTCGCCTCTCTTCATTGCCTATCACTTAAAACCAACTCGATCTCGGAACTCTCGGTATGTACTACCGTCCTCACGGCATACGCCAGAGCCCGTGATGTCGATTCCTCTTTGGGTCTCTTTGATGAGAACTTTGCTCGAGATTTAATCTCTTGGAATGCCATCATCAATGCGTGTGTTCTCAATCGTGATTTTCACACCTCTATGGTGCTATTTCGAGAAATGGTAGAAGAATTTGGGACGTTTGATTCCACGACACTCGTAACTGTACTATCTGCTGTGTCTCGTGATCGTAACTTGAAGCTTGGG
Source organism: Tillandsia fasciculata (assembly GCA_029168755.2). NCBI lineage: Eukaryota > Viridiplantae > Streptophyta > Magnoliopsida > Poales > Bromeliaceae > Tillandsia > Tillandsia fasciculata. The sequence goes on from CM054930.1 coordinate 30,359,273, forward strand.
TTGATACTCCATGGTACCATTGTAAAACGATGCCTCGGCATGGATCGTTTCCTTTGTAATGCTCTTGTCGATATGTATGCAAAATGTGGCGACTTGGATTCTTCTGAGCTTGTATTTGAGAGGATACGGAGTAAGGACACCGCTTCATGGAATTCTATGATACGCGGAAGCCTCTTTAACAAACTACCTGAGAGATCAGTTTTTTACTTCAGAGAAATGAATCATTCGATTACTCGAGCAGATGAAATAAGCTTGTCTTGTATTATTTCTGCTTGTGCTTCTTCGAAAGAGCTATTCGGCTTCGGAAAATCAGTCCATGGTTGGATAATTAAGCTGGGTTATGACGGAATCTCTTCTTCTGTTTCGAACTCTCTAATATCATTCTATTCTCGGTATGGAGATACAGAAGCCGCAGAACAAGTGTTTATCGCTGTTTCTTATAAGAATGTAGTCTCTTGGAATGCGATGATCAATGGTTTAGTAGGAAATGGAACAGCTAATGAAGCAATACACATTTTTAAAGAGATGCAATCAGTTGGGGCAAATCAGCCAGATGTGGCCACTTTGGTAACAATAATCCCGGCATGTGGTGAACTTAACCTACTTCTACAAGGAAAATCTATTCATGGATACACAATTCGGAGGGAGCTCTATCCTTCAGATTCTTCAATAGGAAACAGCTTACTAAATATGTACTTTGAATGTGATGATCCAGCATCTGCCGACATTCTGTTTGATGCAATGCCAGAGAGGGACTTGATCTCTTGGAACACAATGATCTCCGGCTACGCACGAAATGATTCATTGAGAGACGTGGCTCGAGTTATTTTTCGCGAACTACTCGGAACTGGGCTTGGTTGCAGTTTGACTACTCTCTTGGCTGTTCTACCGTCATGCTGTTGCCCACAAGACCTTAGCTTCGGAAAAGCAATTCACTGCTTGAAAATTAAGTACGGATTTGAGAGCAGTATTTTGGCCATCAATGCTCTCATGCACGTGTATATGAATTGCGACGACCTCCCAGCATCATTCTTGCTATTGAAAAGTAATATATCTATGTCTGATATTGTTTCATGGAACACAATCATAGTAGGTTGCATACAAAGTGAGCGCTACAAGGATGCGATCAAAGCTTTTGTATTCATGCATTCCTCTTTGCGTCTAAACCCTGACCCTATCACATTGGTTAGTACTATTGCAGCTTGTGGTCATCTTAACCTGCTTTACCTTGTGAAAAGTATGCATGGGTTTGCGTTGAAGCATCTAATGGTGTCTAATGTTAAGGTTAGGAATGCCCTAATAACTTCATACTCTCGATGTGAGGATATAAGGAGTGCTGAGTCGGTCTTTTGTATGGGTGGAGACAGAAATTTGTGCTCCTGGAATTGCTTGATCTCGGGTTTAGTACAGAATGAGGCAGGTCATACGGCTTTAGAGTTATATCGCCATTTGGAAGATTTCGAACCTAACGAAATTTCCATAGTTGGTATTATTTGTGCTTGTTCGCAATTAGGTGATCTCAGACATGGTAAGGAAATCAATGGTCACATATTCAGATTTG
>CM054930.1:30363333-30478333 GCA_029168755.2 Tillandsia fasciculata
CGATAGATTGGTATCGATGTCGCCTGCGAGGGATTGGAGATAATTGGATTGTTCGATTCTTCTTCCTCCTCCTCCTCCTCCTCCTCCAATTAGGGTTTTGAAGAGTGATTGGAGAAGGATGGACTTTGTGGCGGATTCAGATGCGTCGACGGATGAAGAGGATCACGAAGGTCACTTAATTCTTTTGATTTACTATCCATTTGATTTGCTTTTGTATTAATATGCCTTAATTTGTTGCATTACTATTTGCTTTGGTGAATTTGGTAGCACAATTTTTATACTCTTTACGAAACATTGGGGAATGCAGTAAACATTCTCTTGAGGAACATCTATTGCAAATGACATAGCTAAGTTGTTGTAAAATGAATGTAAAAATCCTAACTACTTTTTTCTGGGTCTCTAATCAGCCATCGGTATATGAAATTGCTTTGCATAATCTCATCCTAAACTATTATGTGTAAACATTTGTAAGTCCTGTTTGAGAACGCAAGAAGAAAGAAAAATTAAGAAAAGATAAAGCTTGACACATTCCTAGTCTTATGATTTGCGTTATCTTTTTGCACTACTTCCTGGTGTCACCTTATGCTATGTCGTGCCATCTAAAATCTTTTATAATCTTGTGAAGTCATTTTGCATGGGATTGTAAGACACTTAGGCAATTTACGAAATAATTTTGTGATCTGCAATTCAGTTCTTCAAATGGTGCCTTATTTTGTTCAATGTCTGTGCAATCTTCTGGTTTTTCAGCTGCTCGTCAAATGATGCCCGAGATGCTTGATGATATAAACATTTTGGAAATTGGCGATTCCAATAAAACCCAAGAAAATGGTGTGGTTACAAAACCTGCTGATGAAGTAATTAGAATGGACATACAGCTAAATATTTTGAGTAATCGAACTCCTCACACTGTATTAGATAGATTCGGTCGCGATTGTGAAGTCAATATGCCCCATAAATGTTCTGAAGGTAACTCTATCCATGAAAGCATTAGTAGAATAGATTACGAAGGATTAAACTATCTGGGGTCTCAAGATCCTGGTGAGTTTTCCCAGGTAAATGCAATGCATGTTGTGGATAAGTTAGTATTCGATGATGATGATATAGGTTTATATCAAGAGATTAGTACTGTTAAGGTCACAGAAATGAAATCGGCTCCAAATTTAAGTGCACAAGTTGCTCAATGTTTGGTTAATAGGGCGAACCCCAATTATCCGGTTGGAAAGGCGAGAATTTTTGAGTGGGTTGATAGTCCTCAGGATGAAGCAGGAGGTGGTATTTTCAGCAAAAGAAAACCATTTGTCTCTAAGAACAGGATAAATACTGTGGAATCAAAAAACCAACTCCCAGAGCATAAGCAAATTGATACTTGTGAAGACAGGGAGAGTAAAAACCTTGAAATCTATCGAAGAAGAAACAGTTTAACTAACTCGAATTCAATGCCACTGCCACATGGCTTATGGAAAAATGAAAGGCCATACCTTTCTGAAGTGAAAACGAAGGAGCAATCTGAGTATATGTATACTAACTCTACCTTGGATTTTATAGAGCAGCAAATTGAAGCAACTGATGCTTCAGGAGGCATTTATGGCACATTCGATGTTGGCCCTAATACCCAAATGGCTGCTGAAGCAATGGAGGTTTTGTTTCATGGGCCTCCTCTAAACCAAGAGTCAATCGAGGATTCAAGTCCGCTAGATCAAATTCCAAGTACAGGTTCCACTAAAAGTAGTAGGAGGAAAAAAGCTACTTCTGCAAATATGTCACTTCCAAAGGGTTCAAAAAGATCTAAGCAAGTCGATATAAATGATGCCAATAATCCTCAGATGCTACATGAAGGGTGCAAAAGTGAAATGGAACTTGCTCAGGTTGTTTCTGCAGAATATCCTTTCAGACACCCTAAAAGGAGGAGAACACATGTAGTTCCATTAGGCAACTCAAATTTTGGCAACAGCGTTGCAAGAAGTCATCCTGAGATCTTAGATAGAGCAAAAAGGAAAACAAGATATACAAAGCTGAGATCTCCATCAAATCTAGATGATGCTTTTGATAACAGTTTGGCAATTGTTCCTTATGATCCAGCACTTCTCCAAGATGTCAATGAGCCAAATTCTGATAAAAGTCAACAAAACATTTCAACACGTAGAGCTCCAGTGAGAGCATCATATGAGAAAGGCTTTTCCCAAATGCCAGCTTCCAGAGAACATATTAGGCAAGAAAAAATTGAAATATCTTCAGGCAGAATGTTTGGAAGGCAGAAAAAGAAAGATATGTCCAGTGTTTGTGTTCTTTTCAGCCAACATTTGGACCAGGACAAAATAAAGCAGCAGAAGAAGGTACGCCATCTGTCTTGCTTCCTCCCTTCATTATTTCTCTTCACTGAAGTTTGCAAGCTAACAAATAGTACATGGAAATTGGTATATTCCGATTGATAGATTCTGGCACGCTTTGGATCTCTGACTGCATCATCTATAATAGAAGCCACACACTTCGTTGCAGATAAGTTTGCACGTACAAAGAATATGTTAGAAGCAATAGCTATGGGTAAACCGGTGGTAACAAGTATGTGGCTCGAAAGCTGTGGACAAGCTCGTTGTTTCATTGATGAAAAACGATACGTACTAAGAGATCTAAAGAAGGAAAAGGAAATTGGCTTCAACATGCCTGTTTCGCTAACTCGTGCAAACCAATATCCTCTTTTGCAGGTTATAATGTAAACTTTTACAAATTGATCAAATGGAATTGCAATATTTATTGGTCACTACCTTACAGTTGATATATTTGTTGCCTGAAATTTGATGCAGGCAAAAATGGTATTGATCACTCCGAATGTTAAACCCAATCAAGAGCTTGTTATTAGTCTTGTTAAGACAGCTTGTGGCTGGGTATGTGTTCACTTGACTCTTCTCCTTTGTAGCATATATCATTGCATTCCACCATTTGTATTATTCAAGTCTGTTGCTTATTTTCTAAACTGCACGTCAACCCACGAAGTTGATATGAACAGCAGATATTTATTAAAGGCTTTCAAACCAGGTAGTCTAGGAAGTAACAGATAAAGATGCTAATTATTGTACGATAATTACACAAAATAGGTGAGGAGTCAAGTTCGTTTCATGTTAAGGTTCGTCTATGCATTAACTATATCTCACATGTATAAATTGTGTGTTAATGTTGAGTTGTGCATTTATAATAAGATTTGTCAGTTCTTCAGCCACTAGATAGAATGAGGAGATCTGCAATGAAGGATCAAAAAGTATCAGAAGATTTTTTCATCATTTCATGCGAAGAAGATTATAAAATATGCTTACCTCTTCTCAAGAAAGGTAGTGTTTGTATGCCCTCATTTGAGTGAAAATTCCTGTCTCAGAAATATAGAGCTAATGTTTCCATGAATTCCACAGGGGTGAAAGCATTTAGCTCGGAACTCCTACTGAATGGTATCGTTATTCAGAAGTTGGAGTTTGAGAGGTAGGCGGACATCTTCTATTTGAAACAACTATTTTTTCTCTATAAACTCAAGCTTAGTAGAGAATGGTGTTTTAATTATCTGTACTCATATTTCACCTCATAGGTGGGCGGATTTTAGTCAAGCACAATGCATGGATTTTTTAAACAAATGGAAGGAAGGCTCCCGCTTTGCCACCATGTGAAACAGCCTCCAAATTGGAGCTTTTATCCATTTATGCCAATGCTTCCCCAACTGGTTCCCACTTCAGTGGAACAAAACTCCCAAATTGGAGCTTTCGCTTTCGGAGTTCAGAAGCTCATTTCAGCTTCTACAACAGCAGAGCTGTATATTTTCTTTTTTTTTTGAGAGAGAAAAGTACTATGCTACCCGCTTCGTTTATTTTTAAAACAAACTTAGCCATAAATGTGAAGCAATTAGGCTTCGAATTCGAGTCTCGGGTATCAACCACCAAGCCCTTTGCCATTTGCATTAGGGACAGTTGATGAGCTGTAGATTTTCCAAGCAAAATAAGTTGTTCCAAAAGTTATTCCAAATAGTCACTTAGTCTCAATATATGTATATTTGATTAAGTTTGCTGCTATTTATTCTTTCTTGTTCTCTATTAATGTTTTGCAGGTATAGTCTTTTTCTGGATCAGATGAGTAGATCTACTCAGTAGGAAACAGTTCCAATGCAGGAGGATTAGAGCTCTTTTACAATTGAAGTGCACATAGCTTGTTTTATACCACATTTTGGGTGCAAGAGGATATAGTAAACGAACTTAGTCCGTAGTTTAGATATTTTTGAGCTGCTGAATATAGAAGTTATAGTTCACATCAAACGTAAGAAGTAGATTTTAAAGTTTTTGCTTATTTTGTGCAGCTAAATATGATGGTTGGGGATGTGTGAATCTTTTAATAGAAGCTTGCAAAATTGGATTCGTTGCAATTCAACTAACTAGTGTGCTAAACAATAAGTTCTGTTGTCCAAAGGAAAGCTTGTTTGCAGTGCGAGCCCTGCTCAAAATTTGATAAGAAAACTTTTATTTAGCGGTGAAAGTAACAACAACTCTCTATGCTGTTTTGGTCCGGTGAAAAAAAGAAGAATATTTTTATGTATTTTTGCCTCAACTCCATTTGGGTCAAATAAATACGTGCTTGTATGCTTGGATTAGATACATGAGAAGGTCTAAAACTGCAGTTATACTTGCGCACCACTACTATTTGATTCAAGGTACATTTTTTATTTCAAGGTGATTTTGATATGTCGCATCTGATTCTTGCGCTATTTCTTTGATATTGATTACAACTCAATTTCGATTGTGGGGAGCAACTTTGTACAATAAGATATGTATGTTTTATCCCTTTCTTCCAAACTAGTTGTTGAACTCATATATCCAATTCAACCAAACAAGTTCATCGAAATTTACAGGTCAACTCTTTGGAAACCTAAACAACTATGATAGTAATTAAGCAGGTAGGATTTAAACGTTACTTTCCAAATTTAATTATCTCTCAGACTCTCAGCAAACAGTAAACACGCGTTCTTTTAAATAAGGAAGCATTTATTCAAATTAGACGCGTCTTTCCTCATTTTCCTTGTCCTTTTCCCCAAATCCCCTCCGTTACTTCCCCTCCGTTACTCTGTCTATATATATACACACAAACTACAGTGACAAAACGAAGTACATAGGAGCGAGATATGGGTGGGTGCTTCTCCGACGTACGAGGGGGCATGGAGGCCGTCGGCGCCGGCGCCCGTGGAGGAGGCTCGGCGGCGCCGCCGCCGGAGGCGGCGCAGCACGAGGCGAACGAGGTCGTCGACCATTACTTCCGCTCCCGTGGCCTCCGCGGCCTCTACGTCCCCCTCGAGGTGATCTCGCCCCCCCCCCAAACCCTAGATTCTTAAGGCTTCTTCGCGTTTTTGCTCGCACCATGATTAAGCTCGAAAAGAGTTGATGAGAGGGGGAGTGGGAGTGAATCTCTCTTGTGAGTTAGTTTCAAATACTTGATTCGAATTTTGGTTCGAGGATGATCTGTACGGTTCAAGAATTCATAACGTGATTTTTGATGGTTCTCGATCGTGCTGTGTGGACTTGGATAAGTTCATCCAGTGTCTCAACCGACCTAGATAATGTGGTGTGATTTGTTAGCTTTTGATTCATTTGATGATTATATTTGATCATATGCAGGTCTCTATTTATCAACTTATTGAATTTTTTTTGGATTTAGTTTTATAGTCATCTTAGAGATTTGATGAAGTGAACCAAGTTTTGTCTATTCAAAATGTTGAAATGAAATAGGCATTGAAAGATCATGACTGTGACTAGGTTGATGGTTTCCGTACTTGATAAAAGGTAGTGCCGCGAGATCATATTGTTTTGATTGATTTGTTATCCTTCCTTTTCTTTGTAGCTAGACATATATACAATAATTAACAATGTGATTATGGGAGTTTTGTACTTTTTTTTTTTCCCATTAGTGGACAGTTCTTATACTTTTTTCCTGTTAACATTTGTTGTTCAGTTATCATTGTCTGCTTCAAAGTTGCGGAACCTGGACATACTTTCAAAGGTATGCTTCTTAATTTGATCCATAAGTATATACATTTTATGAACTGCCTTGCGTGCTCTGGGTGTATCTTGTTTAACTAAATTAATGCTGCCAGGTTTATCTAGTTTTACCCTTGATTGAGTGAAGTTTGTATGGTTTTTGACCATGGAGTTGGAATTAAAGCAACTTTAGTTTAATGTTATGTCAATACTAACTTTACTTCAGAACTATGTTGAATGTTATTTTGCATTTGGCTGAAAGATTGTTGTTATTCTGTCTTCATGATTAAATCACTAATAAGGTCTGCCTTTCTCATTTAGACTTCATGTTACATAGTCATTTGAGTGGGAAGTAATGCTTTATTCTGCAACTGCTGTTAACTAAGCTATGATTATGAAGGTCAATCTTCATGATCGATAACTGCATCAACTTAAGATTTGAGAGATACTTGTTTTCCTAAGTATATATGGCCTTTTTCCTTGTTGTAGATTTCCTTTATTGACTTGTTAATTCACCAGCTAAATTTCTCTTTGGTTGTTTGCTTAGCTGCTGAGAAGTACAAATCTCTCATGGTTTTCATTAACTGGTTCTTGACTTTACTGATTGTTCTTCTTGCTCCACTCTGCAGTGATCCAACGGCAGTATTATATGCCAAGAAACAAGAGGCTGAATATATATGGCCATTTGCCTTGTTGTAGCTTTCTTGTGTTGATTTGTCAATTAATTGTAGCTAGAGTTCTTTTTGGTCGTTACTGAACTGCCAAGAAGTACAAGTCTTTCATGTTTTTCATTAAATGGTTCTTGACTGCACTGATTATTTTTATTGCTTCACTCTAGAGTGATCCAATGGCTGTATTATATGCAAAGAAACAAGATGGGAGGCTTGAAGAAATTGGCCGTACTGAAGTTATATTGAATTCGTTAAATCCTTCCTGGATTACAAAATTTTTTATCAATTATCAGTTTGAGATTGTTCAACCATTGGTGTAAGTTTCTTTAGATTGTCATTTTGCATCTCTTATTGTGTGTTTTCCTTATTATCTCCTTTTCTTGCATGTTAGTTTTCAGGTCTATGATATTGACACTAAGTACCATAGCACACCTGTGAAGGTATGGCTGCTTCTTTTATAGTTGTGCTTTTTTATGGGGATTCAATCGCGTTATAAAAAATATATTATGAGAATTCAATTTAGTGGCTTATACGAATAACCAATAGAGTAGTGTCTTATTTTTGAAATATACTTGTAGATATTCTTTTAGTTCTTGTTTGACTTGCTATGTGCTTTTTCTCTGTAAAAGTTTTCCTGTTCCATCTTGGATATGTTGAGCTAACTTTTTTTCTTGTTTTTCTGACAATTCTTTTGTATGTTTTGAGAACTAGAAGTTTCAATTGCTGGAGATATAAAATTTCTCAACTAGTCGATCTGTCAGCTTGATCTATGCTTCTGTTTAAATCTACAAAGTAAACTATTCCCATTGCTATCTTCACTGTGCTGTGAGCCAGTAAGAATTTTAAGGGCTCTGTATATCTTATTCTAAAACTTTCCTTCTAAAATTATTTAGCTCGACAACCTAGTAGATTTTTTTGATAGTTCATTTTTTTTTTTTTTTCTGTAACGTGTTAATAACATTCATCTAATATTACAAATCATCTCTAAACATTTTTCAGGCCATTATTTATTTCAGTCTAGTATTCAATAGCAATTCTTTAGGACTTTGGTATTTGTTATATTTCATGTTTAATGCGTGAAAAAGAGTAAGTGTTGCATTACATTGCATGTTTTTTTTACCTTTTGTCATCTTTTTCATATTATTTTTTTTTCCTTGTTAGTTATTAGCTTAATTCTCTGACTAAAGTTAGAAACAAGCATTTGGCTCTTCTACGCATCTCAGATCAATTAATTTATCAGGACTATATCTGGATTCAGATAGTTACCATTATTTACCCTGTACAGATGCTGAAATTGAGTGAGCAAGATTATGTGGGCGAAGCTTCTTGCGTGCTATCAGAGGTTGTGCACTCCATCTCTCAAGGAAACCCTCTTTTCATTTTGTTGGTCAGAATAGATAGTTAGTTAATTAAATAGTGTTGAAGGTTGTGCAAACATTGTGCCTGTTCGGCCTGGCTTTTAGAGTGTCTTCTATACTAATACTTGTTTCTTCTTCATGGCAATCCTGTTTACTCATAATATTTTTTTAATCTTTTTTTGCCCTGTGCAGATTGTTACCAAGTTTGAGCGGAGCTTGACTCTTAAACTTCAAACTGGGCCTGCAGGCACATTTTCAGGCAGCCTAATGGTCCATGCGGAAGAAACAGTTGCATCACGGACAGCTGTGGAATTGATATTTCGCTGTTCAAACCTTGAAAATAAGGATCTCTTTTCAAAAAGTGTATGAAAACCCATTGTTTTCACATAATGAAAACCCATTGTTTTCACATAATTTTGGATTGGGATTTTACACATACACTCCCTGCAAAATCATCTATTTATGTGCATATACCCTTCAAAAGTCCGAATTCTCATGCTTACTCTTCCCTTTTAAAGACTTGTTGCAAAACCTACTTGCTCCATGAATTAGATGACTTCTCAACCATAGGGCATTTTTTTAAAGAACTAGGAAATTGCACTTTTGAGGAGTATGTAAGAAAATTCAGATTTTTCCAAAATACATACATATGTGAATAGATAATTATGGAATTGTATTTATGTATATATCTTTACTGATGTATAAATGTTTATTTTCATAATTCTACTTTTAGCTTGGTCTCTCATTTATCTGCCTTTTGCTAGGATCCCTTCTTAAGAATATCTAGAATAGTGGAATCAGGTTCTTCTATTCCTATTTGCAAGACAGAAGTGATCAATGATAACTTGAACCCTTTCTGGAAGCCCGTGACACTGATGACACAACAGTTTGGAAGCAAGGTAATGCATGGACACGTCTTGATTGAAATCAATAATTCACATGTATCTTAGGTGTAAAGCTTTATTGTGAACTTTTGGTCATTTGCAGGAGAACCCACTGATGATCGAGTGTTTTGACTTCAATGCCAATGGCAAGCATGACCTTTTAGGGTAAATTGTTAGTTATACTCTTTATGATATAATGTTCTATTGCATGCTCCTTTGCGCTCCAATTTAGATGTTATATCCTATCATTTGAGCAGAAAATTTCAGGCAAGTGTTGTAGAACTAGAAAGGCTCAGCAGAGAAAAGATTGGAGCAAATTTTTATGTTCCATCGTCCGTTCGTCATGACAACAAAAAGGTGCTCGGTAATTACATTTGCTTTCTGAAAACTTTTTTCTGCAGATTAAATGTATAATCTGCTTCATAATTTGAATTTGTTGCAGATGCTGAAGGGGCAGCTTTTTGTGGATAAATTCGTTGAAAAAACTATATATAGTTTCTTGGATTATATCTCCGGTGGCTTTGAACTTAACTTTATGGTTGCCATAGATTTTACAGGTAAGCACTTGTTTACTTGCATAGTTATTCGTTTGCAGTATTTTATAATCCTCTTTCCTACCAAGGTAGTATCCTGTGCACATGCACTTACTGCTAATTCTTATAATTGTTCAGCTTCAAATGGTGATCCTCGGATGCCCCAATCCTTGCACTACATTGATCCTTCTGGTAGACTGAATTCGTATCAGCAGGTAAAGTCGTTTTTTTTTCCTTTTTTTTTTTCTAATGTCTAATTTCTTATCCAGCATACACATCTTTAAGTTAATGGTAGAGATTCATCTCTTTTGTCTTGTTTTTATTCCTTTTCATTTTCTTCTTTTCTTGAAGGCCATAGTTGGAGTTGGGGAGGTTTTACAATTCTATGACTCAGATAGGCGCTTTCCTGCATGGGGTTTTGGAGGAAGAACTATCGATGGCTCAGTCTCTCATTGTTTTAACTTGAATGGAGTGACTTCTGAGTGTGAGGTCAGAGCATCAAAGTTCAATTTTTTCATACATTTTGTTATACAATACTTAGATCTTCCATGATGTAGTGACTAAATAGACTCAGCCTATTAAGGATAAGCATTAGACTCTTACAAATAGAAAGAAAGAACAACAGTTTTGCAGAATATAGTTTTCTCTTGTCGCAGGTTGTGGGAATTGAGGGCATCATGTCGGCATACTCATCCGCCCTACACGGTGTTTCTCTTGCTGGGCCGACTTTATTTGGGCCAGTGATCAACAAAGCGGCAGAAATTGCTAGCCGATCCCTAGCAGTTGTCCAGAACAAATATTTCATCTTACTTATTATCACGGTGAGAGCTATATATGGCGTAGTTTTAGTTGTCTGGATCTCTACCTGTCTCTGTTTTTTCCACTTGTTTCTACTGTTTAGTTATTTATCTACTTTTCAGGACGGAGTTATCACTGACGCTCAGGAAACCAAAGATGCTATTGTAAGGGCATCTGATTTGCCATTATCGATTCTCATAGTAGGTGTTGGAACTGCTGATTTCAAAGATATGGAGGTATAACTACAGTTATTTTTAATTGCTCGAAAAGGTTAATTTCAGAATGGCTTTTATTAGTGCAATGTCTGTAACTTTTGTACTATTATTATATCATTTTCCCTTTGGTATGCGCTTTGTGGTTTATAATAACGCTGTAATTCCTTGGCTCTTAAATTTCCTTCTCTCTTTAATTTAATAATTTTCAATTTGCAAATTCTATTTTGAATAGATCCTTGATGCTGATAATGGAAAACGGCTGGAGAGCTCTACTGGTCGAATAGCTACACGAGACATAGTACAATTTGTTCCTATGCGGGAGGTCCAGGGTGAGTACTGATTACAATGTACTTTTCTGAGTTTCTGTTGTTGCTGTGCTGATCTGTACAAGCTTAAGTTATATAATTCTCTTAATCTCTTCAATTTTATTTTGAGGAGAAAGTTATAATCCACCTCTTTCAAGGATAGGAAATTCGTATCGAAGAGTCCATGCTTATTGCTGTTGAAGTAGCATCAACTGAAAGATTAGGATTAGTTACAAAGTGGCTAAAGTTTGACCCCCAATTTCAATTTCGTTCTCAATTCCAATTTTGACGCTTTAGTGCTTGATTTTATTTTATTTTTTGAGTGGAGATACGTGCTTGAAGTTTGTTAAGTTTGCTCTATGTAACAATTAATCCCTTTGAATTGAGTCACTATTAGAGTTTGCTTTGTTGTAATTGAAATCTGAATTCGTAATTGAGATCGGAGTCAAACTTCACGGAATAGATTTTTAAAATTGAAAAAACGAAGACGAAATTGAATTTTCAACGGAAAAAAGTGGAATCGGTGCTAATCTTCGCGGACTAAATTAATGATGTGGATTGTAATAATCCAGAATACAATCTTGTGTATGTATAAATCTTACATCTATATGCTTATGCTATACAGGTGGTCAGGTCTCCATCGTTCAATCTCTTCTTGAAGAGCTGCCAGGACAATTCTTGGCGTACATGCGGAGCAGGGATATCAAACCACAATTTGCTCGGTACGGTGAAACATCTAGTTCTAGGTAAATCAAAGATAAGCCAAATATGACTCTGAGCTTTATGGTAATGAAATCTTTTCTTTATGCTAACCCTCCTTAACAACCAAATGTTAATATTTTCTTGCTTGGTGTTGTGTACAGAACTCTTACTAATTTGATGTCAAACAGTAAAAGCTAAATATAAGATACTTTTTGTGAATAATTTAAGTTCAACCAGTTCATTTGTTTCCCGCAATTGAAGATATAGTTGTTATACGAGGATGGTTTCTTTTTGTGCCATCCTTGTTCTCTAGTCGGTGTTCTAATATTTATTTATATTCAACACTCTTACTACTTTTTTTGGATTTTCCGCTAACATGGTATCTATACCCTGCTGGATATCTTATGAGAAACATTGTCTCAGGAAAGTCTATTTTGAGTGTATATGTCTAGGAATGTGGCAGTAACTGGCACTGTTATTCCTTTTGTTCTTTTCAACAGCTGGAACTGTTGTACTAAGAAAATTGCTTACTCTTCAACTCTTGTAACTATCTAGTAAATAAATGATTGAGAAAAATACCTAGTATTTATAATTAGGAAATATATGTGTACAGAGTATTGGTTAAAACAATGTGGGGGTCTACATCATTTGTTCTTATTTGTATGAGATAATCTCATGATAGTTTTTTAAATTACAGTAATATTATAATTTTGTGTACACCTAATTATGCATGAGAATAGTAAAATTATACGAGTATTTCTACTTTATTTAGAAGTATTAATTACCACATAAATTTAATTATTTTATAATAATAAATAATAATAAAGTTAAATTTGTTTGCGTAAACGCTCCTTGGAAATGGGTCCTCCCCTGGCTCTCGGCGCTGTCGTCGGCAACCGGCACGTGGCTGTCACGTGCGACGAAGCAGTGGGGGACTGCCTGGCACCGGCTACTACTTCCCCCACGAATTACAAGATAACTACGGAACTGCCATTTACCATCTACGCCTTTCTGGAATCCGAGGGGGCGCGTCCTCCCAAAACCGTTGTTTTCTTTTTCGCTTTTATTACTCTTTTCGGAAACATTAAAATTTTTATCCATTTTTTTTTTTTTTTTTTCTTCTTCGTTTATTATTATTATTATTTTATTATTATTATTTTATAATAAACAAGCTACAAAAATCGCTCTCCGCACGCCACGTTGCCTCCACGAGCCCGCCCCGCAAGGTGGGTCCCACGTTACTCTTCCGAAGTTCCAATCCTCATAGTGGGCAATTTCGGTGGATCAATATATATATATATATATATATATATATATATATATATATATATATATATATTTATTTATTTATTTATTTATATTTATATATAATTAATAAAGAAAAAAAAAATTAATCCATTCTCATGTTTATCATGTTACTACCCTTCCCTCCCTCCACAACATGTTTGAAACAACCGAACCAAAGAGTCGCCCCATTTCCAGTACCAATTGTTGCATCAACCTGGTGCACCATGGACCGGTTCTTTAAAATATTATTTTTAAAAACATTTGTATTTTATTGATAATTCTTCGATTAAAATTAATTTTTTTTTGGTTTAAAGTGAAAGTTTTATTTGTCCTAATTATGGCTCCATTAAAGATTTAACATAGTCGTTAATTTTTTAACCATAATTTTTTACAAAAAATAATTCAAATTAAAATGAGTAAAAGTTGAGGGGTGTAAAAAGGAAGCACGTTAGGGATTTTTTTTTTTTTTTTGAGAGACAGTTAAGGAAATTTTTTGATGGAATGTGTTCTAGTAAAGGGTCAAATTTTGAAATATTCGGTTCTGCGTAGACCACCATGGACATGGCCCACGCAATATTTTGAGTGGAACGAGTGGGCCCCACTTGTAGGCCGTTGGGTCCACACATGGGTTTAAATGCAAGCCGGTGTTTGTTCAGTAACTATTTTTTTTAAAAAAAAATATTTATTTAACTAATTTTAAAAACATAACCACTTATTAATTAATTAATTAATTAATTATAATTAAACAAAGCGCAATGACGAGGAAGAACAAGTCACAGAGCCCAAACGGCTAACTTAGATCATCATCAACATCATCATCACCATCATCTGAGAGAGAGAAGAGAGAGAGGGTAATGGCGGAGGGAGGAGGAGGAGGAGGAGGAGGAGAGAGTAGCGGCGGAGGAGGAGGAGGAGGCGCCGAGGAGACGAAGGGGGGAGGAGGAGGAGGAGGAGGAGGAGGAGAGAGCGTGAAGCTTTTCGTTGGGCAGGTACCGAAGCACGTCACGGAGGAGGAGCTCGTTGGCATGTTCAGGGGGGTGGCGCTCGTCGACGAGGTCAACATCATCAGGGACAAGATCACCAAAGCCTCGCGAGGTTTCGATTTCCTTATTTCTTTTTTTTTATTATTTGCCTTTTCTTTTCTTTTTTTTCTTTTTGGTGTTTGGATCTTGGTAATGCTGCTGCGAATTTAGGGTTCTTTTGGGGTAAAATTTGGTCCCCCCTTTGATCGATTCTAGGTTGCTGCTTTTTAATCTGCCCTTCGAGAGAGGAGGCCGACAAGGCGATTAATGCTTGCCACAACAAGCGCACGATGCCCGGAGTATGCCCCGATCCATTCTCTTTTTACCAATTTTTCTAAATTACATTAGATGTGTCAGATCTGTGTTTATGATTCTGTTATTATGATGATTCTTGATCTGTTAAGAGCTATCTATTTGAATTTTGGGTTTTTTTTTTTTTTATTTGTTGTTTGAAATTCTGGTGCAAATTTGGGTAGAGATATTTGTTTCCTACTTGGATTTGAGAAATATGTGAGAATTTGACTGATAATTGGGGATGTATTTCACTGCATTGGTGAATTAAAGGGTGTTTTGGATCGTGGTTGGTGGGGAGGATCTGAAATCTGATACTGGCCATGTGGATTTGTGCAAGAGTGGAGCTAATATTTTAATTGTTGACTTTGGAATAATATAGAGGAATGTTTCATTAGGAACTTCTTGACATCTTCTGGGAAGGTTCAGATCCTCAGGAAATATGCTTTGATCTGTTTGAAATAAGTACATGCTTGTCATTAGGAGAGAAATTGTGCTTCAATGACAATATTGAAATATAAGAACAATGTAGAGGCAACAGGACAAATATTTTCTGAGGAAATATGACACTAGGCTATTAATGATCTCTGGGAACAATATGATTAGCTGCCTAACATTTACTCTAGATATATTCAAGAAGTTGTTTCTTGAACATTACTCTTAGTCCATTCTAAACATGCTTGTTGATTGTTGCTGAATATTCTTTTTCATCAAAACTGCTGGAGTATGCAATCACAGGATTCAAGTAACTGATATAGTACCATGCAATATCCTAGTTAGATCCACTTCAGATCACCAATCTCATCCTGTCTCAAAATGTTGTTAATAATCTGGGTGAATTCCTATCTAATAGCAACAGGTTAAAAGGAAGATTAGAAGTTTTGTATTTGTTAGAACATTGCTATGCTAGAAATGCATCTCTTTGTGCTTCCACTATACTAACAAAGAAATATATTAGATGTAGTATTGCTTGTGCCAATTACAATTACGTTCAGTTTTCAACTATTCTGATGTTTTCAGAAAATTTGGATAAAATGATTCTATACAGTTCTCTGAGTCTAGTTTGTACTGTTTGTGTCCATGACATCTTTTGTTTGTTTCCTTACTGAAAATATATGTCTCAGCCCGTTCGACCTATATAAGCTTTAGATAATTCTGAACAAAGTATGTGCAAACCTTTTTTTTTTTTTTTTTTTTTTTTTTCTTTTCAGGCTTCTAGTCCGATGCAGGTAAAGTATGCTGATGGCGAGTTGGAAAGACTAGGTATAATATACTAGACATCCGTCTCTTCTTAATTTTGTTCTAGTACTAGAAATATAGCTATTTGTCCCTAAACTTTTACATCATGTTTATATATTCCATATCTGACTTAACTTTCTCTATACTTTCTACTTATGTTCAGAACACAAACTTTTCGTTGGTATGCTTCCCAAGAATGTCACAGATACCGAAGTTTCTGCAATATTTTCCAAGTATGGTAACATTAAAGACTTGCATATACTTAGAGGTTCACAGCAAACGAGCAAAGGTAACAAAAATTTCTTCATTTTTTGCATCAGTATTTCTTTTATAAGTTTATTTTTTGTTCATTCTATTTAATATTACAGGCTGTGCCTTTTTGAAG
Organism: Tillandsia fasciculata; assembly: GCA_029168755.2. Lineage (NCBI taxonomy): Eukaryota > Viridiplantae > Streptophyta > Magnoliopsida > Poales > Bromeliaceae > Tillandsia > Tillandsia fasciculata. The sequence continues at coordinate 30,379,023 of CM054930.1, forward strand.
TATGAAACAAAAGAGCAAGCTGTGGCAGCCCTTGACGCTTTAAATGGGACATACAAAATGGAGGTTTGTTGCTCATTCATCCTTGAGAATTCTTGATAGATATTACATCAAATTGGTTCTTTTCCCTTTTTGAAGTCAATTTATGTTGAAAACAGAAAGATAAGAAGAGGATCATACTAAGCTTTCTGGGAAGTTTAAGTCTTTCTGGGAATTAATCTTATTACGCATTAGTTGTGGTGTGAACGCAGTTTCATTAATTCAATTTTAAATGCAACAGCAATGTTGAGAAATAGGCATAAGCAACACTATCTTAGAACACTATTAGTCATAATATCTTTTGCGTTTGGTGCAAGAGGTTAAAGATTATTCTAACTACAAAAAAAAATTAGTAGAAACTTTGCAAAGTCGAGCAGTAGATTAATAATGAGAGAAATGTCATTGCGTTTGAAATCTGTTAAACTATAGATACTAGTCAAGTCAAGTCGAACAGTAAATTAATAATGAGAGAAACATCATCACGGTTGAAATCTGTAAAACTATTGATTTACTAATCAAGGCATGAGTGAGTGTTGATCTGCTGTACGAGAGACAATTTTAGAGAGTTGTAGAGGGGACTAACGTCAGTGTTGTTGCTAGCATTATAATGATGCCGTTAGTCTCTTGTGGTAACACTATAATGCAATAGACTGAGTTGATGGAATAGGCACTTCGTTAGACAATATAGAATGTCATCATAGTACTTGTAAGTGGAACGTCGTAATTTTGTGCTCTGTGATTGATGGATTAACTTGCTTGTTCCTGTTTTATGTCTGTATAGGACTTAAGGTCATATCAGGCTGTGATACCTTACACTTATATGATTGGATTCTACAGTCAATAGCACAATACTGGTTTTGAAGTTCATTCGCTTGTAAATTTTAATCAAGTAATAAGGTGGAAAAAAATAAAAGGATAGAGAAGATGAGGTATAAGAAGAGAAATAAGAGAATAGCAATACTAGAAGAGAGATACATGGGCTCCACCCAAAAGTGACTATTGGTCAAAAATTAACCTATTTCATGCACTACGAGGAACCTTAGTTGTAGAAAGACTTAATATTATGATTAATACACATCTTGTTGAAGGGACATTTAACTATTTGTAAAACATGAGTTCTAATAAGCCTGAACTTTAACTGAGGATCGATGACCTTGGACCTGTTATATGGAGCACTTGGGCCTTTTAAATTTATGTAAATGGAAATGTTTCAAAAATATTAAACTCCAAACTGGATAAATATAATGTGAAGAAACTAGTCTATTCAATGGTTATGGTGCCTCTTGACTGCACTTGAGACTTCCAAAACTCTGATCTGGAGGTATTAACATGCGTGGCTATGCTATCCAGAGTTGCATTGTCAGATTTTATCAAAATGTACAATAAATATGTTCTCACCATTAAAATTTAGATGCGTGTAATTTCTTATTCCTTCGGACTGTTCACTAAAAGGTGAACTAGAGGGCAGATTGTTAGCTTTGGTACACTGATACCAAAAGATCTAAAACTTTATAACGTGATCCAATCTCCTGAAGTTTCAGCACTTAGATCTATATGTAACTAGCTTGATGATCTTTAAGTAGGGATTTTTCATTTGAGGGGCCTTCACAGTTTTAGACAAAATTAAGATGAATAAATTTGCGTTCCAGCAAATATTAATTGGTTACAGTGTATGAAGTTTATTTATGCTTAGCTGGATAATTATCCTTTTACTGTCCATAGCTTCAGCAAGGAGTTTGAAATATATTTTGTTAATTGTACATGTGCAATTTTCTTCTTCGGATAAATCTTACAAATGTAAACATGCTTATCAATGTGTGCTAGGGTTCAAATGTACCTTTAGTTGTTAAGTGGGCTGACACAGAAAAGGAAAGGCAAGCCCGAAGGGCACAAAAAGCTAAATCTCAGCTCTCTAATGATCCGAGCACAAATCCAATGCAGCAGCCTTCATTATTTGGAGCTTTACCAATGGGATGTATTCCTCAATACAGCGGATATAGCTATCAGGTAAGACATGCTCTGTTACTGCCGTTCTTATACAAAGTTATCTGATCATTTGAATGGTTTTTTTTTTCACAAATAGTTAAAATGTCTTTCTAAATGTGATATACTTTTGTGCAACATGATATTTCTTTGTTGCAACTTGTGAATTGTGACTTACTCCAAGTTTGCTTACAGCTCTCTGAATTGTTTGCTGACTACCTTTGCTAGAGTTTGAGCTTGGTCATTGGTTGCAATATTTGCTTTCTGTTGATTGGAGCCATTTCATCCATTTTCATAGTTATAAGTTCATAGATTCAAATCTCTTTATATGTTTGCTACTGTTTGTTTCAAAGATTATGTTTTGTTTAGAAAAATTATCTTTAGCTTCCGTGTATTCTATGACACTTTATATTCATCTAATGTTCCATTTTATTCTATGACAAACAATGATGTTGTTCTTCCCATGATGTGACGTAAATCTTTATATTCCTGATGTACAGCCATCGGGAACTTATGGACTTATGCAGTACCCTTTAGCTTCAATGCATAACCAGGCTGCTTTTCGCAATATGGTGTCGCCTGTGAATCAAGGAAATACATTGAGTGGAATCATTGCTGATCTTTCCCCCGGCACAGGTCCTAGAACATTTAGTACAATGCAGGCTGCCAGATATATAGGTTCTCCATATCCTGCTGTGCCAGGTCAACATTATCCAATATCTTATCCGACTGACATAACAAACACACGGCCATTGGGCAATTCCCATGATGCAGCGAATTCTGTAAACATAAGTAGTAACCCCGATACATCTACAAGCACCAGTATGACCTCCGGAGGTCAGATAGAAGGTTAGTACTGCCTTTTTTTTTTCTGGTAAATGTATGTGTAGTCCCTGTACTATCCTGGTAGTGACTTAGTTCTTGTACTTTTTGGACAAACAGTTCAGTTCTTGAAGTTTCTCTTATATTGCAGTTCTATCTCTGAAAGGCTAAAGAGCCTCTGACAACATGTGATTATGTAAAATGGTGATTTTATCTAGAAAACCTAGATTTGCTTTTGATGGCCAGGGATAAAATTGCAATGTTCACAAACTATAGTGTCTATGTGAAAAACTTCCAGGATTAAGTTGCAATGTCAGGAGAGTACATGGATTATCCTCGTATTTCACCCTCTTTCTTCTTTTTTCCCTGTTGGTGTGTTTGAGTAATATTGGGTATTATTTCTGCTGGGTTTATTTTGGGACTCCTGATTTTTTATAACGTTTTTCATTTAACAAATATTGATATAGGGCCTCCTGGAGCTAATTTATTTATCTATCATATTCCACAAGAATATGGTGATCAAGACCTCTCAAGCGCCTTTCAGCGATTTGGCAGGGTTTTGAGTGCTAAAGTTTTTGTAGACAAAGTGACTGGTGTTAGTAAATGCTTTGGTAAACAGGAAGCTCCTCTCTCTCTCTCTCTCTCTCTCTCTCTCTCTCTCTCTCGCCCTCTTATAAATGTTCACAATCTGATGCCTCTTTCTTTCTCTGATAGATACTCTCTCTCTCTCTCTCTCTCTCTCTCTCTCTCTCTCTCTCTCTCTCTCTCTCTCTCTCTCTCTCTCTTATAGATGTTCTCTATCTGATGCCTCTCTCTTTCTCTTATAGATGTTCTCTATCTCTCTCTCTCTCTTATAGATGTTCTCTATTTGATGCAGGTTTTGTAAGTTATGACTCTCCTGCAGCTGCCCAGGAGGCCATTAATGTGATGCATGGTTTCCAATTAGGGAGTAAAAAGCTTAAGGTACAACTCAAGAGAGAGAACAAGCATAGTAAACCTTATTGACGCAAGAAGTTGCTTCCCAGGATGTAGCATTTTGTCAATTATGTATACTCCCTTGTAGTTGCAAAATTCTTTTGATTGCATGATCAGGAAACAGTACAGATGGATGGATGGAATATATTTCACCACTACATGTATACTCCGTACTGCCATGTCTATAATGTCGGAACTAGTAGCTTCATTGTTAGATCCAAATTCTTGTTCTTCCACTCGTTGTATTTTATTGCAACATGTATTTTGTATTAAATCCCATTAGACAGAACTTGTCAATTTTTTAAATTTTTCACTCAAAATGAAGATGCACTCCAATTACCTTGTGATGATTGACGATTTTTCTTGTAGTTATTTATAAAAAGTGTTTCTGATTGTGGAATAGTTGCTCTGGGATACAGTAAGTAGTACTTAATGTTCTAATCCTGTTTGGATCTGTTTTTCAGCCTTTTGTACACATTTAGTTTGTTATATTTTTCAGAATCCTTCAAATGTATATGTGTTTTTTCTTTGTTCCCTCTTCGTTGCAAAAGTTGTTGAAGATATGCCATAGTCATGAGGGTCACATTGTTGTTTCATTGTACTGTTTTTGTCGAGGACGCATCTCAGAGTGCAGTGAATGTGAAGGTATTTGCATTTTTTGTTTATTTTTGTCACTCTTTTTTTATTTTTCTATTATTTTAATTTTCTTTCTAATATCACCTTTCATTACCCATTCATTCAGGACAAGCAGGAAAGCTCGGGTGATGAATGAAGTTGGTGATCTCGTATCCGTACCTAATGTTTCAGTTCTGTTTTTTGGTCGGGCAATCATTTTTCTTTATTTAATTACCTCTTATTTGTATTTTTATTTGTTTCATCTGCGAAATTCTCAAAGACGCCTTTTGGATTTAGTAATGCAGGAGACAGTTCATCGCAATTGCTCTAAGAAGTCTTTCTAAAGCATGTAGAGGTGCCTCTCCTTGCCATTTGAGAAATACCAGGTATTGAAAATGATTTCTATTTGTAAGTTAATTGTGTCCTTATGTTCATGCAATGAAGTCTTATGTCTTATATTGTTCTATGTGAAGGTTTTTTTTTTGTGTTAATCTGTTTATATTTGGCATTCTTTTGTAAAAGCCTTTTTCAATCACTAAATTATGTTCTTCATCATCTTTTTTAACTATATATTCTTCTTTCTTTAGAATATTTATGTACTATAGTAATTTCCTACCATATTTTTTGCTGCTCGGATCCACCAATCTCCTGCTACTTATTCTTCATCTACAGGCTTGCTGTCTTTACCTCAAGGTGGCTAGCTCCTTTGGTTAACAGAATATCAATAGCTTGTATGAGATAAAACCATTTTTTAAATTCTAATTCACTTCCTCACAAATTTCACGAATTTATAAGTTAGATGAGAGTAATGGTAATTTACACAACAAATAGTCTGGTTCTTTTTTTTTTTTAATGTCTTAACCAATTGGGCTAATCTTTAATTAAGAGATAGGAATTTTAAAAGGTACAAGTGGGCCCCATGAAAGTTTGGTTAAGTCAAAAGAAAACCAAAAGCAGCTAGTACTCATTATTAGAATCACGTAATGATGTCAATCATGAGAGCAGGTCATGATGTGAAATATTTCATGCGTGCAGTATTACTTGCATGAGCAATGCTATCAGAACACTCAAAAATTAGGTGTAAATATGACGCTCGAGGGTCACTATTTTCACACTAGTCTTATCATTTTTTTTCCTCTCAATATTGAATAGCTAAAAGAAATGTTTACATCCTTAGATGGATGGGTGTAAGATTTACACTCCATTTTTGAATGTACAAGTAGCATTTCTCTAGTTGTATTTTGCTGCATTCTTCCATTTCACTACCTCATATTGATTCAGCTGGGAAGCCTTGATCGCGCTAGCTACTATATGGTCAAAAATGCATCTGTTCCTCATCAACCACAACTCCCAACAGTAGCTTGCGAACAGACGGTTGTAAGTTTTTTTTTTCTCCTCTTTTCTCATTAACTGACACATGGTGATCCAAGAATTTCATAGATCTTCATTGGTTGATGCAGGAAGGTCCCACTTTGATGTAAGAAGCTTCAGGTGAGGGACACCGCAAGAAGAGATGGTCGGTCTCTTCACAGGCTTCACTGCAAAAGATACATGCTGCATTGTGGCTCTGCCCCCACTTCCGTAAGTTTGCTGCTGTTAAGATTTTGTCCTTGGTGAGCAGCCGCATAAAAAATTTGACTCTATGGTTTGGGCTGGGAGCACAACTCCTTAATTCCACCCAATGAAGAGAGCTCGAAATGCCGACAGCACATAGAAGCACTTATTTTTACTCCACCTCCGCCAACCTTCATCTGAGTTGTTGGATAAAACAGTGTCTTCAAGTATTGGTGTTAGTGGGGTTATCTCGCAGTGAGCTCTGACGGAGAGAGGGCGTCGTACTTGGAGTATCCATTCACCGTTGGCTGGGCATTTGTTAAAAGTGAGCATTACATTAGGAACCATGGAGAATGGGCATTCAAAAAGACTGCAAAAGGGTATAATGCCGTTCCATTTGGAAAGCCGTTCCATTCAAGAGAGCTTGCTCCCCATTCCCGACTTCAAAATTCTATGAAAGTATTGAAAGAGGAATAAACTCTGCAAACTCCTTGCCACTAGGTAGAACAATTTGGTCCAATCAGCCAACCAAGTACACGTTGCTTGTTCAAATTATTTCGGACTAAGGAGACCCAAGATAAACTCAGGTTAGAGCAAAATCGCCTCCACTATTTTGAGAGGCAAGCAATAATCTGTTTTTTTTTTTAACAACTCACCAGAAAGGATATAATTTTCATATGCACTACAAACAATTTCCCCAGCAATTGAGGAAACATTGTCTCTTCCGTCTCTTTTGTTTTTTCTTTAATTATGATGAGAGCAAGCTTTTAGGCGAAGATTTTGATGTAGGTTGATTTTATTTTTTCTTTTTAAACTATGTTCGTTGATCTGGAACTAGATCTTCTTTTTTATCAACATCACCACTTATAAAGTACCAAAATGGGTGACTCCAATACATTTTACCTTATTGCTCTCGTGTTTTCTTGAAATGTATTTGTTCTTATGTTTTGGGAACGAACCCGGGCCACCTGCATTACAGTTAGGAATACTCTAAAAGGAAAAAAAAAAAAAAAACTGTTTGAGTCATGTCATTTTATAATAAGGCAGCAGGAAATTCTTGATTATTAATTTTCTGAAAGGTAGAAAGTTCTTGATTGATCATCTCAAATGTTACCCTCTCATTCTATTTGCAACAGGATCACAATGTAAGCCGCTGTTTCAGCCATTTCTATTGAGGATGACGGTATCTTGCTTTGGCTTCAGAAGTGCTGTCGCGGTGCAATCTCTATGCTTTTTTTAACACAGATATTTCTGTTGAAAACTTGCATGCTGGTAAGTCAGTGTATGTTTTTAGTTAAATAGCACCTCGCACATCATTTGTAACTATTTTTCTGTTCTCTTTGTTTTAGGGAAACACACACTGAATAGCTTATTTCTGCGAGACATCGATGGTATTCATGGCAACGGCAACGACTACGGCAACGGTTACTTAATTGCTCTGAAAAAGTCGGGAGTTTGTTGAATGATCTCATGAGCTGTGCTACTGAACATTGCATCATTTATTGGGAAAACGACGAGAGCACATGACTTGTCGACTACATAAATGGGTGAGTACCTAACTCTTAAAACAGAAATTATTGTGTGCATTTGCTCTTCCACATCATTTCTCATCTTTTAATCATGCTATTAAATGCAACACCGACTCTCCTGTTTTAGAGCATAATTTCTGCTAGGGAAAAAAGAATTATGCTATGCTTACAAATTGTTTATTAGTTTTCTACAAAACCATGGGTCTCATTGGTTGAATTTAATTCTTAGCTTCATGATTTGTGAACACACAACAATAAAATATAACCACCTTAGCAAATTCTTAAAAGGTTTGTAGAGCTGTTTGTAAGCATAGCATAACTTGGAGAAGAAAGAGATCATAACAGCAGATGATGGAATGAACTAATTTAATACATTTGTAGAAGTTTGGAGGCAAAATGGAGCCACAAGAAAAAAAAAAAATTATTTATTCGAATACAATCTGATAGAAGACATTTGACAGAGAGGATTGAACACATACCTGTTCACATACACTTGATTGCACCAAAAAATTAAAACACAACAACAGAAACCAATTAATCATAATCAATATAGATGTGAAAAGAACACAATTAGATAAGACATTCTTCAGATATAATTGAACCTCACAGTAGGTGGTGGGATGATGATATTATGGTGGTTGTGGTGGTGGTAGTAGTTTGGCAAGGACTTTTTGAGAGAGCCCACAGTTGGTGAAGGGGCTACTTGCATGAACATGTAATTCCCTGCAAATAAGTCTCCAATGTATGGTTTCCCCTCCTTAAACCTCCTCACCACCTTGGCCATTGTCACTCTCAATGCATTAGCAACTAGAATCCCCTTCCTCCTACAAAGCCTACTAAACCCTGCTATTCTCACCCTTGGCTTGCGTCGCCGCCACCGCCACCACTGCCGACCAGCATTGCCAACTCTCCTGCTCCTCCTAACAACCATAAAATCCTCTAAGTAGTGTTTTTTTATCAATTTATGATGATCTTCATCTGATTCAAGAGGGAGCTTCTCAAGCCTTTGGTAGGGGAGCTTAAGGGAAGATGCCATATTTCACAAAGCCACCAAAATGAGCCTAGATGGGCTTTTGCTTCTCTTTGGAAAGAACTAAGGAGGGATCAAACTTACATCCATTTCATGTAAGAGGTTACATCTTCTTTCCTGTAAGAGTGCCCCTGTTGTGTCATAATGAAGGTGTAGGGGAGTTGGAGGAGAAGCTGTTGGGGTTTTAATGCTAGAGCTATAGTATAGTCCTCCTAGAGGTTGGATTGTTGGATGTGAGTGGATCCTCTTGTTGTGATAATAATAATAATAATAATAATAATAATATATATGGACCCAGTCTACCAAGTCGACCATGAACCAGTTTGATTATTATAATCATAGATTAATCACTTTTTGATTCTACCCTTATATCATATCCATAGTGTTTATCAATTTTTGATTCTTTGCTTATAAAATGTACATCCCTTAATGATGTACATGTAATTGTAATCATAGATTAATCACTTAGTGTCAGCTCGAACTCAAAACTAAATGTGATTAGAATGTCAAAATAAAAGAAATCTCTTTTAATGAAGGTGATGGAAGTTTTTTTACCTCTATCTTTCTCTCTTCTTAATTATATATATACATATGGATAAACAATTGATCAAGAAAATATAAGCCATACTAAACTTTAATTATAATCATAGTTAATCACTATCTGTCACCTTTTCTCTTTGACTTCCACCTTAATTATAGTGATTCAAATTAAGCACTTGATTATCCAACAATAATTTTTCTGCATCTCCTATTTCATTCATGATATCATAATGTTCTTGATCTGATCTTCTCAAACTATTATTCGGAGAAAGTATTCGCTGTTGTGAGGCCAAATTCATTATAACAATTGAGATTGTGAAGGTAAATTCAATAAGTACTATAGTAGTTTCAAGTAAGCATGATATTACCAAAAAAAACAGAGAGTGCTACAATCTACCTACCTACTTTTGTTAGACTGCATTTAGTTGAATGTTGTTGTTTCTATGTAATATATTTTTTCTCTTTTTTTTTTCTTTTTTTTTTTGGACATAAAACAGTAGATTTTTCAAATCTTATAACATTGAGTATGTTAAAATCAATTAGTATACAAAATATCTGGTGCAAATATTAATCTCAAGTTATAAAATTATGGGTGCTTGGATTGCAAGCCCTCTCATCCATCCAACCCTTTTCTTTTCTAACTGGCTTTGTTTTTTTATTCTTTTAATACTACAAATCCCAATGCAATTGATAATCTCCACAACACATAATTTCAGGGATTGTAGGGGTTATCAACCTCTTTTTATATTTTTCTAAACTTATAAGGGCAATTACAAACATAACCCTCTGAAATTTTGAAATACCATACGCACCCCTTCAAACTCTAATTTATCATTCATATTTCTCTAATCTCTAAACATATAAATCTATTACAAATATTCCTCTATATATAAGGGCATCAATAATATTTTACAATTTAAAAGAATATTTACAAAACTATAATTTTTTAGGAGGGTATTGCAAAAATTAATCTAAAATTATTATAAATAATGCTCAACTTGCATAAAAGAAGCTACCCAAGAGGAAAATGACAAGGCTATCCTACGAAATAACTCACAATGCACGTTTATTACTATAATGATCCGCACTCACTGCAATCCGTAGGTGATGAGATTGTCTCAGATCCGGACTCACTGCAACCCGTAGGTGATGAGATTGTTCTGAGATGGTAATAGCGGCATGAATGATGGTTGTAGCTCGGACAGGAGAATTTAAGGAAATTGATGAGGGAGAGAGAGAGAGAGAGAGAGAGAGAGAGAGAGAGAGAGAGAGAGAGAGAGAGAGAGGTGAGGGAGAGGAATAATTGAGGAAGAAGAAACAATTAATTCATTTCATTAATTGATTGATTGCGTTCTCCCTGCTTACAGCAGCTATTTATATATATATATACTCTCCTTACATTGTACTAAAATGCAAATTATAAAAAATAGTGGACTAAACTATAAAAATAATAAATAATAAATAGGCCATATGGGCCTCAATCTTTTAAGATCTGGGGCTATTGGACTGGGCCTCACTTTTGTCTCCTTCTCATTTTGTTACTTAGATCTACAGCTAATGTATACTACTCTACTTAGCCATTGCTCCTTGCTTTTCACTTCTCATTGTTACAGTTCCCTCATTAGTCAAATCCTCACTTTAGTCGTTGTGTTTGACCAAGGAATAGACACTTTTATTCTTAGAATAACTTAATACTAATGTTTTAGGATAGAGAGGAATAAAAAATATTAATGTTTGATTTGATGTATTTCTAAGTTTTAAAATAATAAAAATTATATTTTATTATTCGCTTAAAAATAATAAAGAATAGAGAAAAGTTCTTAACATACTATTTCAGAATAATAAAAAATAATTCCTTTTGAACAGAATAAATTGTATGCGTCAAATTTAATTGTATTTGACAGAATATATGAGATAAAATACTTTATCTTCTATAAAAAGGCTCATTTGGCCTTTCCAATATACTCCCTAAAAAAATTTAAATAATATAAAATTTATTCTTATGAAGTGTTAATTTTTTAAAAAAAATATCTCTCATTTAACTCAGGGGTTAGACTTTAATTTAGGATTGCCGCAAGATCAGCTGACAAAAGAGCATATATATATATATAAATAACAAAAAGAAAATTAAAAGAATAAATTTTATTATCAAAATCTTTTTTCAAATGATATGTAGGTATTTGTCCCTTTCATAGATTTCTACTCACAGGTCTTTATCTCAAATCCTCCCAAAGTACTTGTGGGTATATATATATATATTAATTCAAAGCTAGAAACACCAAATTTCAAATTTAACCTCATGACGCTACATGAGTTTTCTCAAAGAGTTTTTTTTTTTTAAAAAAAAAAAAGAATAATTACAAACTTTATTTGAATAATTACAAACTTTTTTAAAAAAAAAATATTTAATTTATAAATTTATTAAAAATTAAAGTTATAAATTTAAAAAGTTATAAAATTTTAAATTTCTCTAAATTTTAAATTTTAAATTTTAATTATTTCCAAAATTGTGTAAAAGATGATGCAAAAATTTTTATTTTTAAATTTTTATAAATTAAAAAATTTTATAAAAAAATTTAAAATTTATATATACAAAATTTGTATAAATTTTAAAATTTTAAAATTTTAAACTTTTTAAAATTTTTAGATTTATAAAAAATTAAAGCTAAAAATTTGAAAATTTATAAAATAAAAAATTTAAAATTAAAATTTTATAAATTTAAATTTAAATTTAAAAAAATAAATAAATAAATAAAAATAAGATTGTTCCTAAGTGAGAATAATCTTATTCCCATTAATAGAAAGAATTGTTATTCCTTCTTAACGGATTATTTTAGAATAACCCGTTAAGAAGGATAACAAATTTTTTTATTATTATTATTATTATTTTTTATGTTTGAAGGATAAAACAGAATCCTCCTGTATTCCCCAACCGACTTAAGAAACAAAAGAGTTATAGTCGTCTGTTGAGTCTCTCAAAAAAATAGTCGTTTGTGGAGAATATAACCCCGTCCCTGGATGTAGACAGTTGAGGTTGCACGAATCCAAATAATAATAATAATAATAATAAGTCAAACTATAAATGTATGACGAGCCACTCAACTAAAGGGTATTTAGAAACAGGGTGTACATCTAGCATTTTCACGCCATTCATCTGGAATAAATATAAAATATATATTTTATTTATGGTGTATATCTAGCAATTTTCTTAGAAACAGATTCCTCAATTATACACTTTTAACTTGTGAATTTTCTTTATTTAAATTGTTATTAAATTTCATAGCTTAATTAGAACATAAAAGAAAAAATATTTTGTACGTTCCAAATTGAATGTACATCATATTGATCATCCATTCTAGAATAGAGTGAATTTTATTAGTCACTTTAATATGACCAGTAAAAAAATCTCTACCTTTGGATTGATGAGAAATATATCATACACCTCATTTGAAATCTCCACCTTTGGATTGATGAGCTGCTAAAAATGTAAAGCAACTAGGCTTCGAACTCGGGTCACAAATATCAACCACCAAACCCTTTGCCACTTGTACTATAAATAATTGATACATTTTTCAATACTTCAGAAATATCTTCTTCTTTTTTTTCAAATATATTTTTTTATGTATTTTATTATTATTCAAAAATATTTTTGTTGTTAGTATTTCGAATTAAATCACAGCTTAAATTTTTAACAGAGTTAAACAAAATTAAAATACCTATTTTTTCTCTAACTTGAAAGCAAATAAAAAAATTGATAATAATAATTATATATAAGGTATATTTGAAAAAATAAAAATAAAAATAAATTTATTGTTTTTAGTTTTAAAATAAATAAGAAAAATGGGTAATAATAGAAAAGTATATTTAAAATAGAAAAATAATAATTTTATATATATAGAGATAACAACCGTTTTTTTAAAAAATATTTTTTTAATATTAAAAAAAAACTAAAAAATAAATAAATAAATAAAAGTCTACAGCGTATTCTGTTATCTTCTAGAAGAGCCCACGATGTCCTTCCGTGGGAATCCGTCCTGAGCCGGCGATTGACGACGACCCACCACCCCGCGTTTTCCTGAGACCGAAATCGCTTGGAAAAATGAACAACAAGTAACCACACCAACTACCCACGCTAGCTGCCCTACAAAAACAAAAAAAACAAAAAACAAAAAACAAAACAAAAAAAAAAAAAAAAAAAAAAAAAACCATTGCGCGCACCCGGTGTACCGTGCACTATACTACACAAATAATCTTAATATTCTCACTGTTGTAATTTCGTCATTTCGTGCGATGCATGATAGAGATTAGATGAATCATGCTACATACTATACTATGTGTGTATTGGCGAAAAGAATTATATTTATATATAATTACAATTGCAATTATGGATGATGCACTTGGTGCAGGGAATACCTCTTCCACTTCCTCGTCAACTTTTTTTTTTTTAACAAACGCTTTGCATTATATGCACGCCGCTCCGTCTCTCACACCCACGCCTTTCCCAGCTTAGAATTTCAGCATTTGAGAAACCTACAGCAACTGATGAGTATAAATCATCACCTTGAGGGCCCAGCGATGTAATGGATCGCCTTCGAGCTCGATCGCGATGAGTCGGAGCGCTCGAATCGGCGGTGGCGGTGGCGGCCGCTCTCTGGTCGATTACGAAGCCAGCGGCGACTCCGAAGATAAACTCTCTGAAGTGATTGATATTCATACTGATCACGATGATGATGATGATGATAAGGATGTGGAGGATGAACACGACGATGCAGAATCGAGCAGCGGCGGCGATTGGGAGGCCGACGAGGGAGTGATGTGGTTCGAAAGGAGGGCGGCGGTGATCAAGAGTACGGGAAAGGCGGAGAACCACCGCAGGGCGATCGGAGAAGATGCTGCGGTGGCAACAGCGACAGCGACAGCAGCAGCAGCAGCAGCAGCAGCAGCAGCAGCGGAAGGCGAAAAGGGCGGCAAAGAAGCCGCGAAGAATGAGTCGCAGAATGAATTGGAAGATAACAGGAGATTCTGGGAGGCTTGCTTGGCTAACGAATATACTCAGTTCGTAGATTGCGCCAATTCCTGAGCTAGTGTGCATGGATTCTAATAAGTATACTCAGTTCGTAGAATTGTTCTCACCTATATATATATATATATAGGTGAGAACAATTCTTACACAATATTGAGCAAGTGAGCTCCAGTGCTTGCTTTTTTATACCTCTTTTTATTACTTCTTTATTGTGAACTTCTCACATGAATTTTATGTTATAAGTCATCTAATTAACCCGTAGTCTTAAGGAGAGATCTAGAAGATCTAGAATCAACTTCTTGTTGTTTAATTTCTTTGAGAATGGTTTCATTCATGTGTAATAAAATTACAATAACTGTAAGAAGAAAATTTCACAAGGATAAATGAGGAGAATTAGTCAAGGGTTAATTTCCAAGGTTGTTTCTGGAGAAGTTTTTTTTTTTTTTTTTTTTTTTTTTTTTTGGTGTGTGTGTGTGTGTGTGTTACTGTTTAGTGAAACTGAGCAACCAAAGTATCAATGTCAAAAGAAGAGATAAGAGGGAGAGTTGGATAAATTAATTTGATCCAATTGATCATTACTTTAGATATAGGTTATCTTGATTTGTCACATTAATTAACTATTAATATAGTGACAAATTTGATACGCAACCATTTGACCGATTCATATACATAAAATTTATAATTATTTCAGAAAAATTTATCAATCTGTACAAAATTTCAACGATCAAGAACGCTTCTCCTATAAATATTTAGCAATGACAGAGCATATACAAGTCTGGAAATAAACTTATTATTTTTCTACTTTCACATATGTAAATTTAACTATTAAAAAGGCCAAGAAAAAAAAACTAAAATATAGAAAAGTTCTTTGTAAATATTTTTTTTTTTTACTTATCTTTTAAAATATCTTAAAATATTTTCGGAGTTTATGATATTAATAAATAGGGTGAAATAACTATATTATTTTTATTTGTTCTATATATATTTTTTTAAATTTTTAATATATTTCTGTTATTTTAAAAATATTTTTCGTATAAATTATAAGAAATTGACGGAATATTGACGGAACCTGAGGCAATTGAATCAACTTGAATTTTCGTGGGAATAAAATGCAAGTTTTGAAAGTCGAAAAGAAAAAATGAAAAATTGAATATTTAAGAAAAATTTTATGTAATTTGGCCAAAAAAATAATAATAATAATAAAAAATTCTAAGTCAAGCTACATAGTACCAAAAAAAAAAAATATTTAAGAATTTTTTTTTATACTTAATGATACTTAAAAGTGTCTTAATATAGTCTAGCACGTATTTAAAAATGTCTGTTAAAACGACGGCAAATGAAGAGTCGCCACATAACTTATGCTAAGCGTCGGTAAAATATTTTCTGACGTTTTAAAGTATCTAGATTTTTTTAAATTCTGACGTTTTAAAATATCAAAAAATAAATAATAATAATAAAATTTATTATTTAATGAATTAATTTAATACAATAAAGGATGCTTTTCTCAAGCAACGTCTAAAAAGCGTCGTTATATTGAAATGAAATTTTTTTTGTAGTGAATATAAAATTTAATAATATGTGTTTTTGATTTTTTGACAAATTTTATATTTGTCCATGCTAGTTTATTCTGGAGCTCAGCACAGTGAACCAAAAGCTAGTTAAATTACAATAGGGATTGATTAATAATATCTTATTTCAAACTTTATAGCTGAAATGCAATAAATTTTAATTTATTAACTAAAACTAAAGACCTTTAGTTGTTGCTGCTTTTTTCCTTTCTCTCAAATATTTTAATCCTTTCAAAATATTGTCCAAAATGTATACATCAATTAATCAAAACTCAATGCATTTAGTTGTTGTCATTCGTAATTGTTGCCGTTTCAAAACATGTTGTTCATGCTCGAAATGCATATATCAAGACTCTAGATTGTACAATTAACATTAATTTTTTTAAAAAAATATTATTTGAATACTACTATATTATTAAGAATTAATGTACATAAGATTTAAAAATTCCTTCATGACTTTTTATTAGTAAAAAATTAATAAAACATGTAAGTAAATCTTACCTAGGAGTAATATATATATATATATATATATATATATATATATATATATATATATATATATATATATATATATATATATATATATTACACAACTGGACCATTTAATTGTATGTATTTATAATTATATTGCAGTTGTACTTGTACATAGATTTAAATTTAATATTTATTTTGACATATTTAAATTTAACGATTCAGTTATTACTGTACGAGGAAGCTCAACTATAGTAATTAAAATTACGCTTAAATTAGCGGAAGTTTCAATTCCAACACTTAAAAGAGATTAAATTTATATAAAAATAAATTTACCTTCCTAATAATTTTTTATATTTTTTTTTATACATATAGAATAATATTATCGGCATATAAATAATATGATAAAAATTTATAAATTTATTTTTTATCCGCTTGGAACCAAATAAAATACTTATTATTATATCAAATAAAATAAAATATATATAATTAGAGTTGAGCTAGAATACTATCATTAGCAAACGGACGCAGTTGTCATTATTTGTATTCGATGGTGGAACTTTCAAATCGATTATCGGTACCGTTGAATATAATCTAAACAACTGAAAATATCTAGAAATTAAATTTTAAATTTTTTTGACATCATTAATCTAATTATTAAAAAGTTGTTAAATTTATAATTTGAATGATAAATATAAATTTTTTATTTATTTAACAGTATAAAAAAATATAAATTAATTAAATTTTAGTTAAAATTTTATTGGCAATGTTCAACATAAGATCAAACAGTGTCAGACCAAGATTCATGCGCTGAGTAGAAAGGGTATATATTTGGGGCCATAAAAATCTCTTGGAGTGCTGGTCGAGAGCTTTACAGAAGGACACAGGCAGAGCTATGTCTTGCGAGTTGGGAGCTTTATATTTTCATTTAAATTTATTTTAAAATTAAATAAATTGAATAGTATATTATATTTTTTTTTCTCTCTTAAAAAAAAAAAAAAAAAAAAAAAAAAAAAGGAAACGTGATTTCCCGCTTATCTTGATCTGACCTCGTCTATGAGGTATTTCAAGTCTGCCCTGTTTAACTTTCCATGGCATAAAGGAAACCCCTTGTATTTACCCAGGTTGTTAGTGTGAGAAATCTGAAGATAAGAAGATATTGAGTTCATCAAGTCTGGATGTGTATTCTTGGAAAACAAGATTTTTGACTTTTGGCCGTTGACCAGAAAGCTTACCGAAGTCTTGAAGTGAGTTAAGAATAGTCATACCGTATCATATAAGGAAAATGCTTTTTGTACACTCCCAAGTGGGGTGTACATTTTACACTCTATCTATTAAAGGATGAAGTGAATTTTACCGATCACTTCGAAGTTCTTGGATGGGATGGGATGTGTGATGTACACCCCATATGGAGTGTACAAGTAGCATTACCTTTTTTATTTTTTTTAAGATAAAAGTAACATATTATTATTTTTTTAAAAAAAAAAAAAAATTAGCTGAAAATATATGTCTACTTGATGGACAATAAATAAATATATATATATAGGAAATGTCTGTTGGTACACCCCTTTAAGGGGTGTAGATCGTACACCCCGTTAATGGACGGGTTGGATTAAAGTGCATAGTAAGAAGGTGATATTTTCACTCCTAATTTCACATATCATACTCTTTCCCTCATTTTCTTTCCCTTTCTATTCAGAGCACCCTACCCTCTCCTCCCGCTCTCTCTCTCTCTCTCTCTCTCTCGAGACGACAAGTCTCTCTCTCTCTCTCGCTTCGACAATCTACGAGGCCTTCGCGAGGGCGACGCCCCCTATCAGGCCACGATCCCGCCACGATCCCTTACGTCGATGAGAAGCTCTGTGTATGCTTCTATCCTCTCGACCCCTCGGCCTCTCTGCCCCTCTCACTCTCTGTTGTTTCGACGATCTACGACACCTTCGCGAGGGCGACGCCATATGTACAATTCAATCCCCTCATTTTATTCTCTATTTTTTTTCCACAGTAATGTTATGGCTAAATTCCTGTTACGATGTGTTTTTTTCATTCAATGTTCCTGTACATAATCCTACTATTACAATGTGTACCGGTACTTGTTGTTCCTGTACACAATCCTTGTACCGGTACCCTGGATTTAGTACCGGTACAAATGGGGAAGACAATCATTGTACCGGTACCCAGGATTTAGTACCGGTACAAATGGGGAAGACAATCATTGTACCGGTACCCAGGATTTAGTACCGGTACAAATGGGGAACACAATCCTTGTACCGGTACTAATATATATATATATATATATATATATATATATATATATATATATATATATATATATATATATATAAAATTTAATTTTAAAATAATTTAAATAGTCTAGATTATATTTAACGATATTAATTATCGTTTTAAAATTTTCATCATTAAAATTAAATAAGTGATAATAAAATTTATTTGCTAGTATTCCAATTTAATTCTATAAAAAAATTTAACTTATATGTTTTTAGAAGTACAAAAATTTGATATTAGAATTTTTGAATGGATGATGGGCTGACTCTGATAAATTTGATTTAGAATATTTAAAATATTTAAAAATAAAATTTATAAAATTTTAATATTATTTATTTAAGAATTTAAAAAATAAAATTTAAAATTTAAAATTAAAATTTTATAAAATTTGATGATAGGGTACTGAAATTTTACATCAACAATATTGATGGTCTTGTTTAACGGTGTTAGTGAAGAGTCGAGCGAGAGAGAGAGAGAGAGAGAGAGAGAGAGAGAGGGGCGAGGATGCAGAGGAAAAGTGGGAAAGGAACCCACCATTCGCCTCTCCCCTCATCCAGTAATACTTACTCTCCTCGCTCCCATGGCGACGACCACCTCTCCTCCAACACCGCCACTCTCGTCGGAACCTGCCCCGACATGTGTCCAGGTTCATCTCCTCTTCCTCTCCTCCCCCCTCCGCTTCTTCGGAAAACCCTAGCTCTCAGCGTTTTGTGATTGCACGCTATGTGATTTCTCTTGCAGTGATAATACTATGAATTTGTGCTATGGGGGCGTAGGATTTTGAATTTGGTTTTCCTTTCTTATAAGCAGCTAAGGAGAGGGCTCAGCGAGAGAGGCTGAGAGACCTCTCGGTGTTCGAAAGGGTCGATGGGAATCCCAGAAGAACTTCTCCTGATCTCGCCGTTAAGAAGGTAAATTAATTCATCTCTGTTGATTTTTCCTTGAATTTTTTTGTTATTTCTTAGATGGGGGATGATTTGTTATCGGTACGATGTAATTTTGTGATCGGATGCTTGTCTTGTAGAGGTCGATGGCTTTTACTATAGTTTTGAGGATTAATTTATACAAAATCTTCATGGATTGGTTGCATTTGTAGTACTTTCTCTATTTTTCTCTGATCATTTTTCACTATGGTTAAATTTGATTTGTGACATCCCGATAGTCCCCATGTTGGATTGAGAAGGGCTTGTATATTGTTATATAAGAATTAGTACTCGAATTCGGATAGTGGTTTGGGTCTAACAAGTTGTTAATACTGTAAAGATCGTTGGCGCTAACGATTAATTTCAAAAGCTCGCATTCTTAGAATGCCCACGGGTCTCGACCGGACTTAACCCACCTGAACGATAGGTCTCTTTTTGGACCTTTTGTCGTTAGGTTTATTATGAACCGCAACTCCTATTAATTTATCGGACTCATCCAACTCAACTTATTAGTCTCCTAAACTTATTGTCACGGGACAGAAAGTTGGATCTATTTTTAACCCATAAATAAATAGCCAACAAATACTAGTGGGCTCATTAGTTATCTGGATACTCGCTGTAGGAATCAATTTATGTTGAATTCCATTGTATTTTTTAGATCTTTCTAGAATTCTTAGCTGGTTAATATTGCTATATTTCCTTATGATTGCTTGTGTTTTCTAACGTTTGGTCTTCTGTTAGTTTTGCAGAACTATCTCTACTGTGGATGTACAGCAGTCAGATATACGGCCACTGCCAATGTTGCAAAAGACATTGGATTATCTTCTGAGCTTATTGAATTCTTCGACTTATCCATTTGAAATTGTTCACGATTTCGTCTTTGATAGGACGAGATCTATCCGGCAAGACCTTAGTATGCAGAATATTGTTAATGATCAAGCAATTCATATGCACGAGGAGATGGTACCACTTTATCTTGTGAAACTCCTTTGGCATCCTCAGCTATAGTTTTACACTAGCAAGCAAAATGTGTGAATATATCTTTTGATATACGCATTAAGCAAAAGAGTTTAGTGTTTAATGTTTGTGAGGACTTTGTTTTTGCTTTGAGGGTTTGCTATAAATGTTTATATTTCTACTAAATCTGGGCTAGGCTTAGGCAGTCTTTCCTTTTTAGCTTCTGAAAAAGAATTTTTTTCATTTATTTTCCTGTTGCAGAAAGACGTCATTTTACATCTTGCTTATTTTGGTAACTTTAAATTATATGTTCAATCAATACCTATCGAAAATTTGCAGGTGAAATTTCACATTATATCGCATCGAAAACTCGCCAGCTGTTGCAGTAATCCAGATGTATCATCCTTGTGTTACCTCAACATGGAGCAGCTGATGAAATGTTTATTGACCCTTTTTGATTTCTATCGTATTAATCGAAAGTCCATAAAGAAGAATGAAGCTGAGTTTCATTCTTTCTACGTGCTTCTGCATCTAGGTTGTAAGATACCAAAAATGGTCTGTCTCTGGCTTTCTGGTAGTTACTGCTTCTCACCAGCTTGTTGATAGATTAATCTTCAATCTTGCACTGAACCTTAGGGTGAGTCACTCTCCTTGTGGTACCGCCAACTATCACCTTCAATTCTCCGGTCAGAACAAATGCGCTTTGCTAGGACTTTATTGAGGTACTTTATGTTAAAATCATATCACACCAAATCCTGTGTACTCCCTTACTGACGCGTCATTTTATGTTATTCATATGCCCTTTCCCCCCACCCTTCGTCCCTGTTTATTTCATCACGGATATCTTAGAACTCATTGACAGCATAACTCTGTGAACTCTTCTATTTCTCGTAGGTACTCCCAGCTGGGAAACTTCAAACGTTTCTTTGCATTGCTTGCGTCTGAAGCGACTGATCTGCAGTTGTGTCTTGCTGAACCTTTTCTAAATGAGGTCAACTTTCCAAACCAGATTGTTCATGTTATATTTTCTGTTCTAGATCCTCGTATGGTTGCATTATTATTTTAGAGTTCTTGGTTTTCTGTTTCCTAGCTCAACTTTTCCTTTTCAACATTGGAGAGAAGTACAATATCAGCACTAGTTTTCCTATTAAGGATGATTGAAACCCTGCATCTTTTAGGATTATCTTTTAAAAGAATTTTAAATTTCCCTCTTAATAACTTACCTGTTTACCATAATAATAGATGTTTCCATTGTTCTCTTGTTGAAGGTTCGTGCGCAGGCAATATTGTACATCAATTATGCGGGCTACAAACTTCAACCCTATCCATTAACGCACCTCTCGAAAATACTAATGATCAAGGTACGAAGTTGTTTTGGCACTTGGTTGTGATTATTATATTATTAATGCTGGGAAGATTGGTAAAGATCACCTTGACTAGTTATGTCCTTGAACCTCTCTAAACTATGTAGGACTCAGATATAGAAACTCTATGCATAGAGTGTGGCCTTGAAACAAGCGCGGACGAATCAGGTTCGAAGTTCTTACCAGCTAAACAGACATCTTTTTGTCTACCCAAAGCAGGCTTCCGAACTTCGAGCAGTTTTTCGCCTGAGAAAATTTAAAGGTAATCACAATCATTTCTTACTATGGCCATTCATCTTGAAATTCAGAAAATTCGTAAATCAGATACCTATTGTAATTTAGTAGGGAAAAAGAATATTGGAGTACTTAATCAATAGTGATTAGTGACCTCTACAGTATTCTAATTGTTTGCATTCTATGAAATAAACCACCTAAAGCCTCTCTGTTTAGGGCTCTACCAGGAGATGTAATTATATATGCAACTTGGTTAACTTAAAGCAATGCAATTTGGCAAGGCAAACTCTTAGTTTTACAACTGTGTATTAAAAATGAACCTTTTTTCAGTATTTTTTTTTTTTATTTTTAACATGTAGTAGTATGGAAATCTCAAATTTATTGCATTTAGTGTCGATTTTTATTACAGAAATTTTGCTTTGCTTTCTATTCTGTTTATAGTAAACTAAATTTGTTATGGACCCTGAACTTCTATGCATGTGAGAAAAATGCTGAGCTGGAGTGTTAAGTTTAGGTTCTCTTTAGTGGAGTTAAACAGATGATGATAAAATGGAGCAATTTGATATGTTTATAAAAAATTTGGTAAAATTAATCATACATGATTTTAAGAAGAATCATCATGGAAATGTCAGATTCATTTTTATCAAATCCAATATACATGATGGCAAGAGCAAACGAAAATGAATTTGGTTAAACACCATTGCACCAACAAATCCTGACGCTATGGCTGCGTTTGGTTCAGGTATAAGGTAGAACTATTTATTTCTAAAATAAGTATAAGGTCAGAAATAAGCAGGAATAAGATTAATTTTACGTTTGAATGAAAATTATATTATTCCTGGAAATAAGAAAAATAGTATTTGGATAGTTAGATTAGAATAGTGAGAATAAAAGTAATTATAATTTTAAAATAATAATATTTTATGTAAATAATTAATATAAAATATTAATTAAATAATAATTTAACTTATTTAATTAACTATTGATTGATAATTTTGAATATTAATTAATAAAATAATTAATAATAATGAGTATTATTAATAAATAATTTAATTAATTACAAATAATTTAATAAATTAATTAGTTAATTATCTAATCGGTAGATAATTAGTTGATAAAATAATTAGATTAGTAAAAATATTAGATTAATTAAAGAGTTAATACAATAATTAAAAATATATTTATTTTAATTAAATTTATTCTCAATTAATTGATAAAATAATTAATAATAATAAATATTATTAATAATTAATAATTTAATTAACTATAAATATTTTAATTAGTTAATTATCTAAATACTTAAATAATTAGTTAATAAAATAATTAAATTAGTTAAAATATTAGATTAATTAAAGAGTTAATATAATAATTAAAATTATATTTATTTTAATTAAATTTATTCTCAAATAGAAATAAATTTTATTTCAGAAAATAGCTGGAACAGTAATTTCAGTCTTATACCAGCTTATTTCAGAAAGATAAAAATTATTATTCTCATTCATAACCAAATAAGTTTGAGAAACTTCCCAAACAAACGGAGCTAAGTTTGAGAAACTTCCCAAACAAACGGAGCCTATAGAATTAATGTTGCAGTGCGTTCCCAAACAAACGGAGCCTGTAGAATTAATGTTGCAGTGGGGCATATTATATTGAGTTGAGACAGCAGGGCATGCATGCAGTCACGTCTCGTCGGCTATCATCCTCACAAAGTCGGCGGCCGCCTTCTTCATGTCGCCTTGGATGCTGTCCGCCGTCTCGCCGAGCGCGTCTATGCCCTTCTCAACCTCCTCAAATGCCAGGGCGTATTCTTCCTTCGTCTTCAGGTAGAAGAAGGAGCCGACTTCAACCTTCAGCTTGTCGACGTGCGCTCTGACACTGTCGAGTTCACGCAGCTGTGCGCAGACATCTCGGACCATCGCCTTGATCACGTCCTTCTCGCCTTCCAGCGCGGCCTTTCGACCGTCCCACAGAGCGTCGAACCATGGCTCCGCTGCCTTCATGGCGGTGGACACGACCGTCGCAGCTGTCATGGCCGGCGTTGGCGCTGCTACCGCCGCCAGCGCCACCGAGCCGGCTAATACGGCGAAGAAGGCCGTCGTATAGATGGCACTCCAGCGCCCCCTCCGTTTTTTATGGCTGCTCAGCTTCTCCTCCAGCTCGGACTTATCCTTGCGCAGCTCTCTCAGCAGAGATATCTGCTGCTCTCCGGCTGCTTGCAGATTGTAGGTGCTCATGTCGTCATAGAGTCTCCTCAGCAGCTCAGCAAGTTTCCTTTCTGAGTCGTGCTTCTTCGATTTGACTCTGCTCTGCACTTGAGAGGGCACCGCGGCCAAATTGCGACGCCACTGGACGACGAATTGCTTCAGATCTGCGAGCAAGTTCAGAGAGGTGAGGGTGCACCGTAAGTGCTCGGTCGCAAAATGACGACTTTAATGTTTGTAAGCATTCCAGTCTTGGGCTCGAAAGCGGGATCGAAAATGGTGAGGTGGAAGGAGTCGGGGTCGGGGTCGGGGTGGGCGGGCGGCCGGACAGCGGTGAGTTCGGATGCGAGCCTCCGGGTGATGTCTGGCAACAGCAAGGTAATTAGTTGGGATTGGTAGAGGGACTTGGTGGCGTTGTCGACGGTAATGCCCAAGACCGTTTGTGCTCGGGGCTTGCTAGTAACAGGGCCCATCGTGGAGGATGATGGTTGGAACTTGGAAGAGGTGTGGCCGTGTATATATAAACAGCAATATGGCTTTAGTAATCCCAGTGACGTTGGGTTTAGTAATCCCAGGGGCACTGGGTTTACATACGATGTCCGTTGCGGTAGGGTTATATTCAAAATATTATTTGTTTGGTTAGAAAAGTGAGTCACTGTCCGAGACTCCGAATAACAAATCCGGGAAAAAACTGAAATGGGCAATTATATTAAAAGAGGGTGTGTACGCATACACTCTTTCCATCCAATAGGTGCCATGACTTGAAGTGATCGGGGATGAATGATGTACACCCCGACACGTGTTATTTTAATTTATTAAAAATTTTTGTTTAACTTTTTAAATTATTACAATTATATTTTAGTTAAATAGTAATGTGCAACAAATAACTATACTGATACGATAATGTATAATCAATAACGCGATAATTATTAAAATACCACTCAGTAAATTAAGTATAAGTATATAATTAATTAAATTAGAGTACAAAATTTAATTATAAAATTTTTTAAAGTTTAAATTAAAATTTACAATGAATTCAAGTTTATAAACAAATATATCATACGCCTTACCGTTTAGAAAACTAGAAAGACAATTTAGCCCCCCAAAAAAATTAACTATCTAAACTTTATAAAATTTTCTAACCTATTTATATATATTTTTTTATTTTATGGTGTATAAATAGGATTGCTCCTTATTTTAAGAAAAATGTTATTTGTACATTTCAAAATAGATGTTCATCTTACATCTAATCCATCAGATGGATGAGGTGCAATCACTAGTCAAATTATGTTACTAGTAAAAATTTTTTAGAGTGTAAAATTAGTATTGCTCAAAATAGGTTCCAATTGGAAATAAATAAAACCACAAGAGAGTCACAATTGGAAATAGAATGTGCCATGGGAATAAGGACATTTTTTTGTACTTAGGCCCACAAAATTTTTTAATAAATAATTCTTCTATAAAATTATAATTGTAGAAATAATTCTTCAGGATTCTGTTTCGTTCGAATTTGAAAATAATAAATATTAGAATAAATTTTTTTCATCCTTGAAATAATTTATTATTTTTGAATAGTCAGAAATAAAAGTAAAATTATATTTGATTTGTAATAATGCTATTTTTAGAAAAAATTAAAATTTTATTTGATTAATTTTATAGAATAATAAAGATTAGTGAAAAAAAAATTAATAGTTGAATTCGATATAAAATATAATTTAATAAAAATAATTTTATTACAAATAATGATTTAATAAAAATATTTTTTTATAAAAAAAATTATTTTTATAAAGCAATGCAATTGGGCAAGTTTAACTGTGGAGATAGTTGTTCCCACTCACTTACTTGAAGCTACTCTCTCTATTCTCTGCCCTTGTAGCCTCTCCGTCTCCCCTTTCTTCGTCCCAACCTTCCTCCCTCTCTCAATCCCTCTCCCTACGACGCTTCCTGCGGCTCCTTCGTCCCCATCTTTTGCGCTATGCGGTGTGGCAGTGGGTATGGGTGATTTGTGCGACCGTAGATCAGATCTCTGTGGTGTGGGTTGTTTGATGTGCGGATTCGTGACCGACGATCTTTGATTGTGAGTTCTTCCACAGCCTCCCTCCGTGGGTGTGGGTTCGAGCTGCGCCTTTCTCTTCGGCCGGCGATTTGTGGATTACTCTTCTTCTCTTGATTTTGATAAAATTAGCAATTTTAACATAATTTTTTTTAGATTTTTAAATATCTTAAATCAAATATTTAAAAATATACAAGAAAATTTTAATTTTATTTTAAAAAATTAGTAATTTTAAAAAATTTTAATTTCGTTATTTCATACAATTATTACTCTCTATTTCTCTTATTCTTTATTATCACACTAAAAATAAATTTTCTTATATTAATCTAATATCTAACCAAACACATTATACAATAGTTTCAGTTAATTTTCAAATTTATATTTATTTATAAAATAATTAGTTTTTTCTTATTCTCCAACCAAAGGAATCCTTAGTATTACAAATTTTCAATATTTTATTTTATTTTTAACATGCAGTATGGAAATCTCAAATTTATTGCATTTAGTGTCGATTTTTATTACAGAAATTTTGCATCGCTTTCTATTCTGTTTATAGTAAACTAAATTTGTTATGGACCCCGAACTTTTATACATGTGTCTTTAATGTAAATTGCCGAGTCAGGATTTTTTGTGAAAAATGCTGAGCTGGTTCTCCTTAGTGGAGTTAAACGAAAGATGATAAAATGGAGCAATTTGATATGTTTATAAAAAATTTGGTAAAACTAATCATACATGATTTTAAGAAGAATCATCATGGAAATGTCAGATTCATTTTTATCAAATCCAATATACATGAAGGCTAGAGCAAACGAAAATGAATTTGGTTAAACACCATTGCAATTGACCCAGCAGGTGTTGTAGATGACACTGCAGCAGCTTTACCTTCAAAATTGTACGACAGGAGGCATACAAATGGATATCAGAAACAGGGAAGGTAGCAGTAACAGGTAGTATGAAAATCACTATCCTTACCATTTTCTGTATTCTCCTAAAAAAATTTCTGCAAATTCATCCTTCCTTTTTGTATTTCTTCCCAACGATAAATAACATCTTAAGTTCACATTGCGGATCTGGCACACGATTCTGGAATTTCTGTTTTATCTCAAGATGAACTAAAAAAGAGCAATCTGATTTTGAAGCCAAGTTAATAGAAAGAAAAAACAGAACAATTTAATCATGTAGTAGGGCTAGAATTGGGCCGTGTTTGGGTCGGGTCATACTATGCCCTAGCCTGACCCCAAAAAAAATTTGGCCTTTGATGTTGGCTATTTATATATGAATTAAAAATAGATCCGATTTTTTATTCCGTAACAATAAATCTAAAAGACTAATAAGTTAAGCGGAGCCGTAGTCTACAACAAACTTAACGGTAAGAGATCCAACAATAGATCTAACGTCAAGATGGATTGAGTCCGGTCGAAATTCGTGGGCGTGCGTTGTGTCTGTACATTTTAAGTGAATTAATTGTGTGTTTCTAACTGTTCGAATTTTTTGAATTAATGATTAGCACCAAGGATTTGATATTTAGGTCATACATCTATTCAATTTTTTAAAAATATTAAGGACCTCCACAAGTGCATACTCCGGAGTATCATTGTGTGGGTTGAGGGCGTATCTCCTCACAGACAGTTAGGCTGGGTCGAGAGCGTATCTCCCCTCCTGATTTAGTTGTAGTTGGGCATGACAATTGTCGAGCAGGATGATTGGATCGAAGGAAGATTTGAGGCGCGATTGCGAACAAAACCTAATTCTTCTACTTCAGGCGAGCTCCATATTACACCCCGCCTCCCTCGAGATTCTAAAAAAATTATGATCGAGCTTGTCCTAGTCCTACTCCTAAATAGTAGAGAAAAGTCAAAATCATAAGGTTTCTATTTTTTTTTTTCTTAGTTAATTAATAGAAAACAATTAGTCCAATTTGAAACATCCGATACTAATAGAAATTACTGCTCATTAAAATTTAATTTAATTTTTTTATTACTGTAATAAAATACGTAACAAATCTTCAATTTTACAAACAACTTTAGTATTCACTTTGACTAATCCAATAATTTTACAAGTTGAGTATATGTATCAAATGTTACTGTGGGGTAGACAAATATAGTCATATGTTTCGTCGGCTATCATCCTCAAAAAGTTGGCGGCCGCCTTCTTCATGTCGACTTGGATGTCGTCCGCCATCTCGCCGAGCGCGTCTATGCCCTTCTCGACCTCCTCAACAAATGCCAGGGCGTATTCTTCCTTCGTCTTCAGGTCGAAGAAGGGGCCGACTTCAACCTTCAGCTTGTCGACGCGCGCTCTGACACGGTCGAGTTCGTGCAGCTGTGCGCAGACATCTCGGACCATCGCGTTGATCACGTCCTTGTCGCCTTCCAGCGCCGCCCTTCGACCGTCCGACAGAGCGTCGAACCATGGCTCCGCCGCCTTCATGGCGGTGGACACGACCGTCGCCGCCGTCATGGCCGGCGTTGGCGCTGCTGCCGCCGCCAGAGCCACCGAGCCGGCTAATACGGCGAAGAAGGCCGTCTTATAGATGGCACTCCAGCGCCCCCTCCATTTACTGTGATTGCCCAGCTTCTCCTCCAGCTCGGACTTTCCCTCGCGCAGCTCTCCCAGCAGAGACCTCTGCTGCTCCCGGACTGCTCGCAGATCGTCAGAGAGCGTCCCCAGCAGCTCAGCAAGTTTCTTTTCTGGGTGGTCGTTCTTCTTCGACTTGCATCCGCTCGGCGCGGCCAAATTGCGACGCCACTGCTGGCAGATTACGACGCTTCGCTTCAGATCTGCCAGCAAGTTGAGAGAGGTGAGGGTGCACCGTAAGTGCTCGGTCGCAAGAATGACGAGTTTAATGTTCGTAAGGATTCCAGTCTTGGGCTCGAAAGCGGGAGCGAAAATGGTGAGGGGGAAGGAGGCGGGCGGCCGGACAGCGGTGAGTTCGGCTGCGAGCCTCCGGGTGATGTCTGGCAACAGCAAGGTTAGTTGGGATTGGTAGAGGGACTTGGTGGCGTCGGCGACGGTTATGCCCAACACCGTTTGTTCTTGGGGCTTGCTAGTAACACTGCCCATCGTACGTGAACCAAAGGACCGGGACGGGACGGGACGGGACGAGTATATAAAGAGCAATATGGGTTTACCCAGTGACGTTGGGTTTAGTAATCCCAGTGACGTTGGGTTTATCTCCGGTGTCAGTACGTTGTGAGATATATATATATTTATATGAGAAATATTATTTGTGTGGTTAGAAAAGTGAGGACAAAAATCTGATGGGCATCGCCCCAAACTTATTAGAAAAGTGACGACACAAATATTAGTTAGGTGTCCCCCTACAAAATTTAGAGATTTTTGCTTGTCACTGTCCAAATAACAGATCCCCCCCACAAAAAAAAAAAAAAGATCTGCACCTATCTCTCTCTCTCTCTCTCTCTCTCTCTCTCTCTCTCTACCTAATAAAGTTGGGTGCATATGGATAGGTGCCGCCCCACAAAATTTAGAGATTTTTGCTTGTCGCTGTCTGAATAATAAAAATGAGAAAAAAAAAATTAAAGGTTAAATTGTTTTTTTTTTTTTTTTTTTTTTTTTTTTTGTCCTCAAATTTTAGGACCCTGTTATTTTAATTTTCAACTTTTTAATTTATTAAAAAAAATTGTTTTAAATTTTTTAAATTATTATAATTAAATTTTAATCTTCAACTTCAATTCATAATAACTTTGCATAATTATTCAAGTCAAACATTTTTCTTGACATGATTTTTCGTACAATCACTATGTTTTGTGTGTTAATGCCGATTGAAAAATTGAAAAGGGAAAAACTAAATGTACACCTTCTTGGGGGTGTACATCTTACACCCTACTTCATTCTGCAGTGGGATGAATTTCACTCATCACTCGATGTGACGGGTGAATTTCACTGTACACCCCCAAGGGATGTACAGGTAGCAATGCCCAAATTGGAATGCCCTCAGCGGATGATGATTTTCATCTCTTTTGTCTTGTTGGTCTCGAAGATGGCTGTCAGTCAGTCTTCAGTGAAACTGACGAGTACGGTCAATTTGACTACGGGGCTCCTTCCTCATTCTGAAAGCATGGATTGCTTCTGAGAGCCTAGTTCTCTCGGATCCCATACAAAAGATGAAGGAAGGGATTTGACGTCACAGCAAACGCATCATTCTCAATCGCACTTTCCAAATCCTGTGGTTGGATGAGTAGTGTGCACCATTGGATTACTATACTATGACTGAGTCATATATTTTTTTTTTGCCAATGTCAAAGATTGATCTGATAGACAAATAATCAATCGCTAGTGCATTTGTGGTTATTTACCGACCAACATATTCCAAATAGCAAATGGATTCTTCGTCTCAATGCCATGGTTTTCATAAGCATAAGGAGCCTGGCCTTATACTCCCCTACCATTGGAATTGCATCCATGGGCCTTTCTATCCATTTAATGATTTTTGGTAAAAAATTATTGTTAATGCTATAATAACTTTTTTTTGAGTCCTCCCTTATACCATGGGCTTTGTTAGCCAAGACTCGAGGCAGCGCATTTCCATAAACTATATATAGTAGCAACTAAATCAGACTGAGAAAATCAAATTCTGAGTATGAATATACAACTATATCTACATATATAACAAAATGGGAGTTCAAAAGTGGTCCCATCCGATAGGGCTTGAATAGTGATTTCCCAAACTCTGGCATATTCGGTCCCCATGCCTTCTTAATTTTTTTAATAAATAAATTTTCTATAAAATTATAACTGTAGAAATAATTCTTTTAGGTTCGTTTGATTTGAAGATAATGAACATTGGAATAAAATTCTTTTATCTCTAAAATAGTTTATTATTCCCGAATAGCTATAAATAAAAGTAAAATTATGTTTGATCTGTAATACTGCTATTTTTAGGTATAACTAAAATAGTGTTTGGTTAATTTTATAAAATAATAGGAGATAGTGAAAAAGAAAAATAGTTGAATTTGATATAAAATATAATTTAATAAAAATAATTTATTATAGTATTTGATAAAAATAATTTCTTAAAAATATTTTTTATAACAAAATTATTTTTATAAAGCAATGCAATTTGGCAAGTTTAACTCTTATTAGTATTACATTTTTTCAGTTTTTTTTTATTTTTATTTTTAACATGTAGTATGGAAATCTCAAATTTATTGCATTTAGTGTCGATTTTTTATTACAGAAATTTTGCTTTGCTTTCTATTCTGTTTATAGTAAACTAAATTTGTTATGGATCCTGAACTTCTATGCATGTGAGAAAAATGCTGAGCTGGAGTGTTAAGTTTAGGTTCTCTTTAGTGGAGTTAAACAGATGATGATAAAATGGAGCAATTTGATATGTTTATAAAAATTTTGGTAAAATTAATCATACATGATTTTAAGAATCATCATCATGGAAATGTCAGATTTATTTTTTATCAAATCCAATATACATGAAGGCAAGAGCAAACGAAAATGAATTTGGTTAAACACCATTGCAACTGCCGCAGCAGGTGTAGTAGATGATACTGCAGCAGCTTTACCTGCAACAGAAGACATACAAATAGATATCAGAAACTGGAAATGTGACACCCCCGGAATTTGGATTAGTCCTCTATATAAATGATATAATAGGACTAAATCTCTAACCCGGCTATAGCATTTTGGATGGTAGCAAGATCCAAGAGGAACATGAGAGTTAAGCGTGCTAGAGCTAGAGTAGTTCTAGGATGGGTGACCCCCTGGGAAGTGGGGCGTCACAGTTGGTATCAGAGCCATTCACCAGCCGGAAATGTGAGATGAGTCTCGGCTGAGCCAGGGTTATATAGCGGGTAGAGCGAGGCTCCCCGGCTAATGACCGTTGTGAGTGGAGTGCAGCTCCTCACAAGGTCGGCTAAGGCTAGCGGGACGAGTCTCACATCGCCTGGTGCTTGTGAGTGTGCTTGAGCCTGACGTGGACGTCAGGGTTTAAAGCACCCCGGAATTTGGATTAGTCCTCTATATAAATGATATAATAGGACTAAATCTCTAGCACCCCGGAATTTGGATTAGTCCTCTATATAAATGATATAATAGGACTAAATCTCTAACCCGGCTATAGTATTTTGGATAGTAGCAAAATTCAAGAGGAACATGAGAGTTAAGCGTGCTAGAGCTAGAGTAGTTCTAGGATGGGTGACCCCTGAAAAGTGGGGCGTCACAGGAAAGGTCACAAGTGGTATAAAAATCACTATCCGTATCATTTTCTGTTTTCTCCTATAAAAGTTTTTCCTTCCTTTTGTATTTCTTCGTAACGATAAATAACATCTTTAAGTTCACATTGTTATTTTTCATCTCAAGATGAATTCGAACATTGGACAAGAAACTAAAAAAGAGCAATCTGATTTTGAAGCCAAGTTTACTCTCTCTCTCTTACAATCATAATAGCTGCAACAGAGCAATGCTTGTATATAGCAGATTAGAAGTTGGTCGCGTGATTTGAAAAAAAAAGTAAGAAACGCCGCAAAACGATATCGAATAAATCGAATCTATATACAATCATAGTTCTTTTCCCGCCGAAAAATTCACAGAAGCAACTCATGCAGGAGCTGCACGCCATGGCAACTTGTGCAGTCAACGGCAGTTATGAGAGCAGCCCATCCCCCGGCACCTAAACGTACGTTATTCTTCTCCATCTGCTCCAAAACGAAGCAAGCGTCGTCCATCTTACCAATTTCGCAGAGTCCCCTTATCAAGCGCTCAAAAGACTCGGGGCGAAGGCAGTGCTTGGTGCCCGACATTGCGGTCGAAATCCTTAAACCCATCTCAAACTCCCCGGCCCTGCAGCACCCGTCGACCAGCATGCGGTACGTCGCCGCGCTCGGGTCGCACCCCTTCATCTGCATTTCCACAAACACCTTGTAGGCATCGCCGACCCTCCCCTCCGCGCACATGTAGTTGATCAGGATGCTGTAGGTCACCGCGTCCGGCTTCATCTTCCTCCTCCTCATCTCCCTGAGAAGCTCCGTCATCCCCGCGAGGTCCCCTCTCCTGCCCCGGTCGCTCATCAATACCCCGTAGTTCACCGCCGACGCAGCGCACCCCTGGTACTCCATGTCGAACATCATCTTCTCCGCGGCCTCGAATTGCCCCTCGGAGCACAGCCCCCGCATCAGGATCGCGTAGGTGACGGCGTTGGGGCTCACCCCCTTCCTCCCCATCTCCTCCTTCAGCCGCACGGCCGCGCCCAACTGCTTGCTCCGGATCGCGAACCCGATGAGTGTGTTGTAGGTCGCGGCCGAGGGGCGGACGCCTCTGCGGGCCATTTCGTCGAGCACCTCTCGGGCGCGGGCCATGGCGCCGTGGGAAGCGCAGGAGCAGCACCCCTTGAGGATGGCGTTGTAAGAGACGGCGTTGGGGCGGAGGCCAAGCTGTTGGGAGGAGCGGGCGAGAAGGGCCCGGGCCTCGGGGAGACGGGCGTTGTCGACGAGGGCGTGGAGGAGGGAGTTGAGGGTGTGGGTGGAGGGGGACTTGTCGGCGCAGGTGAAGGAGGGGATGGAGAGGAAGAGGCGGAGGGCGTCGTCGGGGAGGCGGGCGCGGCCGAGGTGTTGGATGAGGGAGGCGAAGAGGGAGTCCCTGAGCGGAGGGGCGCGGCGGAGGCGGAGGGTGTCGAGGAGGGAGCGGAGGAGGGGAAAGAGGCGAGCGCGGGCGACGCGGAGGAGGACGGAGGAGGCGGCGGGGTAATCGACGAGGTAGGGTTTCGTAGTAGCGGAGGAGGAGGAGGAGGAGGAGCTCGGGAGTAGGAGGGATGCGGCGGCGGAGGGGGAGGGGATGGATTTGAGGTGTTCGAGGAAGGGATGGGGTGGTCGCGGGGGCTTCTTCTTCTTCTCCTTTTGCTTCTCCTCTTTCCTTTTAAAAGAGGTCGGTTGCATTGTAGTACTCCTCCCTTTTCTTATTCTTACTATGTGTCTACTACCATATATGTAGGTCTCTCTCTCTCTCTCTCTCTCTCTCTCTCATCTGTGTGGTGGAGTTGCCCATAATCTTCGTCCTCCTTAGCCCTCTAAAAGAGCCCAGGTACTGATTCTTTGCCCTAGCTTATTTATGATGATCCATGGATGGATCTGAGTTGTTGGTATACGTTCTCTTTGCGATTCATAGCATTGGAGAACTCGGTTTTGGAATTGCTTACGAATTGTTTGTTGGAATGCCCCAGAGAAGTGTAATTGTAGGGCAATTGCTTCATTTCTCTCCTTCTGAATAGAGCCTAAAGAATTTTTGTTACAGTGCTTTCTATACTCCATCGTCCTATTAACCTTTGATATTTCAATATTTGCTTTTCTCCACAGATCTCCATGTGAAAAATATGTTGTATGGATTGTAGTGTTTTTCTATATCTTGTTTACCTGCTGTGCTATCTAAACTTGTTGTTGTTTTCGTGCTCTTTCCGTTCTCTTATCAGAATGAATATAAGACATCAGATCTGATTCTTGTGGTGCCACCAAGAAAGTTCTCGCTCTGATTTCTTCTGATGATATGAAGGATTACAGGGATTTAACATATTAGAAAGGTCGATTTTCATCCGCGATGTACTGGAGCGAAAATACAACAACAGGATCAGCCTTAGTTGCGATTGGCATCATTTCATTTCTGGGCTTTTGCTATGCTGCTACCCTATCTGAGTTCCTTCCACCATGCCAAAACCAGATTTTGGCTGCCATTCAAAATGACAGGTGTGTAAAAATTCTTATTGTGTCGCATTTGTTATTTCCATGTAAAATTGGTATTAGCATTTTTAACCCATCTGCCAAAACTATTCAGTGTATGTTAATATGAGTTGATCCAGAATATATACACTAGCATTTCAGATTAGCCATGCTTTCTCAAATTAAAATTTCAATAGAGAGAAAGATTACTATACTATTATGATGAGTACCATTGCCAAATTCATACAGTTAAATATTATTTAGAATATTTAAACATTATAAAAAGTCAATTCATAAATTTTTGGCACCATATCAAATAGCCTCAAAATTTATATTTGTAACGGCAAGCATGGTGCGTTTTCGATTTAACTGTATAGAATCAGAATAGTTTGAATTTTTAATAAAAAAATTTATTGAAAATTTTATCTCCTATTGTTAGAAGGTTGTTTAATTTTGACCATTTATTTTATACCCACTTAATAAATTTTATTATAAATTTAAAAAATTATAAAATTTAATTTTTACATACTTCAAAATGATCTTAGATCATATCTAATGAAATCAATGGTGGATTCGAAAACTGTATAAGGCAACTATTATGTTTGAAACCAATATAACTATGTATTGTTATTTTTGTCTTTTTTGCATTTCAAGTACGGGATGCAGCTCTTTTTTGCATTTCCATTACTGATTTATCAACGAACAATTGAATTTTGAATTTCTTTCCAACAGGTATTACTACATGCTCATCCCCTTAACAATGCCGATAATAATCGTTGCGGTTTACCTGCATTGGCTCAGCATGAAACTCTTCAAGCACGCATGAAGCAGCGTAATGTAGCTCTCTCTTTTGTTTGTGTGCCGATTTCCTCTGTTAACTTCTTAAAATACAGTCTGTAAAAGTTGCGGCTGCCTTGTCCAAATCTAGGATTTCTTTTTAACTACTCAATCATGGGCTTCATTGATTAAGATGCTGAAAATGTGATATCTGAATTTTATGGCCTTCACCTCCACATATGAAATGGAAAATTAGCAATTCTGAAGCATTGTTTCTGTATGAACCCTCTGAAAATGCTTCAGATCCATCATTCTTATTTAGTCATGAGATCGAGAGAGAGAGAGAGAGAGAGAGTAGTACCACTGCTGTTTCACCCACTTACTTGGATTAGATATGATATTCAATTTAGCTATTTGTTAAAGATAAAATATATTCTTGGATCTGTACTGCACCCATACGGTTGCTTGGTACTTTTACTTTCAGTTTAGATACATTAATCTGCGCGATACAGGATGGCTTAGCTCTTAGTGCTGCTTCCACCTCAAAATTCGACATTACCTGCTCAGCATTATTCCATCAGTTAAACAAAACATTTTATAAACCGAAAGTAGCTAAGCATATCTCAGCTTCAATCACACAAGCGTTGAAAAGAAGATTCTGAAGCTTATAACATCACCCGGCACAAAACTCAGAGAAAGACAAACATGTAACAACATTTAGTGCTGTGTATTACGCCCCAGAATATCACCAGAATAACAGGAACTACCACAGGGATTATTTTATTCAGAAAACGTACTCTAGATCTCTCAACGAAAACTCTGGATAGTGATCCATATAAAAGATAATTTTGTTTCCCAAGTTGCTTATCCCTGCAGTCCGATAATGCCTGGAATTCAAATGATGTAGAAAATTAATTAAATTTACAATACCGAGTATCTCTCTGGTAAAACTGCAAATTGAAGAAGCATTTCCAGTGATGATAGAGTGTTGAAGGTGTAAAAAGAAGAGAGGATAATTACCACAAGCAACTCTTCCACCAGCATTTCCAGTGGTCTTGCTAAGCTCATGTCCACCTAAAAAGAATAAAACATGTTATTTAAGAAACTAACTGATAACCGGTACCCACGCTACCTGCAATCGATACAGAAATTTGATGTAAACTGTTTAAGTGAAATAGGATACGGCAAAATTTGTTAACGGATCAATTTCATGCATTTATCAATTCGGCTATTCCTGCCATTAACACCGCTCATCTCTCACAAGATCACGAAAATGTCAATCAATAATTCACCACTAAACACTCAAAGTAACATGCGTCCCAATATTCCACCCAGCTTGTTTATTCCAACATACAAGTCTATGTACATGTTTTCCAGTATAATAGTTCATCCAAGTTGACCTTCATCTTTCAGATATTAACATCATTAGTATAAGTTTGGTGTTTGAATAACATGAATTTGCAACTTCCACAACAACAGGCAAAATCCTCAAATGAATGACAAAGTGAAAAGGGATTACCCTTTCCAAGATCATCAGGGTCAGCATGGACAACAACAGCGCGGCCAATGATGGAATTTGGTCCACTAAGAGGAATCTGCGATGAAGAGAACAGCTTAGAATCTTCGAAGAAATTTTGTGGAAAAAGGGAATATGAAAAGAAAATTTACAAATAATCACCTGACTATCGACAGTACTAACATTAGCAGTACCTACATTAAGTAAAGACCCAATGTTAGCGGTACTAACGACAGAATGATTGCAAGCAAATAAGTAAGCTCCTAATACATGTAAAATGCTCTTTCACCCTATAGAATTGTATTAGAAACACTACCATCTTCGCCAGCTGTCACATTTCCAAGATCACCAGCATGTCTATTCTCATCTTCTGGTGCTCCATGTTCTTTTCCAACAGGATTGAAATGCGACCCTGATTATACAAAGAAAATTATGCAACCAAAATGTCAAAATTTATTTAAATCGAACACGAACAAAAAAGCTAGCTGGAAGAGTCAAAAATAAAGACGAGTACCAGTTGACATGCATCCATTTGTCGTGTCACCGAGTGCATGAACATGGAAACCATGAAGCCCAGGCTTGAGGCCCGAGATGCTTCCAGTTACAGTTGTGGGGCCTGAAACAGAGAAATAGAAAGAAAATAATAATAATAATAATAAGTTTGGCATATGAGGTGATCTTACTTTAGGTAGTAACAAATCAAACACAACATGGTCATGTCATTAGTGTTATATCTATAGTCTTTACCGTCTCCTTCCTGGGTGAAGTAGATTGTGCCTTTAACACCCTCATTGTTTACGAGAACAGCAACAGCTTTCCCCATCTTCTGTGTGATCTATAAATCACAAACATTTTCAACGGGAAAAATTACAACCGGAAGCTACACATAAGAGACATTATTCGAGCAGTAAAGCAGGTGAAACTCAGAATGTTGCATATGCTCGACAAACAGAGATATAACCATAGTGATCAAAGTAGCTGGATTTCTTTCCCATTTACCAAAGTAAAAAAAAAAAGAGAATATTTTTTCATTTGAATTTAAGCTGGCATGGTACAATAGAAAGGACTTATTGGTCATCTAGACACATGATAAATAGACAAAATAGATATGAAGAAGGCATTCTCCTTGACATTAATGCTTTCCATAAAACTAGCCATCTTAGCAGAACATAATACAGCAAAAAGGAACATATTCACCAACCCAATGATTTTCACTCTCACAAGTGGCTTCTCTACCTAGCTTAACTTAAAATTCCAAACTATTAATCCCAAGCTCTCGAAGCAGCTGTAATCTAAACTTCGAAGCAACGCCAATCATATTCAAAACCTACCATCTATCACCCATCATTTTCCCACCATCTATCTCATCAATACTCTATTTAAACACTAGCAACCACAATGAATTCCCAAACAGAACCTAGTTTTTACAGGATCACTCAATCACAACGCAGTCGCTGATAATTATAATCTCACAATTACATAGATGGAATCGGATTATAATCTCACAATTATAATCTCACAATTATAATCTCACAATTACATAGTTTTTACGGGCAATGCTACACATACACCCCAAAATGGGGTGTATGATGCACACCCCACCCATCTAAGGGTGGGGCTTTCTTCACTGGTCACTTCGATGTGACCAGTAAAATTCACCCCACCCTTGAATGGGTGGGGTGTAAGATATACACCCCCTTTCCCTTAACGTAATATGCTCTTGAGATCATTTTATATAACTCCGCAACAAAAATCTCCAAATTTGATGATCCATAGCAAGAATAAAATGAAACTCGGTATGGTGATTACAATTTCTCTCGGATCTACATAACTTGCAACATCTGAACTACCGAGAAATGAATTGATGCATCTAACATTGTATACTCAATCATCAGAGAACAACCATATCATCATAGCAAAGTAAAGCCGCATACAGGATAAGTAAAAGAATCGATCCAATGCATCAAACTACGATTCAGCTATTCCAAAACCTAAAATCAAAATCAAATTAGACCAAAAAAAAAAAAAAAAAAAAAAAAAGGGGGGGGGGGGAGGGAAATCGACCGATCCACCTACAACGAAGCGATCGCAGAGGCGATCGAGGTGTCGCGAAACCTAAATTTAGTGGAAATAAAAAGGAATTAAATTCGCAAAAATGAGAAAAATCTCTCAATCGATACCTCAGGCAACCCCTTGGAGAGGAGAGAGGAGAGCTTTACTCGTGAGTTCTCTAGATGCTTCGGAAGAGTACAGTAGCGTAGGCGACTCACTACTCGTTTCTCCCTTTTATAGGTGTGAGTTGAGTGGTTGGTGGGGGATACGTTCACCGTGTGAATGGTGTATAACATTTTTTTTTTTTTTTTTTTTTTGAGAATGAGAAATCCAAACCATTCAATCTAATCGATTATAAAATTGTTAAAATATTAAATAAAAAAATTAATAACTTTTTTTTGTTAATAATAAAAATCTGTTTCAGTAATAAAATTATTGATTCTATTAATGATACATATATAGAAGATAAAGGTTATTTATTATCTGGTATCATCAATCGTATGAAATAAACGGTTTGAATCAAGAGTGTTTAAGATCTCACAGTATCTAAAGTTCAAGCATATGGATTGCAGCCAAAAAAACACATTTTCATTGCGCACAAACTATCGATAGAAAAAAAGGCCTAACATTAGTAAAGTACCAAACAATAGCGATTGGCTATCAACTTGATTGCCATTTTAATTGGAGATTTAGTTAGTTCATTGTCACACAATGATTTTTCTAGCAAATGTTGCCTCTTCACTATGTTTTTAAGTTATTCACAACGATAACTCTCATAGATATCCTTGGCTATCTTCAGTGCATCCTCTGAACTTCCAGGAATCCCTCTTCTCCCAAGCCCAGCACAGAAAAGACCATTCTTTCCTTTCCAGTCGTTTGGATACTTATGCTTAGCCACACCGTCGTCGTCAATAAGATAGTCATCACCCTAACAAAGATAAAGAGCTGAGGATAAGTTAGTCAGAACAAACAGAGAGTAAGTGTCTATCTGGCCTCGTTCTTGGATAAGCAATTCTCATCTGCGAGAAAGGTTTCAGCCTTTTGGTGTGGCATGAAGCTCAAATAAGAGTTTTGTTATTTAGCTTCAAAAGCATAAGTTCAAAATTGAAATTTCTGCATAGCATTTGGCTTTTACTTTTCACCACAGTTGGAAGATATGTTTGGAATTTTAAGGAAAAAGCTATTAGTAATGCTTTGAACCCTCCTACTCAAAAAACATTTTGTAGAAGCTCCACTACTCCAGGCAAACAGATATATGATAACTCCAACACATCATCTACTTTGTAATTTACAAGCACATAGATTATCCTTTTTTCCCATGGGAAGAAGAGGACCAACCCCCTATTACCTTTAGCCACTCTTTCGTCGTAGCTCGATAGCCCGTCGCAAGAATTATGGCATCAAAGTATTCTACCTTCCCGTTGGCAAATATCACGCTATTACTGTTTATTCGGGTTATGGAAGGAAAAACCTGAAAACCATTTGAAGTGTCATACTACATTCATCTAAAATGAAGTTTAGGATATTAAAATCTGAAGAAGTTAATCTACTTTTTACTTAACACAACAATTTAAAACACATAAACACTGCAGTCAACAGTTATATACCTGAATTTCTCCGGCCTTGATCTTGTCGAATGTGCCAACATCAATAACAGGAAATATGGGAAAGTTTGCTTTCAAATAAAAGGGTCCTTTGGTTGGTCTATGTATTCCATACTTGGATGTATCTCCAAACTTCAGATAACAAAGGAAAAGAGCGAGTGCATCCACGAGGCAAAGAGGAAGGAAATTCCTCAAAAGCATCCCCATTAACCATATCTCCCTGGTAACCAGATGAAGCTGCATCCACCACAAAAGTATGTTACGTCAAATTCGTGTTCTATTTAGTGTATGACCATCCCACAACTAAAGAATATGTAGGATAAGAAGGTAAAAGAAATATGATTGGAAACAAAGGCATTCTCATGCAAAGACAAAGATCGTTTGATTCATTTTTGCCACTTTGGACAATATGTTTCCATTTTCGAATTTTTTTCCTGCTGGAATAGCTTCTCACGGAATGTAGGACCCTTGCTAAAATCTCTATATGCACATATCACAACAGAATCACTCTCTCCGGTAAAAGGAGATTTTTGTTCAGATATGCAAAAACAAAAGTTTGGATCAAAATTACAAAAGAAAAAGAGGACTGCTGATTTCGCAAAGACCTCAAAGACAAATTGATTCATTAATCATCTTAAGGCCATTTCCCTTAACTAGCGATATTTAGATACAAAATTGAGTTCCTTATCCAGCATGGAGGTTGTCGATCCATCCTAGAAGTTGGGAGGAAATTATGATTGCAAAGTTAATAAAAATTGTAGGAAATTACCAACATTATTTTGGAAGGCAGTAGATAGGAAGGAACACTGAACTAACATATCTGACATAGCACTAACTAATTTTTCATTAAATCTTCTGCAGCAGCTCACCACACGGCCTGCAGTAGAAGCTTCAAGTTGGATTTCTAGTTTCCACTTTGTAAGGTGCAAAAGTCCTACAAAAGCAAATCACTAGACATTTATTTACAAAGCATATAGTTTGACCGCTTTTCGG
This sequence comes from Tillandsia fasciculata, assembly GCA_029168755.2. NCBI lineage: Eukaryota > Viridiplantae > Streptophyta > Magnoliopsida > Poales > Bromeliaceae > Tillandsia > Tillandsia fasciculata. The sequence continues at coordinate 30,420,807 of CM054930.1, forward strand.
AGCAGAAAAGCTGATTCAGTAGCCGAGCCAAAAAGGCACTCAGCAGCAATATGTAGAGGATAAGACGGAACTCCATTCAAGTCTGAATCAACCTCATCGATCGGACAAGTAACCAACCAACTTAAAATAGCAACAAATTGTTTTTAAAGCCCATAACTACATGGAGTAATTGGCCTTTACGAGTACCATAGAATTACAGGAAACTAATAAAACCAAACGAACGCATATTGATTATTATTTTTCAGAAAACAAAATAAAATAATTCAAATATATATATATATATATATATATATATATATATATATATATATATATATATATATATATATATATATATAATTAGAAACAGATAATAAAAATTAAAGAAAAGTGCGAAAGGGGAGCTCACCGGGCTCCGAACTACGAGCGAGGTTTTGGCCCCGGACTCGGCGAGATCCAGGGCGATCTCCATCCCGGAGTTCCCACCCCCGACCACGAGAACCGCTTTCCCCTTGTACTCCGAACCGGAGCGGAACCGGCTAGAGTGGAGGACCGGTCCGGGGAACCCCTCGAGCCCTAGAATCTCCGGCACCACCGCCTCGGCGTTCACCCCCGTCGCCGCGACCAGGTACCGCGCCGCGTACGACTCCTTCGCCCCCGTGGCGAGATCCGTGGCGACGACGCGCCACGTGCCCGCGGCGGCGTCGAACTCGGCGGCGTCGACGCGGCGGCGCAGGCGGAGGCGCGGGGGGAGGACGCCGAAGCGCGCGGCGTAGGCGTCGAGGTAGCGGACGAAGAGGGCGCGGGGGAGGAAGGTGGGGGCGGAGGGTGGGTGGGGGGCGAAGGGGAGGGAGGAGAATCGCTTGGCGAGGTGGAGGTGGAGGCGATCGTAGGCGCGGAGGCGCCACAGCGAGGCAGTGGCCTCGGCGCTGTCGAGGACGATGTAGGGCACGGACCGCGCCGCGAGGCACGCTGCCGTGGCGATCCCCGACGGCCCCGCTCCGACGACGATCACCACCGCCTCCGCCTCCGCCTCCGCCGACGATTCCTCCGCCGCATCCTCCATTTTGGGGACGCGAGGGAACAGGAAGCGGGGAAAGTGGTGGGAGTGTTGGGTGGAGGATAGTAGTACGGATGCACCCCAGGCGCAAGGAGTAGTGTACAGTGAACACCTTTTCTGGGACTGAGGGTGTGCGAGCAAGCGTGGCTCTTCTCAGCGAAAAATATTAGGATGTGGCCCAAACAATTTTAAATTGTACCTATGGTGATTCGCTCGTTAAAACAAATTATTTTATTTATTTTTTTTAAAAAAAAATAATATTGGTGCTTCTGTTGCATAAGAGACCACGTCCTTGTCTGCTTGGATGGAAATGACGCCTGTAAAGTAAGATGCTGATAAGAGATACAATTTGGAGGACCCACAAAAAATTATTGTGAATTTGGGTGAATCCATTTAACAATTATATCAGGTATTTCAGTGCCAAATAAGATTGTGACAAAAATCTATCCAATTGTAATATCGGCTAGTCATAAAAATATACATATATTAATATATATTATACTATAATATAAATATATATTTTTTACATTAATATATTATTATTATTATTTTAAATAATGAGTTGTATATATTATTGTTTTATTATTATTTATTATATTTTTTAATATTTTGTAGGCATAGAAAAAATATAGATACCTGCTATGTCAATAAAGCACCTAAAATCTTGAATTATATCATAAAAATATATTTTTTTTAACTTGTCTTTATATTATGATATGAAAAAACACTAGCAAAATCTATATAATAATTTTACACTAAAATAATCTTAAAAAATATAATTAATTATTGTTATTCCCACGAGAAACTATTTTGATGTAATGTAAAAAAATATAAGTTAATGTAATGTAAAAAAAACTATTTTTACAATTCTATTAAGTAATGTAAAAAAATATAATTAATTATTGTTATTCCCACGAGAAACTATTTTGATGTTGGGAACTTCCAAGTTAAGCTATAAAACTATTACTATTTACATATTTTTAAGTTTTGCATTATTGGATCTCCTACTATTCTATCTACCCCCACTGTAGGAAGATTAAAGACACGTGAATAATGATACGTTTAAAAGTATTCAAATCTTTCTAGTATAAAAGCACATAATTAATTTTAAAAAGTACAAATTAGTGCCTACACCTGGTGTGTAAGTTTCCTTGATGATGTTTACCATATTAAATTTAATTTTTCAAGGTATTAATCAATTTTCTATCTATTCTATGGAAGGGCATCACAAACTTTATAAACTTCCTAACAATTCAGAATATTTTACTATATAAATTGTCTATAATTTTTTTATTAGCAACTTTACATTGGTCGTCAGTGCAACTAGTATTTGAAAAAGTAATTGGTAATTTTTAAAATTATAATTTTTAGGTGAAAGACCTTTGTCTTGAATTTATTTATTAGTTTGCTATAAATAAATTCATACTTTAAAATATTGTTTACTCTCAAATTGTATAGAAAAAATCCAGTCCAAGGAGATTGAAAATTTTCTATACACGTAGCGATCTACTCATACCCTGAATTGTTTTAACTATAAACAAAAAAAAAAAAAAAAAAAAAAATTGTCTGCTTTTCGAAACTCGGAAGTGATAGATTTTATGATATTAGAGACTTACACGATGCCTAGGTATTTGGTTAGGAATGAACCCTACGATGACTTGTGATTTACATGAGAGCGCAGGGTAATTATATAATGGTTAGGAACTCAAGGATAGTGTTACTGCTGAAACTATTCTGACCTGATTTTACGTATAGGTATGACTCGTCCTGGACGTCGTGGCGGTAGGCATGGTGCTAGCATTGGCCGCGGTGTCGGCCGACCTCGGAGAGTACCGAGAAAAGTAGAGGGGGTTCTGATATACTACGGCAGGTCAAGAATCAGCTCACCACTTTGATGGGTCTTGTCCAGCAACTGATTCAGCAGCAGATTGTTGCTCCTGCCGCACCAGTCCCACTAGTTCCGCCATCCACTGTTGAACCAGGGGGACTGACTACTCCCCCTGTTGATCCTGCACCACCGCTGGTGGTGATAGATCCGGCTACCGCCACTACCTTCGAAGATGTACCGAGGTTTGCTACTGCTTGCGATCCCTCTGTTACTGTTGTGGGGACGACTTCATCATCCTCCCGGTCCGAGTCGCCTACCGTCGGTACTAATAACTGATCAGGCGGGAAAGGCCCGAGTCAAGAACGTATTGGTTGAGTTCAAAAAGTTCAACCCGCGAGTCTTTCTGGGCATAAACAACGACCACTCTTATGTGATTTTTCCATCTTCTTGAATTTATGCTTTAAAATATTGTTTACTCTTCTTACAATATTTTATATATTTTTTGTGATATATTCTCAAATTGTTTAGCTGGGGCATTTTGTATATCATAAATTTGATCAATATCTTATTGTAAATGTGATAAGATGCCGGAGTACTTGTTGGCAGGATATTATTTATAGTTAATTTTTTTGTATTGTGATTATATTTCTTTGATTTTTGTAAGAGATCGCTTAAAAATTGGGTGTGGTGCATGAGGAGTCTGATACACCGTGTGCACGCTATTATTTGTCCGTATATAGCCAGCATATTCTAGAAGCCAAGCGCATATATTCAAAACAGGTGAGGGTGTGAGATGGACTAGTGTACATGTAGCATTGCTTATTCAAAATAAGGCCCAAATGGGATATCCGCCGTTCATTCTGTTTCAGCCCACTTAAATAAACGGTCGATATCCCATCATCACTAATAAAGCCATTGATCCAATACGGGCGCTTCTCATTTCAATTTCATTCGACTCGGATCTCCCGCCTCTCTCCTACAAAACACACACACACACCAAAAAAAAAAAAAAAAAAAAAAAAAAATCAAATTAATATTTCTATTATAATATCAAATTACCCCGAAATCTCAAATCGCTCCTCTCCATTTCGCTCTCTCATCTCCCTCCTCTAACCCTCGCGAGCTCGAAAAGGCGAAAACCCTAACCTCACCATGAACAATTTCCACGTCTACGAGGCCATCGGCCGCGGCAAGTACTCGGTACCATCTCTCTTCGCACTCTCTCTGTAGATCTGTTTGTTTGTGTTTTTTTTTTTTTTGAGAATCGATTGAATCGGATCGATTTGAGGTTTTTTTTAGGAATTTGTTGTTTATCTGGGATTTTTGGTGCTTAGACGGTTTACAAGGGGAGGAAGAAGAAGACGATCGAGTACTATGCCATCAAGAGCGTGGAGAAGTCGCAGAGATCGAAGGTTCTACAAGAAGTGAGAACACTCCATTTATTGCACGTTGAGTTTCATATTTAGCTCATATAGATCCAATTGATCGTGTTCTCTTTTAGTAGGTCTCTCTTCCTCTCGTGTTCTCTTTTGTTGCTCGCTTTTAGGTGGTTGATTAATTACCCTTCAATGAATTTTTAGGATTTAGTAATACGACTCTCTCTCTGTAGTTGCTTGCTTGTAGTAGCGTGCGACACTTATATCTGTGCTCATAGAGGAATGAATTTTTCAAATGAGTAATTGCTCATATTTCAATTGTCTTTTGTGCATTTGAGTTAGTCACTGTCGATTTTGTCTTGAAATTTCGCAGGTTCGGATGCTTCATTCTCTAGATCATCAAAATGTGCTGAAGTTTTACTCTTGGTAAGACACATGTGAACTTCAATTAGCATCTCAACTTATTTGATCTAGTGATTATGGTGCCTTAAGATATTTTGGCGACACTTGATGTTGGTACTTTTTCTTTAAACTTAAACAGAGTTTAGAACTATAGGTAATTTGGTGCTTCTTTTGCCTGGTTTATGGGATGCTTTCTCTACTCAAGAAGCCAAAGGAATGTGACTGGAAAGAAATGAGGGATACGGCATTTGGTTTCAGCTGGAAGCTGAAAGAAGCTTCTAAATCCCAAATTAAGCTCCAATTCCAAAAAATCTGCTTCTGACTTCAGCCAACTGTTTTTTTGGCTACGATACTGTGGAAAGCTGTTTGGAGTTTTCAAATGTCTTCTCATTTATGCAAAAGCTCTAGCCAAGTGAAATAAGCCCTTATTAGTAGGTTCTTATCTGTGTTTTGCGTTGTCATAAGCTAAATTTTTGACCGTCCCCCAGGTATGAAACCTCTGCTCACTTGTGGTTGGTCTTGGAGTACTGTGTTGGTGGAAACCTCATGAATTTACTACGGCAGGTATCAATCAGTGGTCCTATGTGCTCTTGTTTCGTATGTTTTGTTGCAGACAATGGAGTTAAGTAGGTCCTACTCACTGATGCAATGTTATTAGATAACTATACATGCCCGACATTTTTGTTAATTAGCTAGCAGTTGCAACAACAGCATATTGTGGGTACAATTACCCTACAATAATTAGCCGGTGCAATTAAAATTGATTTGACAAGTGTCCTAGAATCAATATTTGTAGGATCTACATTCTAAAACAAACAGAGAACTCCGAATCCTGGATCTGCAGCCATCTGGTTGAACATTTAATTGAGTAGATTGGGTCTTATATGGTAGAAGCAATAAACGAAGGAAAGAAAACAATTATTTACTCTACGAGAAATTGTATTTTATTGATTTTTTTTGTCAAATCATGTCATCTTTCATGGTGGGTTTATCCGGCCTGTAGCCACGAATAGCATAGGGCGGTGCTTAGCCTACGGTTGAAGTAGACATACAAAAGTCAATAAAGAAGGTAGGTTTTCTTTTCTAGGTAAGTAAATAACAGTCTAGTTGTTCTAACATGGAAATTATATGATGGGGCAGTCTTTCTTATGTGCCTGATACCATTTTGATCATCCACATCGGTGGTAAAGATATTATATAGAGCCTAGTCACTAACTTGTAGCAGATTTGTTTGCACACATTATTTGTCCCTAAGGATACATTTTCTGTTTGTTGAGATAGTCGAACAGAACTTTTTGGTCCTTTTTCACTTAAAGCCTTTCTAGTTAATGGTAAAATTGTTATATTTGCTTGCAGGATAGCAGATTACCAGAGAATTCTATACATGACCTGGCCTGTGACCTTGTTAAAGCTCTCCAGTAAATACTCTTTTAGCACACCTTTTTCTTTTTCTTTTATACAACATCATTTGAGTTTGAGTCACCTAATTCTATGCTACTGTTAGGTTCTTGCATTCCAAAGGAATCATTTATTGTGATCTGAAACCATCAAATATTTTACTCGATGAGTATGGATCTATGAAGGTAGTTCTTGAAGTTGCACAAATTTCACTTACTTGGCTGTGCATTACTAATAATATTTGCAGTTCACACTTAACTTTTCTTGCTTGCATTCTCACCAGCTTTGTGATTTTGGATTATCAAGGCGAATAAGTGATGTAGAGAAAAGTTCTCTTGCTGCGGTTTGTTGCTCAATCTCTTTTCTCTCGTACTCCACACCAACTTTTGCAAATAGGAATGTAACATGATCTTTTGCTTATCAGCTGCCTCAATCAAAGCGAGGAACACCCTGTTATATGGCTCCTGAGCTGTTTCAAGAGGGTGGAGTCCACTCCTATGCTTCTGATTTATGGGCACTGGGTTGTGTGTTATATGAATGCTATGCTGGAAGACCTCCCTTTACAGGAAGTGAATTCACTCAATTGGTGAAATCGATAATTTCAGATCCTACACCACCTCTTCCTGATAACGCATCCAGGTCTTTTGAAAATTTGGTTAATAGTCTATTAATAAAGGATCCAGCTGAAAGATTACAGTGGCCTGAACTTTGTGAACATAGTTTTTGGAGAGTAAAAATCAGTATAGTCTCCCTGCCACAGCAGACTGCTTTTACTAATATGCTTCATATTTCTGCTAAGGCATGCCTTTCAGAGAGAAATGGTGATAGACCTTCGCGAACAAAGACAACTGGCCAACACTATCAACATAATGGAAATGGAGTTCACAAGCAGGATGAAAATTCTGCTAAGGGTTTTGAAACACCTGTTAAGAATGTCCAAAGCAGCAGAAAAACAAATGCAAAACCTTCTGGTCGAGCTGATGCTGCAAAAGGTGTGAATATTCTTAGACTATCGAGGATGGCTAAGTTGAATTTGCAAAGAGAAAATGAAAAGGAAAACTACAGGAGGCCTTTGCCAGAGACATGCGAGAATGAGGCTGAAGTGAAAATCGAGAATAATGATTTGGAACTCGACTTCAGCGAGAATCCTGAGGAAGATGCACCGGATGATTCTGAAGTACCTGAGACTCCTTCATGTAATACTGTAGAAAAACTTGCTTTAAATGTTAATGAAACAAGTGAAGAAGCAGAAAACAATAACCAGATTGACATGCTAATTGATGATAACACGGCTGGGCCTGATGATGTTAAGAAAAGCCAGCAGGATGCATGTCCTGAACAGCCAGAAGTGGCTGCAACTCCACCTATTTGTAATTTTAGAAAAGCTCAGCGTATGAAAGCAGCTTCTGGGAGTGCACCAGATACAGACTCGAACATTGCTTCTCAAGTATTTTGGCACCCATCAGATCTTTCAGTCAAGCCCGTAATGCCTAGTAGAAAGGGTGATAAAGCTTCGGATTCAGTTTTCCACCTTCCATTTGAAGCTCTTCCTGTTGCAGATTATGTTAAATTGCCACTGGAGCAGTTGAATGCACTCAACAGTCGTATTGTCCAATCTCTGAGTGGAAGCTCTCAAGTTTCGGAGAAACAGAATGTCATAAAGTACTTAGAGATATTAAGTGGGAATACTGATGCTGCAAATATCATAACTAATGGGCCAGTGATGTTGTTGCTCGTGAAAATGCTCCGACTGTCAAAGGCATCGACCTTAAGAATTCAGATTGCTTCAGTGATGGGCTTGCTGATACGGCACTCCACTATTATTGAATCTGAGTTGGCAAATTCTGGAATTATAAATGCATTGGTAGATGGTCTGAGGGATAAACAGGATAAACTTAGGAGGAATTGTATGGCTGGTTTAGGGGAATTGCTCTTTTACATTTCTACTCAGAATGATCAGAATGCCAAAGATAGCAATACCCTCGAGTCTCCTTCAAAGGACAGTCGGTCAACAGCAAGTTGGCAGGTTTAAGTTCTCTAGCTTTTCTCATAATTCACATTGTTCATGTTTGCTTCATATATGCATAGTTTTTTACAGTGGACATTTTGATTGTGATGTAAATTAGATTGGCTGAAGCATGCGGTAAATATGGAATACAGTGTACACCTCAAAAAATTATGAAATACAGTAATCAAGAGTCAAATGTTCAAATAAAATGTATAATATCATCATATGATCTAAACACTTTCAGCATGCAAAGAATTTGAAAAGTGAAATATAGAATACCATATTGTGTTATCATTAGCCCTTCTCTTGTTACTGACTGATAAATAGGCAAATATATATTTCAAGGCGTATAATAAGACGGAAAAACTACATGGGCAAATATCCTGATTTTCAAGAATCAATTTCATATTTTCTTTTGTTCTTTTTTGAGATTTGTTGTTAATAGCGTGGTAGAAGAATTTCCTTGCATAACTTTGTAATAGCTTCTTTTAATGTTATACTATACCTTTTTGAGCTTCTAATCTTCTATTACTTCTTTATTTACTTTTTTGGCATCCTTGATTCAACTGGCAAGCATAGGTTTCAAATTCTGTGGTTCAATTGGTCTCATCTATCTTACGCAAGGGCGAGGATGATCTAACACAGCTTTACGCTTTAAGAACAATTGAGAATATCTGCAGTCAAGGAGGGGACTGGACATCACGCTTTGCTAGCCAGGATGTGATCGGAAATCTCTGTTACATATACAAAGCAACGGGAAAGCAGGAGAGCACGAGGCTTATTGCCGGGTCTTGTTTAGTTCGTCTAGCCCGTTTCGTCCCATCATGCATCCATTTGATGTTTGAGAAATTGCCTGTTAAGGACATTTCATCTGCACTCACCAAGGGCAACCAACGTGAGCAGCAGATCTGCTTAAATCTTTTGAACATGGCTTTTCTTAACAGCCATGCTATAGCAAACATAAGCCGCCTTATGCAGTCTCTGGCAGAGGAAAAGCTATTGGTTCCAGGTCTTCTATCTCTTATAGACCAGGGAAGTGAGGTTCTTCGTGGAAAAGCACTTATACTTATTGCTCTTCTTTGTAAGAACAGCCGACGATGGCTTCCTCATTTCCTCTGCAATGCCAAATTCCTCTCTGTTGTTGACAGATTGGGGAAAGAGAAGGATGGATTCATTAGTCAGTGTATAGAATCATTTGTACAGTTAGTTATTTCTCTAGTTCCAGGCATTCTTGACTTGGTTGCTGGAGATATACAGCAGATGATGGGCAGTAAACGCCATGGAACCATTGCTTCTTTATCTGGACGAGGTAATCCGAAGAGTACTGTTCATCTATTCCCAGTTATCCTTCATCTTCTTGGAAGCTCATCCTTTAAGCACAGGGTAGTAAGCAGCCATGCCATGCTCCAATTAGCAAATCTCACAAAGCTTTTAGAGGCACCATTTCAGGTATTACTGATTGTACAGAACTTCTATGTTTGTCATTTTTTTACAATATTTATTCAAACAAATTTGATTCAATTCTATCTCTAAATGCCTGATTTAATTTTCTTCTTTATATAAAATATGAACAATTGAGAGTATTCATATTCTTTTTGCATATACTGAAGGGTCGAGATGATTTCCAAATATCGTTGCTGCGGGTACTTGAGTCAGTTACTGAGGAACCTTCTACTATCATTGATGACCATAAAATATACGCAAGTCGGATCCTTCCAAGTCTGTGCACGTTGTATAAGGGCAACAAGGATGGAGATGCTAGGTTCCTGTGCTTGAAAGTGTTATTCGATGTGATTGTTGTGATCTTCAGTGACTTCTCGTTAACTGTTGATGAGCAAACTGTAGAGGGCTTAAAAAGAATATCTCAAAACTATTTTCTTCCTCTTTACCCTGTGTTTATTGAAGACGACGATCCTATTCCAATGTATGCTCAGAAGCTTCTGGTAATGCTCATCGAATATAATTATGTCAAAGTCTCTGATATTCTTCACATAGAGACAGTTTCGCAGTGCTTCCAGTTCTTGCTTGGTGATTTTTCAAATGCAAACGTGAACAATGTTAAATTATGTCTTGCTCTTGCTTCTGCTCCTGAGATGGACAGTAAAGTCCTATCTCATCTTCATGTAATCAGAAAAATCGGCAATCTCCTTGAGTTTGTGACTGCAAAGGATATGGAGGATTTTCTGGAACCAACCTTGGCCCTTTGCAAGGCTTTCATTTTGCGTGGCATTGGTAGCAATAAAGGCATAGCCCTTTCTAGAGAGCCAGCCCTTCTTGGTGACAATGCCTTCGACATGAGCATTGCTGTCGATCAACAGTGCTCCATCAAAGATATTGGTGACTTCGGTAGCAATGTAGGTGCCTTTCTTGAATTGGTTGGAAGTGCTGAAACACAAATTACGGACTTGGCATCAGATTGTTTGGTCTTATTGCTTAAAGCAGCACCTCGAGAAGCTACCATGGGCCTCTTGACAAACCTTCCTAAGTTAGTCACTCTCCTGGAATCCTTGCATCATCATGGCTCTGGATTGCAGTTACTACGCCTTTTGTATGCTCTCGCCTTTTCTTGCAGACAGTACCTGTCACAGGCAATGATTCTATCGATACCAATAACAGCTTTGATGCGAGTAGAAGCTCTTGTTTCAGCTTTTAAGAGCTCGAGCATTCCTGGTGTTGCAGATGCTGCTGTTCATTTAGGTGTTCAATTGCAACGACTGCCTCGCGGCGTTTAATCTGTTAATCATGGTGAAGTTCTCTGTGATTTAAATTTGCAATTGTATATGAGGTGATAGTGTGGATGCCCCTTTCATCGCTCACAACCATTGTGGAACTGGAAAGGAAAGGCCAAAATAATTTGATGAAACTTGATCTTGTTATCACCATCGCGCTTCAGTTTCCTCTAGTTCTTCTGGTGAGTTTGACTTTGCTTCAGTTTCCTCTAGTTCTTCTGGTGAGTTTGACTTCATGTGACAATCCGGGCAACATGTTTCTTTCACTTTCATCATCCAAAGTTATCCTGCAATGCTCCTCTTCGAGAAGTAAGTATACAATGTTATTCACATTATTTAGTTATTGTATCAGCATTCACAAAGTTGGAGAACAAATGGAGTTCAAGCTCTTATTTGTTCTGCCAACAATGGTTGGTATAATGGTATTATCAGTCTGTTGCATGTAATTTTGTACTAGTAATATTTCACATGTAGTATAGCTACGTTCTTGAATTGTACTCTTATCCTGTAGATTTCTGAACAGATAATAACCAAGTTTAAGGAAACATGGGAACTAATCTTGCAAGAAGCATTTCCTTGCCAATATATATGTTGATCTAACTAGACAGATCACTTATATACTTAGGCATAAGGTATGTCAAGAAGCCAAAAGTAGATGATTGTAGTTACTTGATGAATTAGTTTGAGTCATGCTAGGCCTTTTATCATGGTAATGTATTTAGACTTGTTTTATATAACGGTTATGAACAGTTTTGGAAAGTAGAGGATTATCTTTATCATAATCTAATCAACAGTGCCAATTTATCTTTATTTCTGCTCGTGGGCATCTACAAATAGGGGGCAGGACTAGAGTTGTATAATGAATGCTTGGAGATAATAGAAACCTAGCTGAGCATGACGAAAGAAAGATTAACCAATAGCAAAATGAAAACTTCTCAAATGTAAAAGAAAAAAAATTGAGAGCTATTTGAGTGGCGATCAAAAGGGAGCTATAGTGAAATCTTGCAGAGACCACAAGAAAGTAAACAAAAACATAATAACTAAAATGAAATGCATATAAAAGGTGGAGAAGAAAATTTTAAACTGAAGGGAGAAAATGTCGGTCTATTATATTAGATAGGACACAGGAGAGCAGTATATCATATGGGAGCCCTCAAGCCTTTCTCAACCTAATGTTAGAATAAGTTTTTTTTTTTTTTGAGAGAGAAAGGTAGCATGCTATTCGTTTCGTTTATTTTGAAATAAATTTAGCTGGAAATGTGAAGCAACTAGGCTTCGAACTTGGAATTTCGAATATCAACTATCAAATCTTTTGCCATTTGTAGGGACGGTCGATTAATGATAGAAAAAGTTGAGCTCTATTGATTGCCGGACTTTTTCTCCCTGGTCAATACCTTTCCCATGTGATTGCTGATTATGGTTGTCCTGACTGCTAACTACCCCCTCAGTTTTTCTTTGGCTTCTTTTGTAGGCTATGGCCTTAATCTTTCCACTAAATCATTAGGGTTTTACATAAATTATGCAAGAGAAAGCAAAGAGAATATTCTATGATTTAGAATAAGAGTAAAACTTTAGATATCCTAATAGATCCCCCATGTGCTATTGAGAAGACAGTATTTCTATATGGTTGCCAAGCAAGAGAAAGCAAAGAGAACCCTCAATAATTTGGAATGAGATTAATATTTTAGGTATCCTAATAAATTCCTCGGGTGCTATTGAAAAGTCATTATTTTTATGATTACTTAATTGAATAGTTAATTCAATAATTTGCTGCCACATAATTATACTAATTCATTAACAATATTTATAAATATTATTTAAAGTATACATAACAATAGTTAGAATAATTCACGGGAGGTTCTTGTAATTTTCAAAGTATTATGTCATTATTAGTGCAGTCACTCACATTATGCTTAAATTCAGTCAATAAATAATAACTAAATTTAATAATTTTATATAATAATAAAATACAATATTAGATCATTTAATAAACAGTAATTTTACAAAGAACGGGTAAGTGATTTGAGAGAATTAGACACTACACGTGCAGAAAGAGACAGATACCCATGAATCCACTAGGATGATTTCAAACTACAGTGATGTCCTTTTCCTATCATTGCAACTTCACCAATTTCCTATGTTCACATGCAGGAAACCTATGTGACAATTCCTATTTTTCCCTTATTACTCCTTTAGCAACATTGAAGCATCTATCTTTGGGCTCTTCATGCCCAACTTATATTATCATTAGGATCGTTTGATTTCAGGTATGTAATATTCTTGAAAATGTTATATATTTTATATTAGAAATGATAAATTTGGTACTAACATAGCAAGTCGCTTAGGTTGGGAGGTTGTTAAGATCAAATGTATTTTTATTAGCAGATTATTAATGATTTCTTCAAGTATGAAAATAGTAATATATTCTGATTCATGATAATTTAGTATTCCTATCATCTAAAAATATACAATGATTACATTATTTTACTAATATCTTTTTATAAGTATCCAATTTGAGTTGAATGATCATAATTTTAATATTTTTTATATTTTTGAGAGAATGATTTGAATATTTTTAGTAAAAAAATATAAAGAATTATTATAATATTATAAATCGTGAACCAAATGAGCCTTTATAATGATCTTTAGACAATATATAACTCAAAGATGAGATTATTATTAAAATATCAATCTGATACAAAATGATCTAGAAATAGTTTTAACAGTCCCGTTTATATACATGATGTAGATAGGTTATTTGAACTTGAAATATCTTCGAAATTTAGAAGATTTAGGATTAGCTTTGTACCATGTTGCTAAAAAGTTTGATTTGATACGAAAGGGTCCAGCAATGGTGCTCACATGAACTACATGAAAGAATTAGCAAAACTCTTTTATTTGGCTGTTAATTTATATTATTGCTTTGGAAAAAGGTGGGAGGTTGAAAAAGAGTCAAAAACTAGGAGAAATTGAACCGCAGTTGAAATGTGATTTTAAATAAATTGGATGGGAGGATGAAGATTCGATTGCATTCTTATGACACTGTTGAGCAGAAAATAATTAAACGAAGCTAATCCTCGTGCTTAACAGATGTAAACTATAAATAATGAGCACTTGCGATGGAAAGCTTATAGTTAAATAGAAAACGGGACAATGATGATGGATTTAAGCAAAAAAAAAAACGGAAAAAAAGAACCATGTTTATGATGATTGCTTCTTGATGACACCCTTATTATTTTAGTACCACACATCTTGGTTTTTATATGGGTCTTTTTTGTGCTCTTTGTTAAATTGAGATTTATTAAATAAAGGCATATTCCTATGTGTCCTATTCCTATGTGGGGGATTTTTTAAAAATAACCCTATGAAATATTGATTTTTGCAAAATAACCTCGGCCAAATTATATTTGCAAATCTAACCCTCTTTTTGCCACCTCGGCGCCACGCAGGCGTGCCAGCGTGAAGACGCTGAAGCGGTCAGCGCCTTCACAATATTCCTATGAAGGCGCTGAACCGCTCAGCGCCTTCATGCCTTGTGTTAAAGGCGCTGAATGGTTCAGCGCCTTCATAGGAATATTGTGAAGGCGCTGAGCCCTTCAGCGCCTTCATGATATTATGCTGAAGGCGCTAGTGCATTCAGCGCCTTCAGCATACACTACAACCGCGGCCAGGACTTAGTCATTTTTGGTGGAAAAATGGCTAAGTCCTCAGTGTGAGCCAAAAGTGACTTCTCTGTAAAGGCGCTGAGCGAATCAGCGCCTTTAGTGATTTACACTAAAGGCGCTGATCGGATCAGCGCCTTTAGTGATATACACTAAAGGCGCTGAGCGGATCAGCGCCTTTAGTTATTTACAATGAAGGCGCTGAGTCGCTCAGCGCCTCTAGTGCAGAACACTAAAGGCGCTGAGTGGCTCAGCGCCTTTAGCTGGGCTCACACCCAACACTTAACAGCACATTAAAAAAATCCCAAAATTGTACAATAAGTTCATGCATTGACAAAATACATTCACAAACACCAACAAATAACATTGATCAATCAACCAGCAATCATTTCATTCACAGAATCGAGTTGAGTAACATGAAAGAATAAAATTTACAAAAATTGAGCTCAAAAGCTCAATTTTGAGCACGTCCTCGACCTCGACGTCCTCGCCCACGCCCACGTCCACGCCCTCGCCCTCGCCCTCGCCCTCGCCCACGTGGAACAGCAAGGTCGATGATAGGTATATCATCGAGAAGCTCGACTGCTGCCGACTGATCGAGCTCCTCGATGATACCACCCTCATCCTGTGACGCTATATGCTCGATCTCGTGTGGCGATGATGACCTTGGACGACGGCGTGAATATGTCGATGAAAATGATGTCCGTGGGACTGGCGGCGGGAGCGAAGCTGACGTCGAAGGTCCTGTCATCGGTGCCTGAATGGTCGGAGATGGAGATCGTGGCACCTGAAAGAGTGTAAATAGTTTGTTAATATGAATTTGAAATCTTAATTTGAATTCTATGCTAAATCGTACCTGATGACTCGAGGTCGCTCCCTCATTTGAAGGTCGAGCTGCCTCTCGGTCGTAGGTTCAGATGGTACATGCTGTAGTGCCATCTGAATATCGCCGCTTATTTCTCTCATAGTCCGAACAATAGTATCAGTCGGCGGTGGGTGCTGCGCAATCTGGTCGACAATGGTTTTAATATGTCGTAGTGTGTCGGCCTGCATTATAAATTAGAAATTAAAATTAAATTTGCAGTTCAGGAAAGTTGAATATAGTAAAATTATATATATAAATTTTAATACCATTGATCTCTCGATATGTCCACGAGGGTGGAAAGTCAGCGGAGGACGCTCTACTGGATGAGAAATCCATCGTCGTGTAATCCTCCAGTACCACTCCATATATATGGATGCCGCTTGCACAGGGTCATCACCAGCAGCCGGGGCTTGATCAAAAATATGATTAAGCCTCTCGGACCACCTCTCAATGTGGTCAGCATGAAATGCTATCCAGTCCTCCTCCGCACGCCCACGTACTGTGATGCGTGGGATGGACACCACATTGACAGGGATATGCTGCAGGAGACCGAACTGCCGCATGACTCGGTCTGGCACGTGCATCTCCACGATATGAAAGCATATCAGGACTGTCCGTGCACGCCAGACCACTGAGCCATGCACACAGTAATCAGGTAATGTCTCTATAACCTGATCTGTGTAGGGCATCCATATAACCTGTTAATCGACAAAATGATTAGTGTTGAATAAAACATCTACATACTTAAAGTATGTAATAAAAGATCTACATACCTGCGCCTCTCGCTGCTGATCCAGCTCGTCTCTGTAGAACTCAATGTCACACGTCTTGACATTGGTTCCGTAACGCAGCCCTCCAGTGTTGCCCCATCTAGATTATAAAAAACATATATTAGTTGCATTTATAATTGAAATACAAAAAATCTACTTTATGAAAAAAAATATCTTACCGGCAACCCAGGGGTCGATCGAACATATCGGGCTCATCTAGGATGCGCGTAGGTCGGCCGATGTGAAGATGGTCCCAAGACCAGATCTGTAAATTGACGCCAACAGGTGAAATGAATTAAACTAATATATATTACCAATATAAAGATAAATCTGAAATTCAAAAATCAGATTTGATACCTGCAATAGGGTAGCAAAACAACAGCATTCGGCCTTCCCGTTCCTCGCGGCACCAGCTAGTGCCCGATATAGATACGCCAGTGTCGCAGCGCCCCACGCATAAGCGCCGCAAATAGCAAAGTCAGCTAAAAGTGGTAGCCACTTTAGATGAACTTTGTATCCGCTGGGGTTTGGAATCATACTACCGCCGATCTGATATAGCATATAAGCGCGGGCGGTAGCTGCGACTAATCCGGCGGGGGCATCCTGAGGTATATCATGAAAGGTTCGATATAACCAATCAAGTGATACCTCAGGTTTCTTGAGTTCCTCAGGCGCCGCCCCCAATAACTCCATGCACAGAGCATGCCAATCGTGGAGGGTGGAACCAGAGACCGGTGCACCATGCACACGGAGACCCGAGATGACCGCCACATCCTGGAGTGTGACGGTCATCTCACCGTGGCGCAAATGGAAGGTCTGGGTCTCCGGTCTCCACCTCTCGGCAAGAGCGCTCAGTAGAGCTTGATCCAGTACCAACCGTCGCAGTCGGGATAACCCGTAGAATCCCGACTGGCGAAGCAGGTCGAGTACCCCTGGATGATCAAGCTCCCACTGGTTCATCTTGCGGCTGTGCTCTGAGAACGGGACGGGATGATAATCCTGTAATGCAAAAAAAAATATAGTTAGCTCTTATATATAAAATATAGTCAACTTATTTATAATATTTTAAAAAATAAAAAATTATATCTCTTACCTCAGTCGTGATAAAGGCTGACCTATGGCGATGCTGGTCCACCAGTACAGACCCATCAACTGGCCCCGCGTCCTCGTGATCTGCCATCTGCAATTTTGGTAATCTACATATTAGTAACATGATTGATAGAAATAATTAATTATTAAGACAAGATAAATATAATTGTGTAATTCATACGCCGGCGTCCTCGTTGCGCTATTTGTGTATTCTGTGGGCAAGTGCTCCTATAATGGCCTTCCTGCTTACAAATGGAGCATTTCCCTCGTCGGCCACCCCCCTCGTCCATTACATTACGAATACGTGTAGATCGTGGACGACCTTTCTTCCTTCGTAAAGGGGGCGGTACAATCGGCGGACCTTGGGGTCGTGGCCAATGCCGTCTATCAGGAATAGGATGAAAATGTGGTGCGTACGCATTACGATAGCAGTCTGTACTATACCAGTGTGAAGTAAAATTCTCGTATGGTAATCTCATATGTGTTGTACTACAAACTGCTAAGACATGCGAGCAAGGTATTCCTGTTAGATGTAATTCACAACATGAGCATTCGACATTTGAACCATCGACGATCACTTTGTAGTCGAAATCTCCAGTACGTACTTCAAATTCGGTGAGGCCAAATCTTACAACGAAATGTACCCGCGCCTTTTCTAAATTTTGAGTAATCTGATTCTTTACTTTACTGACAAAAGCGTCATTCCATTGTACACCGTCATCACGGCGCTTGCAGAAATAGGTATTAAGCTTATAAAAAGTAGACGCAACAAAAGCTGTGATAGGCAAACCACGGGTGTCCTTAAGAACCCCATTTAAGGATTCAGAAAGATTTGTAGTCAAGATTCCAAACCGTCTGCCTCCATCAAATGCTCTTGCCCAGTACTCTTTATATCTGTCTAGATTATGGACCCACTCCCATGCATCGTTATCCAACGCCTTTAATTCTTCCTTCAGCTGATTATATTCCGTCGGTGTTGCAGCCTCTCCGATATTCCAGAATTTATTTAACAATATCTCGGTCTTGAAGCGCTTTTGCATGTTTGCTTTCATATGTCGAAGACACCAACGATGCGCGTGCCCTCGTGCTGGACGATAGATATCAGCAACTATTTCCTTCAATCCAGGAAATCGATCAGATATTAAACAAATCTGTCTATCACGGGTAACATAGCGACGCAAGTTATGCAAAAACCATCGCCAACTCCCGGCATTCTCTCCCTCACAAATTGCAAATGCCAAAGGATATAATCCATCATTTGCATCTACAGCAGTCGCTATCAAAGCATGACCTTCGTATTTGCCGTATAAATGTGTAGCATCAATACTAACCAACGGCCGACAATGTGCGAATCCTTGTATCGAAGGTCCAAATGACCAAAAAACACGATGAAAGGTACAAATTCCTTCTCGCGGCCACAAATGATCCAGATGCCATTGAGTATCAGTATTAAAATTCTTTACCATTGAAAGGTAACGAGGCAAGTCGGTGTAGGATTGCTCCCAGCTCCCGTAAATAATTTGTAATGCTTTAATCTTTGATTGCCAAGCCTTCCAATATGTTATGTCAGTATGATACTCTGCTTGCACCATATCTCGAATTTCTTTTGGTCTTAAATTAAGTCTGACTTTTAACACCGGAAGGATCAATTGACATATAAGGGTGGAATTACAGTTACGGTTCGCCGCATTAAGTATTGGAATCACACATGTGTGTGGACCAGCATATGTTTTTACCCTAAAATATGTCGCATTTTTGGGTACTGAAGCATGTAATCTCCAAGAACATTCCTCTACTACGCATTTGACAGTGTACGTCGTTCTTGTAGATTTCAATACTTTCATTTGTACATTATGCTGAATATGCCACCGGTCTAGTGCATCCAATAAAGATGGCTTATCTTGAAAGACACGTCCAGCCCAACTCTCGTCGATGCTAGGTCGACCAGCTCCTATTTGTCGAATATTAAGAGGGGTTTGATCTACAGCATACTGATTAATCCAATTAGTATCGGAAATAAAACGATCCGGATGATCAATAAATTCAATTTCCTCGTCTGGATTGTCTACATAATCATTGCTGATTTGTGGGTTATCCACTTGAGTGTAAATTGCATTTGCAAGATCATTTAACCCTCCATCATGATTTTCATCTATATCTGGAAATGGAGCATCCGGTTCGTCATCGTCACTACTATTCTGATCATCATGGATTGGTGAATTCTCATGATTAAAATCACTATCACCACCCCTGTCAACATTATCACCTCCTTCCTCAACATTCGTATCAAATTCATTAACAGCAGGTGGATTCCAATGTTCATAGGAATTAGATAACCTGCAAATTTGGTAAACCTAAAGTTTCAAATTTGCCATTAATTTAAAACTTAACATTTAATTTAAATTTGTACTTACCCCCAATCAGAAGGTTCTAGTTGTAAATGAGACATGCTTGGTTCAATACGGGAGGTCGTGCATTGTTCGCGTGATGTCGTGGCATGCCTGCGGTGTCCGCGTGAGGTCGTGGCTTGCGTGTGTCCGCGTGAGGTTGTGGCTTGCGTGTGTGTGGTCGTAGGTGCCACACATGTGGTCGTTGGTGGCACACTACTAAACGAGCAAGGTACAACACTCTCAATCGGGTCATACTCACTTTCTCTGCAATGTATACAATCTTTAAGTCCAATTAAATATTATGCTAAATGACAAAATTATTAGGGATTGTTCTAACCTTGTCATTCCCACACCACCTTCGTGTGGAATATAATTGGCGGAAGGACCCAAATCAATATAATTGTGGAGCATTTGGGTGTAATATCCTTGCGGTTCAAAATTAGCCGACGGTTGTAACTCTTTCTCAATATATACCGTCACAACACCATGATGTAGACCTAATCCTATCATTCCCTCCAATGATTCATCATCTAGTACTTCGTGAGCTAACAATCCACCACCGATCGTGGGACAACCAATAGTAAATTTTAGACGAAATTGTTCGCTTGTACAATTTACTAAACGATACATTTTCCTCTCAAACCTACTATATGTACAATCAGTCGGTATCCCGATTAGCTTCTTTTGACCGCCGATATATCGTGGACCATTCCCATCGATAACTAACTGTCCATCCCAATGAACACTTATGGGCATGCGAGGATTAGCCATTTCAACTACAAAACAAAATTTAACCACTTCAAAATACTACTTTTAACTTTACAGTCGGAGACCGACAGTGAAACCTCTCACTTTGAGCGATCTCACAGTGAGGGGATCGCTCGCTGTGACGGTGAAGCTCTCACTGTGAGAGATCACTCTGTCACATTGAAGCTCTCTCACAGTGAGAGAGAGAAAGAGAGATCACTCTGTTTTTTTTTTTTTTTTTTTTTTTTTGATTGTGCAAGGAGTTTTTTTTTTTTTGATTGTGAGAGACTAGCTACACAGTGAAGCTCTCACAGTGAGAGAGCTTCACTGTGAGAGACTACCTAATCAGCTTTTTTTTTTTTTTTTTTTTTTTTTTTTTTTAGCTGTATCGTGCATAGGTGTACATAGAGAGTGATTTTTTTTTTAATTACCAAATTGTGAGACTACCAAAAATTTTTTTTTTTTTTTTTAATTACCAACTAGAGAGAGTCTCTCACAGTGAAGACTTCACTGTGAGCTCGATCTCTCACAGTGAAGTATCTTCACTGTGAGCTCTCACAGTGAAGACTCTTCACTGTGAGAGAGTCTCTCACAGTGAAGACTTCACTGTGAGATCTCTCACAGTGAAGTCTTCACTGTGAGAGACCACTCTCTCACAGAGTGAGAGAGAGAAAGAGAAAGAGAGAGAAGAGAGAGGGAGTGAGCTCACAGTGATTTTGAGAGCGCGAGAGAGACGGCGACGGCGAAGGCGACGGCGACGGCGACGGCAACGGCGAGAGGAGATCGACACTGCGACGGCGACCTCACTGTGCTCGAGCAAGCTAGCTGTGACGGCGACGGCGACCTCACTGCGACGGCGACGGCGACGGCGATCTGCTCGGAGCAAGCTAGCTCTGTAAGGGAAGAATGTGGTGCGGTGCGGGGCTCGTGTGGGAAGAAGGCGGAGAAGATGAATGAGGGCGCACTGTTGCCCGTGCGGGGGTTATGGTGGTGAAGAAGGCGCTGACGCGGTAAGCGCCTTTAACAATAAGTTAAAGGCGCTGAATTGCTCAGCGCCTTTAACAATAAGTTAAAGGCGCTGAGCGACTCAGCGCCTTCAGTGTAAATCACTAAAGGCGCTGATTCGCTCAGCGCCTTTACAGAGAAGTCACTTTTGGCTCACACTGAGGACTTAGCCATTTTTCCACCAAAAATGACTAAGTCCTGGCCGCGGTTGTAGTGTATGCTGAAGGCGCTGAATGCACTAGCGCCTTCAGCATAATATCATGAAGGCGCTGAAGGGATCAGCGCCTTCACAATATTCCTATGAAGGCGCTGAACCATTCAGCGCCTTCAACACAAGGCATGAAGGCGCTGAGCGGTTCAGCGCCTTCATAGGAATATTGTGAAGGCGCTGACCGCTTCAGCGCCTTCACGCTGGCACGGCTGCGTGGCGCCGAGGTGGCAAAAAGAGGGTTAGATTTGCAAATATAATTTGGCCTAGGTTATTTTGCAAAAATCAATATTTCATAGGGTTATTTTTAAAAAATCCCCCCTATGTGTCCTATTTGTAAATCATTTCTTGGACCTAGTTCACCGATTGGATGTGGACCACCACATAATATGTACCAACATCCCATCTCTATTAAATAAAATATTTTTTTTTGAATCCACCTATTATTACAAATTTACAACTAACTGAATTCTAAAGATTAAAGATGGAGATCAGATCAGGGTGGCAATGTAGAACGTGACACAATTAGGACGGTCAAAGAGTCGGATTGGAGTGAGCTGTGGCTAGTTGAGTCGTTCGTCTTATTTGATAAATAAGTTGAATACGAGTTTAATCCTTAAAATATTAAACTGAAAATTTTTAATTATGTTCTGAATATAATGAGTTGGCTCGCGAAAATCAAGTTAGATTGTCAGTATTATTATTAAGTGAAAAGTTTGAAGAAAATTAAAATATTAGAATTTTAACTTATAATTAAAATTTACAAAACATAGGTGTCGTATATCGACTCGTTAAAATTTTAGCTCATATTCACATTATTTATTAAATAAATAATTTATCTTAGATTTATTTTGAGTCGAATAAATTAGTTCATGGACAACAAGTTGAATTACCAGGCTAAACATGATAAGACAATTCAAACATGGTCGAGCTCGGTACAAGAATATCGAACATGATCATGGGTCGCAAATTTAAATTGCTATTTGTCCTCAAGTGCAGGGCAGAGGCTGACGTGGTCAACTAAGACCGTGAAAAAATATAGCCATTTAGTTAGAGAAAAGATTCGATAATCATGCAGCAGAAAATTTTATCATTTTTGTACAATTTTTATAATTAAGGAAATTAGCCATTGATGATCCCTTATTTTTCTTTTTAAATTTAATTTATTTAACACATGACCAGCTCATTAGCATGACCCTATGTTTGACCACCTTTCCACGTATAATTTCAATAATTTACGAGCCATAACTCACAAGGATGGGCCTGTTCCTTTTATTTTATTGAAACTTCTTTTTGGAGTTATATATATGTACATGAATATTATTAATGTGTAGTTAGAGGGAGCAGGGTTCTTCTCCATCATTATAAATGATCTGCAACTGCTTCTTTTTTTATGTATATATATTTTGGAGAGAATGCACTGCTTTTTTCGTGAGAGACTTGTTAGTGAAATTTTTGCACTTTTAGCTATTTTTATGACTCAAAAAGTACCAATGTCCCATTCTAAGAGTGGCCCACAATAATAGAATTAACTAGAAGTAATTATAAAGGATATATTTAGAGAAGAAATACTACTCTCTAGAAGAGATCACTATAATAGCCTTCATTGCTACCAATAATAATATAATAAAACACTTATTATCAACAAAAAATAATTCAATTGATTCACAAAATTACCAAGTAAAATATTATCACTCAATGATAAACGTACATTATTATTTCTAGAAAAGATAAATAATTAGCCATTGAGCATTGCTAACCTCTACATTTGAATGTGTTGTAAATTTTGCATCTTCTTAATTCAAGGATTAATTTTTTTCGTACAATATTATCAAATTCTTATTTTTTTAATTTTGAAAATTTAAAAGAATTATCTAGAATTTTGGATCGAGTTAGCGTAAAATTCATTTAACCATTTAGGGATTATTTGATTGGTTGTAATATTATAGCTATAAATATTATAGTTATATTTATAAATTATATCATTTTATAAATAGGATCGAGAGATAAGCTTATTTATTGTTTAAAATTATTTTTTTCAACAATTATAGTTAAATTTATGATGAATTTGAACATTATTTCAACTGTTGCAATTAAGTATTTTTATAATAATAATATTAATTATAGTAGTTAAATTCCAATGCATCAAACTGAGCAATATATTTGAATCCATACGCTCGCAATTACATGCGATCAACAAACTACTGCCTAATATGCTAAACACCTAAATTTCACCAACTTTATTCCAACCAACAATATGCTCAATCAAAAAGAAAAAAAAAAATATAACTCTTCCCAACAGTCATTTCCCTCAGATTAAAAAAAAGGAAAAAAAAAAAAAAAAGGAAACAAAATATAACCTCTCACATGATCCTATTTGACAGCGTATGTTAAACAAGCGAAAGAGTCCAAAAAGATTAATCTAATCACAAAAAAGCTCCCCCTACTCCCAACCCTCACCTCCCGTGGTTCCCCAAGCACCACCACGCGGCCACCACCGCGGCGGCCACCGCCGCCGCCGCCCCACCGGCGGCGGGCGCCGCGGCGGCGGAGGCGGCGGCGCCGATCGGGGCGATGTCGGAGTCGGGCTGCGGGAGCGCGTCGGGGTTGGGCGGGCTCGGGCTCGAGGGGATGATCGGGAGCGAGCTCGCCGGCGCCGCCCCCCCTCCGCCCCCGCCGCCGCCGCCGCCAGCGCGGGAGCCGGGGGAGGGGAAGAGCGGCATCACGTCCGGGGCCAGAGTCGGCGAGAGCGCGGCGTACATGGGGAGTCGCGGGAGAGCGCTCGGGGCCGACGATATGGCCGAGGTCCTAAACCCTAGAGCGGAGGAGCGAGATGGTATGAACAAGAGGAGAAATAAGGCGAGGGAGGAGAGGAGGAGCTGCGCGTGAGCGGAGGGGGCGATCGCCATTGTTGAAGAGATTTGAGGAATTTGGTGGCGGGGTTTCGACTTTCGTTTCGATTAGTTGAGTGCTCGAGAGTGTGCGTGATACGGTTAAAAAGAGGATTAAATTGTATCGGTACCCCTCAACGATAGCACACATTCTGAAATTAACCCTTTATCATTTAGCGTTGTGAAATATGACCGAACCACTAATCAACTTAACAAAATTCTTAATAAATTTAAAAGTTATATGAGTCTGATTCTAAATGCTCTATAATTGAGGGGTCTTCGTACGTTCTCCATCTAAAAAGAGCAGCAGGGATCAGGACAGTCCACGTGGCGCGAGGTGGTTGGAGGAAGGTTGGGTTAGGACAGGGTGGCGTGCTAGTGCTACGGGACAAGGGGAGGCATCCAATAACATGGCCTTGTGGTGGCCCACCGTGTTTTTTTTTTTTTTTTTTTTTTTTTTTTTTTTTGAAATTGAGGTTGATCCGTGATTAGTGCGGCGCGGGGGATTCGAATGATGTAGATGGTGATCGATTGCCCTTTCTAACAATAACGGTAATTAATAATTAATAATTAATAATTGGCTTTTAAATTTGTTAGTTAAAAAAAAAAAAAAAAAAAAAAAACCAGGTCAGATAAATTGGATTTACTTTGAAGATTTAGTTTCTTCTCTTGATTGGACTTTTGTGTTGTTCTATATTTGCTTGCTTGTAAATTAGTGTAACTTAAACAGTGTCTCTTCATTGGTGTAAACCATATATTCTCTTTTAGTTATATGTTCCTGTCCTTGTAGTGCTTGGATCAATTAGATGAATGACCAAACCATAGTGGGCCACCACCTCATATAGGGTTACCGCTTTTTCAGAAAAAGTTGCTAATAATGTAAAATCACTGTTCAAAAGTAAGCAAGCCCCAAAAGTGCTTTCCAAGTGCACTGGATGAAGCTTCTCTCGCTCTCTCTTTCTCTCACCTCTGTTGTTGTAGGGCCTGAAAACTCCTGATTTTTAGGGGAAAAAAAAAGGAAAAAAAAACTGAAAACTAACAAGGGTATAACAAGAAGAGAATGGGAATCATGCAGTTTTTGAGTGCCTCATTGATGAGAAAGGTAATCGGATCTATGATTCCATAAAGAACATTTACAGCTGGCCAATAAGGTGGAACCCAGTTGCCAGCTGAAGGTGAAAAGAGTATTGTAGAACTGAATTCACACGTAGAAGAGAATTCACAAGTTGTTAACAACCGACAACCTGGTTAAGAAGGGAAGGGCTGGGTGGGAAACACTTGTTGCTTGCTTAGCGGTAGCAAAGAAGAGAGGGTGACTATCTTTTCTCAAAATATGTCTACTCACGATTTGTGTTGGGGATGGACGTTGGGAGAGTTTGGCTGGGGAACTTTAGTGCTGATGTTAGGAGCATCTGGATGAAGTGAATGTCAACGAAAGAACCTTTAGATAGGAACCTTTAGAAAGGAGTGAGGTTTTGACCTACATTCCGGCATCGTGGTGGCTGCTCTGGGCTATTCGTAATAAAACGATTTTCGAGCATTCAAATACCGACCGTCTTAATACCGTAGGCTGGAACAGGAGTCTCATCTCGTTGTGGAAAGATTTGGGGTGAGATTTTTTATTTTTTATTTTTTATTTTTTTTTTTTTGTCTTTCTTTCAGAGACCACTTTGTCTCACTTTTGTTTCCTATTTCAATTTTGCTATGAATAAAGCGGGTAGCGTGTTATCTTTCTCTCTCAAAAAAAAAAATAATGACACTTACAATGCAGAAATTATTATTGACAGAAGAGGTACGACAAAATTATTTATTGTTTCACATGATAGGTTTACTGATTCAATGTATCTATTTTGCATATCAAATGTACTTGCTATGTTAATATCACTGCTTGCAAATTTGGTGTTGATTTCGAAAGCGTACATACCAAATACTTAAACAGCACTTTCTTAGTTGAAAGATTAATGACAGTGATTTCATGTATTAATATACACAATCACTTTACAAACAGCCATTCATAGCAAAATGCAGTAACAAAAGCATCAACTTTACAAACACTCAAGAATTTGCCTACTTGAATGACTTGACTTTTGGTGTTTCAAATAGTAAAAGATCATAAACCAGCAGCCCTCGATAGTCACTGCAATGCCATGACATGAATGCAAGCACAGAATTCTCAAAATGCATTGCTAATAGATTCGAAGATCTTAGTTACACTAACAAGTTCTCGATTTGAACTCAAAGAAAGATAAACATATATCATTTACTAAAAAGAATGATGATACTATTGAGTTAACACTAACTAGAAAGCTTAGCAATCAAGAGGAAATACTAGTACACCGAAAATGCTGAGCCAAAACTATACCTGGCGAATTAGAATGCCTACCAAAAACTTTTTTGCAAAGTAAATCCTTAGTAAACTTTTCGAATTTGAAGATATTTACTCAGTTTCTCGAACCCTTGACATGTTTTCTTAGATTGGCATTCTCTTCCTTGAGTATATCAATAGCTAGAGTGAGTTGCCTGATCACCTCCCTCTTCTCGTCTTTTACATCTAGTTCGGTCTTAAGAGCCGCGTTCTGTTCATGAAGTGCTTGTAATTCTCTCTTCGTCGATTTCACAATATCATTCTCATTCTCTTCATCTCTTTTGTTCAGCAAAACTCGATCGGTTTCTGCTTCTGTTTCGGTATCGTCAGCATCAGGTTCCTCAGAATCAGAACACTCTGAGGAGAAGAGAGATGATCCATCAGTTGCATTGCCGCTAACATTCGGTGACAAACGTCTATCTAGAAAAGAGAGACCGAATAGATTGTGATGCATCGCGGTGAGCTCGGTAAAACTCCCCGATCATGTCCGCGAGTAAAGGCTGCTTCTTGTAAAACGCCTCGGCTCGTTGAGCAAATGAATCAGCATCTCCCTCAATCAGCTCCAGCATTTGCTTGGTCTTCTCTTATAGTCCTGCACATAGGGGGCAAAAAATTAATACTATACATGTGTTGTGCCATTAATCACTATACCTATATGATAACAATTGCCTCTTAATCTCTTTCTTTAGGTATTCAATTTTAGTATTGGATAGGTTACCTCATGAAATTGAACAGAGAAGAGAGAACCGAAGGCTCTGTTTGGAAATCGGAATAAGTTAATCAAGAATAATTTATTTGATAAATTTTTTTTTTTTAGTATGATGGTAAGAAAAGAGTTTGATTTCAGCTATTTAAAAATCTTAATATTTAAGATTTGACATACGAAATAATTTGTTTTATTGGAAAAAATGATTGGACACTTGATATAATATCTAATTCTAAATAATTGATTGCACTCCTTGTATCCCAAATATACAAAATATATCGAACAAGATATTTAAGCATTAAGCATGACATAAATAATTATGATATTCCAGCAGTAATGTTGATACTTTAGGGCGCAGTTAAGCGGACACCCATGATAATTAAGGTCGTGTTTGGATATAAGAATATCATATTCGGATATCTCTTTATTTTTTTTCAAAAATATTATAGTATTTAGTAAATAGGGAGCGTGCTCAAATATCTAAAATGAATAGCATATTCGATTTTCAAATTAGTTATTTTTTTTGGAATATGATAAATCATATCTCGTAGATAAAATTAGGAACACCAATATCACTCAGGAAGCAAAAAATCAAACTCATAACTTCCAATAACAATTTTTTTTTTTTTATATATATATAGAATAAGTTGTCCTTGGATATTTTAATCCAATATCTAAACAAAGTAATTAACCTTATTGTGTAGAAAATGTAACACCCTAATGATTTCACATGATGGATAGAAGTTTTGATTGAGAATATAAAAAATAAAACATACTATTAATAATAATTAGGCTTAAGTATTTTGGGCCAGTGGCATGGATCTAATAAGTTATTATTGCTAACAGATCGGATCGTTACAAATAGTATTAAAGACGAATACTAGCCAGAAGCATGAGAACTAAGTGTCATGTGAGATAAAATACTACATCATGAATTTGATGAGAGCCACCTTTAGAATCTTACATCGTCTGGTAATTTTGATTTGTCTTATATTTGTGATCATATTTGTACCTAATGAGGACGTCAAGATCTAAACAAGAAATTTTATAACGTCTCAATAATTCTATATCGGATGGAATATAAATTTTGATTTGAACTATAACAGATCAGTCACGCTATTAATAATAACTCGACTTAAGCATCTTAGGCTGATAGTTTAGACTCAACAAGTTATTATTGCTAGTGGACTGATCGTTACAGAAAAATCAATAGATCTAAATTTAGTTAAGGACGATTGTGGTGTTTAGACTATTTTGAACTGCTGTGGCTATCGAACCACCGTTCTGGGGGAGATTGGTCCGCGCCACCGTTATTGTTTGATCTGCATCTATCAAAATCACATACATAGTTCGATTAGGAATAACACGGGCCATGTGAATTAGGTACCAAATAAAGTTGGAACAAAAATATATAGAAATATTTTTTTTTTTATTTTTCCGTAGGAGTGTAAAAAGAGTATATCATGACTGATTGTGATATGTAAAATATTTTCTTATGGTACTTTCTTATCGTATATAATGTGATATCTCCGTAATCCTATATGACTAAATTATACTTGAGCAGTATTATAAATGGTTCCATACAATCAGAAGTATCTGCTTCAGAATCCTGCGTTCATTAGCAAAATTATTGCAAACCTATAAAAAAGTAAAACCACCAGATATTGGTGATACACCTACAAATCAGAGCCATGCAATAGTTGAAGGGGTCTGAATAAGGAGTACGATTCCAATAAGGCGAAGTAATCCGGTCGTCCACATTAACTCATTCGGGATCACGGATCTCGCCCGAGAGAGACAATCACGGCCGTCAATAACCCAACCACCTGAACAGACTATGGTCCACACTGTTTGTTTTTCATTTTCATTACGACAACGTTGCTGTCCATCACCCTGCCTATAAAAAGAGGACGAGCTTGTAATAGGAACTATGTTGGAAGTTGAGTCAACGATCGTTACAAATAGTATTAAAGACAAATACTAATCGAAAGCATGAAAGCTAAGTACTATGTGGGACAAAGTACTATACCATGAATTTGGTTGAAGCTCCAGAACCTCTCCTCTAGATCCTCTGCTTCGACCTGTAATTGGAGGCATCAATCAATTTGAAGCAAAGAAACAAGACAAAGGAGAAAATATATATTGAGTAATCATCCAAAATTTGTTTTAAATCAATATCACAGAACCAAAAAGAGCTAATGAAACTCAATGATCTAGGCTCGTGTGTAGCAGTCCCTAACTTCGACCTAATTTGTTGACGATAAAATATAAAAATACTAATGTTTTCTAATGAGTAGGATGACTAGTAGCATTGCTCTTATTATAGATGGAGTTTCAAATTTTTTCCTTTTTATTTTTCTAACTATTTTAATTGTAATGGTTTTCACCCATTTGTGTGTGTGTGTGTTTTTTTTTTTTTCAAAAATAATCACAGGATTTAAGGCAAGCTTCACTGCAACTTAAGTTTCTCAAAGTTAACAAAATCATCATCAGTACGGTATTTAGTAGACGATCACAAGGTCGGAGGTTCGAAACCGTGTGTACTTATTTTCACCATCAACATATTAGTCATCTTTGCATATTGAGCGCAACAGAGTACTTAATAGAGCAGCGGAAAAAAAAAAATCATTGAACAGTTAAAGAACAAATCAACTAGCAGAATGGAAAATTCAGCCAAAATAACCAAATCATTTCAAATATCAAGACGAATTTGTAATCGTAGCGGACGAGGACACCAACGACAACGCAATGATTAGTTAACTATCCAAATCATTCGCCACGAGTAATATGATCATTATATTTATTCTTATGCAGATTCAAGAGGAATCAATGCGCCTGAACATATTACATCAACATCAAGAATCAAATTTCATGCATATATAAAGAAGATCTCTCGGAATTACACCAACATCCATTAGGTTTTTCCGAAGCTAGCAGTTCAAATGACAAAAAGAACACTGGAATAGCAGAAATAGTAAATATAAAACCTTCTAATTTATTTGACCACATTGCAGACCTAACTAGATTTCCCTTTGGCGAGCTTCTCGATGAGATCTGCAGCTTCTTGCACCGTAGTGATTCCCTGAGCATTCTCTTCTTCCACGCTGACCCCAAATGCTTCCTCGAGACCCATAACGATCTCAACCTACAGCAAGAAGTTGAGTTCCCAGAGAGTTGATCGGTTAGATCTTGTGATTTTTGAGTAGAGATGTACTAAACCTCCCAGTTTATGATTATTGTTTCTCGATACATCATCTATTGATGAAATTGACAATTTTGTCAGCTGAACAAAGAGCCATTTACTTTAACAAATCTCCAACTCAGTTGATTGGTTAGTGTTCAGGGGGGTTCTATTTCAAAACAGCCTATAGTTGATGGGGCTCCAAGTCAATTTTTATGACAGAAACACTTGTTCATATAACAAGACTAATTGGGGCTGGCATTAAGGCGTAAGCGAAAAAGATCTCATCACTGAAGAAAGAGAACAGAAACATACCGTGTCCAGCGAATCAGCCCCAAGTGCTGAGAATTTTGATTCGCCAGTCACAGGAGAGTCATCGGACAGAGCCAACTGCTTCCTTACAATCTCGCACACCTTCGTAACCGTCTGGGGCTTTGCCTGTTTGAGAAGAGGAAGATCCTTTAAAATCGCTGACCAATCATAAAAGAAATTGAGAACCAAAAATATTCACATGCTTTGTGGGGTGAATCATGATCATCATAGTCTGAGAACAAAATCATAACTGGAATGCTTCCGGTGATGACTCCATCTTCTCATTTCATCAAATTGGTTATTCAAACTTATTATCCTCGAGTGATAAACCATTCACCGTGCTTCAGTATGCATCGAAAAGGTCTTACCTATCTAGTTGGACCTCTAAACATGATTGTTTTCGTACTAAAATTGACAGAACAGTCGGAAGAAAAAACATTTGAAACTCACAAAAGAAAACTCTATAATGTAATGTGAGAGAAGTCTTTGTTCTTTAATGTCGTAGGAAAAGGAACTTGCCTACCAAATCTTTCTAGGACAAGAATGAGAGAAAGTAAGATTCATGTAAGCAACTTTACGAGACATGCATTACTCAGGTCCTTCCAACATCTGCTAAATTTTCCTCTCAACATTGTTGAATGAAAGACCGTTGTGGAGGTGATGAGAGTAACGAGAATTAAAACTATAACGGGAACTAAAACTAAGGATCTGCATCCTAGTTTACCCCTAACACAGAGAATGGTTTGACCTTTGAACAAGAAGGTTAAAAACTGATTTATGAAACTCTCCCAAATCCAGAAAAATACATATAGGTAAGTTTCGGAATAAATATATGACGGGGCGAATCTTCATATCCAAAGATGTATAGTTATTGCGAAAAACAGAAAAGCAGATTTTTGGAAAAGATAAAGAACGAAAATGACAATATAGCAGCATAAGCACAAAATATGAAGTAATATAAAGAGCCACACAAGAAGAAACTTACAGCACATGAAACATGGAAGCGCATGTTGGCTCGTTGCAAATGAATTGGGGGAAAACTTTTCCTTTGGGCAGAAAAGGAAAGAGATTTCAATCCATAAATTCCATTAACTTCCTGCTCAACAAATAACAAGAAAAATCTCACCTTAAATTACCAATTGATAGGCAAGAAATTTTATAGAGCATTATTAAGAGATCATCTGGCGTCACCGCTACATTGAACCACATAATAATTTCTTTACATGGTTTCATCAAGAGTCTATGGAACACAAAAAGAAGAAAAAAGCAATTTCAGCAATATACAGATCTGCATTTCAGACTAACTGCACATGTCGCGTATATTTTCTGCATTTCATAATAGTGACTTTATATTCATTTTGTTCATACATACTTGCCGTAGAAACAACAATTATTTTTAAGTCCGTTAAGTCCCTAACTCAAATACTACTTTTTCTCCTTTTTCTTTTTTTAACCACTAGATGAGTCCTAGGTGGTCATACTTCATTATAACACAAACACAACAAAAGCCAAAAACTAATTTCCAACATAAATTTGTCACTGTTCTCTTAACAATGTGACCAAAATTTCAACTTAGAACTTATATTTATTTCCAAAAAAAATGAAAAATGATCAGCTAGATGATCATTTCTGAAGGTGGGGTTACCGAGCACACCTCAACTCTTTCGTAGATGAAAGTAGGCGAAAACGATTGTAGAAACAAGCACGAGAATAACTAAAAAAATAAAACAAATAAGGGAATGCAAGGAAGTGTCAACCTACGTCCACGGGCAAGACCACCTCAATTTATTCGATTAATCCACGGCACAAAAGTACAAGGAGTAAAATTGGATTACAAGAAACTCTCTCACGGAGGCTCTCCACGTTTTTCCTCTCAATTAGGATTTTTCAATGAAGCCCTAAAAAATAAAAGATGAATCGCAAGAGTTAATATAACTCTAAAAACCTAATTCTAATAGGAAACGATCTCCACCGTCCATCCGAGATTTTAAATCACTTCTAGTCGTCGTCCATATTCTCTTAAGAATTATCTTTAAGATATTCCTAAATCATCCCTAATCTTTAGGAAACAAGATTGGATCAAATCTATATGGACTCGAAACATGATTTTACATAATCCAACAATTTCTTTTTTATCAACACCAGTTATAGCCAAATTTTACATATTTGGGTAAAAGTAAGAGAGAGCTATACAAGCTCCTCAACTCTAGAACTACTCAATGATCCACACAATCCACAAAGAACGCCGCACTATATCAATAAAACCATCAAATTTCACACATATAAAAAAAAACTGCAAATCGTTGAATCGAAACACCACGTAAGCTTCACCTCTGATTCTAACAACACAATCAGAGCACCTCTAAGAACCAGTAATCCACAGAATCCACAAAATTATACAAAAAAAAGGCACAAATTTCTCAAAAATCACATGATGAAGTTCCAAATTCAATCAATTACCTACAAAAACTCATGAAATTGGAAATTAAAAAGGCGAGAGAGATTACAGGGATCGATCACTACCATTCTCCTCGGAGCGAATTGAGGCGGAGCCGTGATCGAGATCCCCGATCTCGCAACGAAAGCCATCGATCGAATCGATCGAGATCCAAATCGAAATCAAGAGAGATCGAGAGGGATCGAGAGAGACAGAGAGAGGAAGCACGAAAAGCGTGGGAGAGTGTTTCCTTTTATAGAGAGAGAGCGCACGGCGCGTACGAGAGCCTGGTTAACATCGAAGTGGTCTCGCCTATTCGAATATTAAATGACCAAAATACCCTCATAAGAAGGATTAATGACTAAAATAACATTCTCACTTCACTTTCAAATTTACTACCAGATTTGAAATTTTTATTATTCAATTTAATTTAATTTAATTTAATTTAATTTAAGCGCTCCTATTTGTTAAAAATGTATTGTTAATCAAATAGAAAATCAACCATTATTATTAAGTGTACATTTGGTTGATATTTTGAACCTCTAGTATAAAATTTTTAGATAGAATTTACAATCTTTATTCATATCAAAAAAAAAGAAAAAGTAATGTCAACACAAGATAATATTTATCATAATTTTTATTTAATATTTTTTGAAAAAATATTAGTTAAAATTAAAATAAATAATACAAATTAAAAATATGATTGTAAAATAAAATAAAAAAAAACCAGAAATTTAACTTAAAAATCTAAGGTAAACGCTTTTGAGTTGGAGGAGCGGGGAGTTTTAGGTAATTTTGGTGCGCTTGTGAGGGTAAAATGGGGAGAGGGAGATTTGGGACTTCGTAGGCATCGATGGAAAAATACGGGAGCAAGCGTCCGGCAAATAATTGTGCGGGCGACACGTGTCAATGGCGGTTGGACCGTTGAGCAACTTTTTAATGATTGGTGGGTCGGAATTTATCACTTTCATTTATAGATTCGTTTTGTTTACATTCATGCATTCCAAGTTGATTATATAAATTTTATTCATCTTAGTTGGAATTTTTTTTTTTTTCTCCAGGCCATTTTTAGTTTGTCAATTAAGTCCCCATATTCAAAATTTTATTCAAATTCGAATAAAATAAGTTTATCAAATATTAAACGGATATAAATTCAGACACAGATATAAAAAATAAAAATTTGACAGATTTGAATTTGAATATGAATTTTAATTGTACCAGATCCGAATCCGAATTCGAACCAGAACTGATTCCGATCCGAAACTGAATTGATTTTAAGTTATATAATATATATATATAAATATTTTTATTATATTTAAATTTATATTTTTAAATTTAGATTTAATGTAATATGTTATTATCGGCATTGTTAAGGGGATGAGCAAGTAGTAATATATACCTGTTGGAAAGAAATTCAAAATTCAAATGTTCGTTGATAAATCAGTAATGGAAATACAAAAATTTATATTTAAAGAAGATATTTTTGCTTTCAAAATTTTTTAAAATAACTTGTCATCTATTACTTAGCTTAATGCATCATAAATCTTTTCTGTTATGCATCAAATTACTTAAAATTAATATTTAAAAAAATAAAAAGGATTCTAGACTATGGCTATATTTTTTATTTTTCTGAAACAAATTATTTCTTTTCATACTGCATTGAGTAACATCAAGCTCCACCATTGAAATCAAAATTCCCACGAGTGAGCCGCATGAAGAAGAGAGTAGAACTAAACCCTAGCCTATTCTTGCCCTCATCAAACAAGAGGAAGTTATTCTCCATCTGAAATCCGCCAATCGCCACCGCATGCTCCGCCATCGGGCCCCCATCAACAAACGCGAGGCACACGATATCCGGCCTGACCTGCTTCACCGAGTTGGATCCGAAGATCGTCCAATTTCTCTCTCCGGAAAGCATCAGATCGACCAGTGGCACCACGTACCCGACTCGCGAAAACCCTAATGCGCTACTATTCATGCAGAGGCCGAAAGGCTTCACATTCTTAACCCGCGGTATACCCTCCGCCGCCTTCGTGAACGCACTAAGAAACTGTCAATATATATCGCTTCTTAGTGTGGTGTAAGGTATCCTAGTGCTGAGCTTGGCGCTGCCACGGACTAGCAATTCCTCTCCATTCACCGCGACGCCATTGAGCTTAATATAGTAAGATGGGTTCATCGGGTTCTTTAGTAAGGGAGTGTAGAAGAGGGTGCTGCTTACGTCGAACAGCCAGCGTCGGCGGCATGAGGTTGTAGGGCCGACTGCCGGAGAAGGCCACTCCCGGAGCGGCTGCCTGCGAGTTTGGAAGGCATATCGCAAATTGGGTCTTTAAAGAGAGCTTAGAGAAGAACTGAGACGGAACGCTGAGCCTCGACCTTCCGAGGCCAGCGACCCCGACCGAGTTCACGGGGAGAGAGCGTAGAAGGTCTTTGTTCGCGCACGAGGCGACGAATTTTGGTACGGTGATCGCTCCGGTCGGGGTTTTGTCGTCGGTGGCGTTGATGGATATGTTGGTTAGGATTAGGTTGGGGTGGTGCATGGAGAGTGTAGGAAGAGGCCATTGAGGTCTAGGAGAAATGGCTTGTTGGTGTTTAGGGTTAGAGTGTAGAGAGAGGCGGAGGTGTCTCTGGTGATAGGGGCTACATGCAAGGGCTTTGATTGGGAAATGAGGAAGTGCTTCTGCAGCTACAGTGGATAATATGGTGATTGAGAATAGGAGGAGTTGGGCCATTTTGGTTGGTTAGGTACAGGTTTGTGTTGACCTTGGTGCTAAGAATATATACAATTTTGAGTTTCATTACTATGCTCACTAAATACTTGATGGTATTTATTTTTTTTGAATTTATCTTTCTAATTAATTTTATTTTTTAATTAGATCATATTATTTTACAAATTATTTATTAAATTTTGAAGGACTACGTATCATTTTATCCGCACATTTTTTTATTCGACAGTCAAAAATTTAATAGTACTAATGATTTGATGTAATTAATAGTATATATAGTAGCATAATTTTATAATTTTGGCAATATATGAAAAGGTTAATTATTTTTTTTTGTTAAGAGAAACATAACATGTATATTATCTACTTTGTTTATTATTTTAAAAAAATAATTTAAAATATAAAATAACTAAATTTGAAAATACCAATTATCAAATTCTTTATCATCAAAATTAAAAATAATTAGTAAACAAATTTAAATTGTTAGAATAATATGGAAGTTAATGAATGTTGACTCAAGGTTATATATATATATATATATATGGAAGTGATGAGTAGCGTTTGACATCTAGTAAATATATCGAAATAAATAATTATAGTGATGAGACAGTTTTATTTATTAATTAACTATGAATGCATAATTTTTCGAATAACGTGAATAATAAAATATAATTAGATTGATATGGAATATATTTAAAATATTAAAAAAATGTTAACTCTGCAACCAAAAAAATTTTATATTGATTATAATTAAGAATAATTGAATAATTAGCATAGCTTATAATATTATTATACGAAGTGTCGTTTCGAAGTTTAAACTTCAAAGTTTAATTATGATGTTTAGAAAATTCTACACGCTATGCCATCATAAATTATTTTTTAATATAAAATATTATCATAAAAGATAAAGAATTTTTTTGTTTAAAAAAACGTGCACAAGAGGGGACAAGAAGATCAGAATATGAGATACGGACATACATATCCATGGAGGAGCTAGTTATTAAATTATCTCGTGAAATCCGTGAGCTGGATTATTCCACTTGTGTTAATTTGGTTTTAATTTCCTCAAACATGTAAACAATGCTTCATTCATATATATATATATATATATATATATATATATATAGAGAGAGAGAGAGAGAGAGAGAGAGAGAGAGAGAGAGTAGAGCTTATATATTCTCAAAATCACAAGTCAAAATATATTTGTAAATTTTTTATCCCTAGATTTATATTGAGATTTGTGCTAATTAATTTTTCTTTCTCTCTTTTTAGTTGACTTTATAA
The DNA here is from genome assembly GCA_029168755.2 of Tillandsia fasciculata. Lineage (NCBI taxonomy): Eukaryota > Viridiplantae > Streptophyta > Magnoliopsida > Poales > Bromeliaceae > Tillandsia > Tillandsia fasciculata. The sequence goes on from CM054930.1 coordinate 30,458,222, forward strand.
ATGCACAAATTTCAATACAAATTCAATGATAAAAAATTCACAACTATATTTTGGTTTGTACTTTTGAGAATATATAAGCTCTTATATATATATATATATATATATATATATATATATATATATATATAGGCTAAATTACAGAAAACCCCCCTCTAATATCCCGCTTTTCCGCTTTACCCCCCTGTCATTTAAAAGTCGACAATCTACCCCCTCGTAATTTCAGAAATGTCTTTAGGGGGTACGCCGTTAACGGAAATGGTAAATTGACGAAATGCCCTCCTATTTTTTTTTTCTTTTCTTTTCCGAAGTTTTTTTTTTTTTTTTTTTTTTATGAATATTTTCCAAGGGTATTTTGGGTATAAAAAATTATATTTTTAAAAAAACTGACGGTCAACTGACGGTCAACTGACGGCGGGGGGTTATTGCACAATTCGATAATTACGAGGGGGCAGATTGTCGACTTTTAAATGACAGGGGGGTAAAGTGGAAAGGCGGGATATGATAGGGAGGTTTTCTGTAATTTAGCCATATATATATATATATATATATATATATAAAGTAGAGCTTATATACTTTTAAAAATACAAACACATTTATACTTGTAAATTTTTTATCATTAGATTTGTATTGAAATTTATACTTTTTACTTTATCTTTCTCTCTCTTTAGTTGACTTTACAAAAACACAAATTCCAATACAAATTAAATGGTAAAAAATTTACAAGGATGTGTTTGTGTTTTTAAAAGCATATAAGCTCTACTCTCTCTCTCTCTCTCTCTCTCTCTATATATATATATAGAGAGAGAGAGAGAGAGAGAGAGAGTAGAGCTTACATACTTTTAAAAACATAAGTCCAACTATTCTTGTGAATTTTTTACTATTAAATTTGTATTGAGATTTGTATTATTGTACTTTATCTTTTTCTCTTTTTAGTTGACTTTATAATAGCACAAATCTCAATGCAAATTCAATGGTAAAAATTTCATAAATATAGTTGGGCTTATACTTTTAAAAATATATAAGCTCTATATATATATATATATATATATATATATATATATATATATATATATATATATATATATATATATATATAGTCCGGCTACTATATTTTTATGAGTAAAACTCATTTCTACTCATAAGTTTTCGACCTTTGGATGAAGAAATATGCGGTTAGAATAATAGTGGTCCCCTAGAATTTATACTATTTCACCAACAACCTACTAAACTCTAGACGGACCACTATCATCCTAACCCCAGTGCATCTCTTTATCCACGGGTGGAAAAATTATGAGTACAATTAAAAAAATTTATACTCATAAGAATATAGTAGCATGACTCTATCTTTTATGAGTAAAACTCTTTCGTTTAGTGCTATTGATATCATAGTAGCATGACTCTCTCTCTCTCTCTCTCTCTCTCTATATATATATATATATATAGAGAGAGAGAGAGAGAGAGAGAGAGTCAGGTTATTATGCTTGTAAGTTTTTAACCGTTAAATCTATCCCGTTGATTAATTTCATCTCGTAGATTATTTTATTTTACCAACCACTCACTTAACCCAAATGATCCATCATCATTCTAACCACACAAGTTTTTTTCCAAAAGTTAAAACTTACAAACACCAATAACTTACTACTTTTAAAAATATAGAAATTCAATTATATATATATATATAGAGAGAGAGAGAACATATTTAGACTTGTATTTTTGAGAAGCTCTGCTATATATATATATATATATATATATATATATATATATATATATATATATATATATATATATATATACTGTAGCCATTTGAAAATAGAAACCCCCTGCAGTATACATAAGATTTTGAGCCTTTAAAACTAAAGCTCCAGCTTGAAATTTTTAATAATTTTATGCGCCTCAAGGTAGATTAATAAAGGCCACTTAATTATTCGTTTACCTGGTGTCGCGGAAATTATTATTTATTTTTTTGAGTAAAAATGCATAAAATTTATCAAAATTATCTATCACTTTAAAACAGTTATTCAATTTTATAAAATTTTAATTTTACTATTTAATCTTTTAATTTATTTGATTATAGTTAATTAATGATATTATAATTTTAAAATTTAAAAAAATTTATAATTATGAGGATTAATGCATGAAATATTTTAATTAAATTAATAAAAATTAATGATTCATTCAAATTTTAAAGTCAAAATATTACTGACTTATTCAAATCGAACAAATTAAAAATAATTGAAATATTATATATATATATATATATATAAAAGATTTAAAATCATTCATAATTGTTTTTATTATTAAAAAACAAAATGCTCAGAAAAAAAAGAGGAACCGAGAAACCCAAAATTTAACTTATTAGTTACTAATAACCAACCACGTACATCAAGTAATCACCATCCAAGCACGTACACATGCATGTCCAATTATTATCAAACAACTAACACCTCACATAATTAAACACATGCAATTAAAGTAAATAGTTATTAATCAAACCCCATAAGTGAAATTGAAGTTGGAACACGTAGTCCTACTCCCAAACAAGAGCGAGCTGTATCCCAACCTCGAATTCTCAGCATCGAACAGCAAAAAATTGTCCTCCATCTGAAACCCTCCGATCACCACTGCCGCCGCCTCCGCGGCCCCTCCGTCGACGAACGCCAAGCACGCCGTCTCCGCGCCGACCTGCTGCATCGAATTCGCCCCGTTCACCGTCCAATTGTTCCCCCCTTTCAGCATCACGTCGATCCCCGGCACGCCGTATCCGAGCCTCGTCGACCCCAGCGCACTGCTGTTGAAGCAGAGATCGAATGGCTCCGTCGCCGGCATCCGCGGGATGTCCTTCGTGGCCTCGTCGTAGGCTTTCAGGAACGGCTTGTATATGTCGCTCCGAAGCGCCGTGTACGGCCTTGCGGTGCTTAGTGTCACGCCGCCGTTCCCGCTCTTATCGAGCGCAAGTGCGTTGGGCCGGAGCGGCACTTGTTTCAGGGCAATTGCGATGTGCTCGACGTCGATGTAGTATGCGGGGTTCTTTGGGTTATTTATCAAGTGAGTGTATTGTAAATTGTCACTGATCGCTGGCACTATCGGCGGGAGCAGGTAGAAAGGCCCGCTCCCGAAGAAGGCCACGCCAACTCCGCCGCCCGGGAGGCAGAGTGCGAATTGGTTTGCGTACTTGGCTTCGGATGATAGCTGCTGCGGTAGCGACAGTTTCGACCTGCCGAGGCCGACGACTCCGGAGGCTGAGGCCGGTAGGGATTGTAGCAGGCTTTTGACCGAACACGAGGAGACGAAGTCGGTGAAGGCGATGGAATACTTTGGGCTTTTACCGTCGGTGGAGTTGGCGGTGACGGTGGTTAGAGTTAGATCAGCAGGGGCACAGAGGCCGGTCACGGGGTTTACCGGATATGCAGTGCAGTTGCAGTGCCGTTTGTAGAGATTAGATGGAGGGCGAGAAGTGGTACGGCAATTATGAGGGTGGAATTCGGCGGCATTTGTGCAACTTTTGGATCCGCAGGCGACGGTCGGGTGGTTGGGGGCACAGAGAGACCAGATGAGGGGGCCGGCGAGGTCGACGACCGACGGGCGCCGATTGTCGATGGGTATGGTGTAGAGGGAGGTGGAGGGATCTTTGGTTATGGGGGAGACTAGGGCTTTGTAAGGGTGAGGGGATGATGCTGTTAGTGTACAAAAGGAAACAATACATATTAGACAAAGGACAAGAGGGGGGATCAGGGCTAGGGTTTTGGCCATCTTATCTTAGCTTTGATTAATTGTTCAATGCAAACAGGAGATGGAAATAAATAGGAAATGCATGCATGTATTTATTATGTAAGGATAATGTTGAAGTAATATTTTGACAGTTGTATAATATATATCCATATATGTCAACATTACATACACACAAAAGAAAACGAGAGAAGAGAGAGAGAGAGAGAGAGAGAGAAAAGAAGAAGAAGCCCATGGATTTAAATTCACCACATGCCACGTGGAGTCAACAATTACGAGCGGAAGCTTCTGGGAGTGAAGAAGAATAATTAGTAGCTTTAATTAGATTTGGTCAGAAGATAAAGATGTGAAGCTATACACATAGATGTGTAAAAGATAGTAGTGTTTGAATTATTTCTGAACAAATTATATTCATAGAATAATTTATTTCAACATCCCAATTGATATCAGCTTAGACATATTTAGTTGTAATTTATTTATTTATTTATTTATTTATTTATTTATTTTTTTTATACTTGTAGTAGATAATTGAAGTGACATTACGGGTCCAAAAAAAATTACAATACATAAAAAAGCAATGATATATATACATTCTAGAAAAAATTTAATAAATAAAATATTATTTGTTTATCACTTCACCCATGATAAAGTGATATCTTAGCCATTCATATAAATTGTAAACTTAAAAAAAAATATATGTACAGTCTTTAGTTGCGGCCTACAGCTAAGATCAATCTTTTATATATATATATATATATATATATATATATTATATATATATATATATATATATATATAATGAAATCAGGGGATTCAGTCAAAGTTTGGCATCGGTATTCTAATGTACTAGACAAGTATCCAAAAAGATAGTCAAAGTGAATAATAATTAATAATTTAAATATATATATATATATATATATATATATATATATATATATATATATATATATATATAATGAAATCAGGGGATTCAGTCAAAGTTTGGCATCGGTATTCTAATGTACTAGACAAGTATCCAAAAAGATAGTCAAAGTGAATAATAATTAATAATTTAAATAATTTTCAATCTAGATCTACCGCGAATCAAGGTCCAAACCGGCAGTAAACTAGACGCATAAAGAAATTAAGATTCGTAGGCTTTGCCAGCTTATAAGTCTTTCGTCAATTCCAAGGTTATTCGTAGAATTTATTGAGTGTGATGTGTATCTTTTAAAAAATAGGTAAACAATTAATTAAATGTGACATATATTATATGCGCATGTACATCAAGTAATTAAAGAATATTTTTTGGGCCCGCGAATTTTCTCTCTGATGAAACATCTCGATCGACCATCTGATGCTAAGACCCTACATAGGCTGAGGCTTTAAACAATTTGTTGAAATATTTGAATATCATTGTAATTATTATCCATGATGTTTTTTTTTTTTTTTTTTTTTTTTTTTTTTATTTATAGAAAAATAGAGTACGCTACCCGTTTCATTTATAACGAAAATAAATTAAGCTAATATGAGTGAGACAATAAGATCTCAGAAAAAAAAAATAAAATAAAATAAGACTACTAGAACTAGTACTAAAACAATAAAAAGGACAACAATCAAACAAAACACGATTTCACATGTCCGCCCACAGCGCAAGCTCGCTTCTGATCCACATAACAGCATAGAGGGGGTCGGAATTAGACTGCTGGAAGATCACCTTATTTTGTATTTTTCAAAGCATCCACAAGTTTGCCGACGGGTAGGTTAATATCTTAACCGCCTCAACCGGTCTTTCCTTTCCTGACCACCCCTTCCACGCCCCTCTAACGTTGTCCCCTAACGCCTGAAAACCCACGTCCCCATCACCCATCTCAATCATGAAACGTGAGAACACGCATCTCGTGAACAGATGGTCGGCCGTCTCAGCTAGAGACTCGTAGAGCACACAAAATTTGTTATCGGTCCATCCCCATTTTTCGAGATTATCAGTCGTGAGGAGCCGGTTTTTCAAAGCAAGCCAGATAAAAATCTTGACTTTAGTTGGTATGCGCAGCCTCCATAGGCCTGAGGCAGAGGAGTCTAACAGTCCCCCGCAGTTTAAGAGCGAGTAGGTCGACTTGACAGTAAAGATATCTTTTTCATGCCACATCCAAACAACTCCATCGTTCCTGTTCCCCAGCTTTGTAGTGCTCACAAGTCCCTTCAGTTTTAGCACTAGATCCCTACCCCTCTGATCCCTCATGCTAGTCCTTCTTAAGATTTTTCGCCACCTCCATTTGTTGCGATCAAAGTATTCACTAACTCTGATTCCCTTCTTTACAATCAATCTATACAGCTTGGGGTGAAAAAATTACAGTGTCATTTCTCCGCACCATCTGCCACCTCCATTATCTTGTTGTTGTAAAATTATTTTTAAATTGCAGTAATAAATTCTCATAAGCTCATCGGACACTACTATCTATCTTACTAAGAAAGTAACTATTGCTTGTTTTTTTTTTTTTTTTTTTGAGGGGAAGATAGAATGCTACCGCTTCATTCAAATAAAATTTGAACTAAGCTACAACGCGAAGGAACAAGGCTTCAGAAATAGAAGACCAAAAAAAAAAAAAAAACTAACAAAAGGAATTCCAAAGAGAACTGCAGACACAGATCTCTGCCAATAATTGCAACAAACTCAGCTTTTTGTGCTCGAAGAACCGTTTGTTCCTCTCACACCAGATTGCCCATCACGTTGCTGTGATAGTTTCGCGGAGCCTTCTTGATCATGCTTCCTTTCCAAAGTTTTGCCGCGTCGGTACATAAACTTAGCATGCAGTTGTTAGGTAAAAGCCACGTCAACAAGAATCTGAAATCTGGTCAACAGGAAAAGTAAATAATTTACTTAGTTGACTATTTGGACACGTTGCGTGATCTAAAACAAATGTTATTGTGACGGGGGGCATGGGCGCGCACCACTTGTAGCGGTATCCAACCTGGCACAAGCTCAAATGATATTATAAAAGATTCAAAAGATTTTAAAATGCGCATAAGTTTTTCTTTCCTCCACTATATTAAAATTGTTGTTGAAATCCCGAAAAAAAAAAAAAATTATATTTATAAAATATAATAGTGAAATTATATATATATATATATATAGAGAGAGAGAGAGAGAGAGAGAGAGAGAGTAGAGTTTATATACTTTTAAAAGTATAATCCAATTTATACTTGTAAATTTTTTATCATTAAATTTGTATTGAGATTTGTGCTATTATAAAGTCAACTAAAATAATAATAATAATAATAATAATACAAATCACAATACAAATTTAATAATAAAAAATTCATAAATATGAATGAACTTGTACTTTTAAAAAAATATAAATTCTTCTCTCTCTATATATATATATATATTATAAAAAAAATATTTTAAATTATTTATTTTATAAAAATAATATTTTTAGCCAGCGTATATCAAACTAAACCACAACTATGTTTAGATGTTTCCTCCCCCTAGTAAATATCAATGACTTTAATGTAAGCCTAAAAGAAACTGCTGCAAAAAAATTCACAAAATATATATATGTATACACATGGATAAAAAAGCTACAAATTGTGCACTTGCATTACTTTTGACTTTCATGTTATTATATGTATAAATAGATGTAGCTCTAAAGTTAATTTAGCTTTATGCATGAAAGGATGATTTTTGGGGGTTATATATGGAAAGATCTGCACGTACGTTGGTGTCACTATTTTAATTTTTCTAGAACAACAACTCTTTTAAAGACAGTAACGTTTCCACAAATTAATCACCAATCAATCTCAGCACCCTCATCTGGGCATATATGTTAATATCCTCCGCTCTATATATGCCTACTTAATTAATTCCTCCCACCCTCATCTTCAAGATGTCTCAATCTCATTACTCTCCTCTCTTACTCACCACCCTTACCACCTTCTTTATCATCTTCTTCACTTCACTCCCTCCCACATGTACTCTATCCCAATTCATCCACGTAAATGCCCTTGTAGCCCCCATACACAAACACTCCCCCTCCTCTCTCTACACTCTCACTCTAAACTTCAACAGCCAATATGTCATAGACCTCACCACCCCCACCTTATGGTCTTCTTGCAATTCCAACCATTCAACCACACTCTGCAGCTCCCTGCAATGCGCCGCCGCCGCCCCTACTCAATGCATTTACCTCCCGGAGGGCGGCGGTGATGCTGGGCACTACCCGTGCAGTTGCACTACTGCATATCGGCCGACTCCCGTAACCGGCAAGTGTCCCTACGGTGACCGCCTAACCCTAACGGCGACCCCGATCACGATCTTTGCCACCAACGGAAAAAACCCTACCAACGTGCTCTCCGGCCCAATTATGATCATCTCCTCGTGTTCGACCATCAACACTATCCTCCCCGCCTTACCGGCCGGTGCAACCGGCATTATCGGCCTCGGGAATTCGTCGCTGAACTTCCCGTCGCAGCTCTCGGTGCAGCTTAGTATCAAGAACCAATTCGCTATCTGCCTTCCGAGCACGACCGCCGACCCCGGCGTCGCATTCTTCGGATCGACCAAACCATTCCACCTCCTCCCCCCGGATCTTCCGGAGCTAACTAGGCTTTTATCATACACTCCCTTGGTCAAAAACCCTAAGAACCCTAACGCCTACTACCTCGACGTCGAGAGCATTTTGGTGAATAACCAGCCCGTGCAGTTTCTGGAGCGTGTTCTCGAATTCGACTGCTTCGGCCACGGCGGGGCTATGATCAGCACGGCCGTGCTGTACACGACGCTGCACAGCCACGTCTACCGGCCGTTCCTCAAGGCGTTCGCGCGCGCCACCAGCCGCATCCCGCGCGTGCCGAAGGTGAAGCCGTTCGATCTCTGCCTCAACAGTAGTAAATTGGGATCTACGAGGATGGGGTACGTACCATTAAACAACAGCTGTTTTTCAAAAACTCATATAATTTTATATTCTATATATATATATACTTCCAAAGTAAAAAAATGAGATTAAGTATATTTTGTTAAATAATACTATATAAAGAAGTTGAAAAGATTATCATAAATAAAAAATAACTACGGTACAAAAAAAAAAAAAATATTTTAATATTTTATATTCAACAGATACGGCATAGCTCTCATCGACGTGATGCTGAAGGGAGGTAAAAAGTGGACGATATTCGGTGCTAATTCGCTGGTGCAGGCAGGGCCGGAGGCTGCGTGCCTGGCGTTCGTGGATGGCGGGCCGAGGGCGGAGCAGGCGGTGGTGGTCGGAGGGTACCAGCTAGAAGACCATCTGCTGGTGTTCGACCTGGACAGATCTCGGCTCGGGTTCACTGGTAGCTTGTTGGGGCTTCGGACTGGGTGCGCCAACTTCAATTTTACTGTTGGGATTTGAATTTTAAAATAAAACAGGGAGGTTTTAATTAGTGATGAAATTAAGTTAGGATTCTGCTTAGCTGTATGATTGGTTCAAGAAGAGTAATAAACTCCCTGTTGACTATATAATGATGATTCAAAAAGAAATTAAGTAAAATAAAATTTTGTTAGACGCGTCTTAATTACTCCCCCACTTCCTACCGTTAGAAAAATAGGGTTCGGACCAGTTTGGGCCTGGTTAACTTGGACCTGGGTTTGTCTTTCGAATTCTGCTGCAAATCCATCTAAATGGGCACGAATTTGGGCAACACATTGATCGGACTTGACCAAACCTGGGCCTAAATGAATTCAATTCTTAGATAATCAAAAAAGAGAACTATCCCTCCAAATTAGGTAGGTGCATCCCAGAACTACCAAAAGAAAATTAATTGATCTATATATGTTTATGGTGTCAAAAGTATCTACTTTGTTGGCAGCTTTTGATGGTTAATTAATTGGAACCTTCAAATAGTTACATTGGGATGGTGGAGTAATTAAAAGGAGACAGTTTTATATTATAGCTGAGCTTTATCTTAACTGTAATTAAGTGTCTTTTGTTTGCTTTTCATAATTAGAATACTATATCTGTGTCAGAAGAATGCGCTTAATCGTGATTCAGAATTATAACACTAACATGCGATGCGTCCAAAAGAGAGAAACCTTTGCTTTTCTCCTTTTGAAACATCGTATCTGTGTGAGAATCAATCTAAGAACAATTTGAGATCCACAGAGAAACTTTTTTGAATAGTTCTCTTGATGCGCATCATATATATATATATATATATATATATATATATATATATATATATATATATATATATATATATATATATGTATAAAATATTATTTATGAATTACCATGTTTTGCTTCTGAAAAATAAAATATTCTAGTTAGAAAATTTGCACACAAACTTGCGAAAATATCATTTTTGTTATTCAATTTATTTTTTAAAAAATAAATTTAGCTAAAAATTGTAAAATAATTAGATTTTGAACTTGAGACCGTCACTTCGGATATCAACTATTAAATTCTTTATCACTTGCGTTAGAATATTAGTCGATCGTTTTAGCTTGGTTCTCGAATATTAACTGCTTAATTCTTAAACAAAAGAAACAAATGTGATCGATCAGCTTGGTCCCAGTTATATATAAGGCAACCAAATCCAAAAAACAATGAGTGCTTCTAGATTGTATTTGATCAAATCCGATGTTGTTGACTTGGGCTAAGCTAATCCAAATCAAATTAAAGTTCCAACCACTCACTTGACAAAAACTGCCCACGCGCGTGGCCAATTCTCCTCCGCAACCACAACTATCCAACCACGTACAGAAGCCCTTTTGGCTTCATCAGCATAGTTAGTGGATACTCTACACCACAAATTGTAGGAATTTACTACTTCTTGATCATTTACCTTCGAAATGACACTACATAATCACATACAATTTTTTTTTTAAAAAAAATAAAAAACATGTTAATTCCAAAAAAAACTTTTGCTTTTGCTCCTACCTGCCGTCTTAAAACATCAAATTTGGTAATAAAAAAGGCTTGAAATTAAATTTTATAGTGAAAAAAAGTAAAAATATGATATTTATTATAATAAAAAAAATCTGCTTTAGTTTCGAAATTTGGATTCAACTATATATCTAAAAAAACTAGTATAAGAATTTTAATTTAGTATTTTTTTCTAGTTGCTACTAATATTTTCAATTCTTGAGTTTGCAATAAACTGATTAAATAGAAAATATAATCGTACTTTAATATAAAAGCATATTATTCGTTGCTCATATAATTCTTAAAATTTTGTTATTTACGTGACGAACGATAAATAAAGTAATTTTATATAAAGAATATTTTTTTATTTCTTACTTTTATTCAGATGTAAATTTATATAGAAAATATTTTAATAAATTATGGTTGATTAGGATAAGAGGTGAGTTAGAGGGAGAGAGACCACACCTCACTAAGGTTGTAGGAAATTTTATACAACCAGTACTGGAGATTAATATTTTCCAATCCATATATTAAAAATCCACACATAGTCACATCAGTGAAATCTTTCTCATCTGTAAAGAAAACAACCTCTCTCTCTCTCTCTCTCTCTTCGTCTAACACTTCAGTACCCACCGCACTTCAATTCCTACATACGACGATGGAGCAACCTGTAACAACGACGTGCTCACCAAGACCAAAATCTCGCTTCTATTACCGTTTTACCCTTCTATGACCCGGAAGTCCCAAATCTCACCGAGGGCAAAATCGTCATTTTACGGAGATGAAAAGGACACGTGCCGGTCACCGATTGCTTTGCGTCCGGACGAGGTGACCGGTGCAACCGCCTCACCAGTCCCGACCGCACCAGTACTTTTCCCACCGCTCACCCGCGAATTAAAACCCCGTTTTAATTAATTTTTTCCGTATAATAATTATTATCTAATTTTTTAAATAAAAACTAAAATACTGTATTTTTTTTAAAAAAAAGAAAAGAAGAAAACTAACGTAACAGTAAAGAAACAACGATCCGGTGCTCGGTCTCTACCTACCGTCCGATCTTTCTCGCCAAACTAAAAGCCAAAATTCAAAAAAATCCAACCGTGGGTCCCACATTACTTACACGTGTCGAATTCCTATTTGTTTTTTAGCGTGTTTCACCAACGTAGCCGATCTCCGGATCCTGTTTTACTGTGGTAACGGCGAGTCGTCGAATACAATTCACTTCTGCACCGCTCCTCTCTAATTTCCGAACAATAAAAGTGTCGGAAACATCATCGTTCTCTCCAATTCGATTTCCAAATTCCCAATTTGGGGTTTCTCACCCCTCTCGCCATTTTCGCCTCCTTCGTCTTCTTCGTCTCCTTCCTCCCCCTCTCCCCGTTTCGAGCACTGCTTAGGGTAAACGTTTCCCTGGCGGAGAGGTCGTGATCGATCCCCTTCTCTTACTAGTCACGAGAAGATCGCTCCCGTTGCTACTTGTCTCTAGATCGGACCAAACGAGGTGTTTGTCGAGTGTAGGGATGGGGCAAGATCTCGTGGAGATCCAACCGCGGGAGCTCAAGTTTACTTGTAAGTTGGTGCGAGATTCGGTGTTTTTTAGTTGTGTTTTATGTGATCGATTGCTTCAGGGGGAGATTGGAGGTTTGGGGGTTGAGGAGTGGAACTGATGATTTTGTTTTGGGAATTTATGGTGATGATGGTATATAGGTGGATTAATTTTGTAGGATCTTTCTCGAATAACTTTGCAATTTGCATAGTGTGAGTGATTGGATATGAGGAGTAAAATTTGTTGAAGTAAATGCTCTAGGATCGATAAATTGATGATTTGTTACAACTGTTTAAATTTTTTTGTAAGATGTATTGTTTATTCTTCTCTATCAGAGGGGTGATTACGGAGAGGAATTTGGACATATTAAGGATTGTATTAGGAAATTATCAATTGTGCCTTTTTGGAAATATATAGCCAAATTTGAAATACTTGTAAGTACTGCATTTAACGTTTACATTTTACATTGCAGAAAGAAGAAATTTATCAAGTAGTGAAGAAAGAGCTGTACTCTTTATCTTTCGATTACTCATTTAAGATTTCCATCCAAGTATCGTCTATTCTGCGTCAAAAAGTTCTCATATTTTGCACCAATTGGTTATCATAAAGTGTTTTTGCTGTTGCAATTGCTGCATACTCTGTGTTTCCTTAACCATTCATATTCTGTGGATCAGAGTTTTGAAATCAGGGCAACTTTATAATTTTTCGTTATTTTTCTCTTTGCTTGGGCGACTTTGGTCTACTTGCTTTGGTTGCCCATTTTGAAGATGTCGAACTGTCTTGACACCTGCTGGTCGCGAATGGCAATTAAGCAGTCGTAATAAATGTTACAAGTAAGATATATATATATATATATATATATATATATATATATATATATATATATATATATAAATGTTGAAGCATGTATTTGCATGGAAAAAAAAAGAAGTATCGAAGGAAATGCATTCAAAATGGAAATAGATTTTGTCAAAAAAGAATAAAAGTATGCAACGAGCTAAGAGGGTAAGCATTGGCAAGAATGAGTTGCTCTTTGCTTGCTCGAAGGAGACCCTCTGATGGTTTCGTATCCAGTTGACTCTGATACCTACTCCATAACTGTGCGTATCATTATTTCATTTCGACAAATAATAATCAGTATCTATTCCACATTCTATTATAAAGTCTGATATGGAAACAGGGGAAGAGTCCTTTTTAACTTAATGTAGGAAATTTTGAGACTTTTGTGAGTGGTAATGAATATGCTGCAGAAACTTGCATTTGTTAAAAATCTTACTTTAATGATAGCTTCTTTACTCGTCCATAGATTCTATATCAAGTGGTTTAGAAGCCAACATTATGAAAGTGCTTTTCACTTGGTGGTAATTTCTTTCTTCTATCCTCTCAGGTCATATGCTCATTTTCTTGTTGTATCAACAGAGAATCTAGAGATCATGAACATTTTATCTTAACATTTTGTTTCATTTTCTTGATTTATTCCGTTCAATGTGCTTTTCTGTCTAATCTTTTATGTATTCAAGAAAATAGGATTGCGTGTCCGTTTTATAACTTGAATTTTCAACTGACAAAATAAGTCCTTTGTTTTGTTGCCAGTTGAATTGAAGAAGCAAAGTTCGTGTTCTATCCAGCTTTCCAATAAATCCGATGAATATGTTGCATTCAAGGTTCATGTTTCTCTCTCTTTGCCTTGTCTTCACATTTTAGAACATACGACTGGAAGGACGTGCAGAAGTCCAGATGTTATAAGTTCTGTTTTGTAGTTTGAGTTGTCTCTTGTAAAGCTTTATGATTATTGCAAACTTTCAATTTTGAATTTCAAAATCTGAAGTTCTAATTTACCTCTCTTCTCATTTTCCATTCCACAGTAATTGCTCAATCATCATGTTGCTTTTAGTTGCTGTTGTCTTTGTCTTCGCCTTTAAATTACTGAGTCTTATTAACATTAGCACATGATTGAATTTAGTCTATGCAATGCTTATCAACAAGTTTTATCCTCGCAATCATATAGTGCAATTTTGCATTTTGCCTGTAGCATTGTGAATTTGGGATCTAATTAACCTAACATTGTCTAGGTCAAAACTACATCTCCCAAGAGATATTGCGTGCGGCCAAATACTGGGATCATTCTTCCGAGGTCGACGTGTGATTTTACAGGTAAGAATCTACTTGCGTTTACTCCTTTCACTCTTGTACTTCAACTGGAGACTCCTGTTAAAGAAGCTGAAACCTCTTGCTAATTGGAAAGCATCTTGATTAGTGCCAACAAATAATTCCTCTCATTACTGTCAGCTTTCATTGTTGCCCTCAAAATAAACTTGGAAATGATTTCTTTCTCTGGGAATATTACCATATTTGTTGTGCTTTCTGTTGTTAACTCTCTGAAGTTATTGTTCAAGCAGAATGGATCTCTTTTTTCATGGTTGCTTCATTGCTTGTTCATAATTTGTTCATTCATTTCAATCTAGTTACTATGCAAGCACAGCGGACAGCTCCTCCTGACATGCAGTTGAAAGATAAGTTCCTAGTTCAGTGCACTGTTGTCCGTTATGGTAGTAAAGATGAGGACATTGTACCTGCTTTTGTAAGTGCATAGATCATTGTTCAAAAATAGATTCTTTTTTCCTTTCTCTTCCTCCTAATGAATCTCGCTGTTTTCCATTTTGCAGTTCTCTAAAGAAAATGACAGATATATTGAAGAGAATAAATTGAGGGTTGTCCTCGTTAACCCACCACACTCTCAAGTATTACAACCTATTAATGGAGCTTTGAATCAGGAGCCAGCTTTTGAAGCACCTGTATTGAAAGAAACTCCTGTTGTGAAAGAAACTCCAGCTATAGAAACTAGAGAAACTTCAATTATTCCCGAAGAGATTCCTGCTGTTTTGAAGCAAAATTCTGCTGTTTTGGAGGAGGCTCCTGTTTTGAAAGAAACTTCTGTTTCAACTGATAGAGCATTGAGTGAAGTTGAGCATTTTCACCTGTCACATGTAAGATCTCTTCTATTTGTTGTTCTCATTCTTTTGTTCTCTTTATATGGGAGAGATTCAAGCTTCATTTCGGTGTGATAATTGCTTGTTACCTCAATTCTGTTAAATTAGTATGGAGGTAATTGTTGTGCTTGACTGCATGAGTTCAAGCTGAAAATCCTTTTTGTGGTAAAGATTCAGTTTGAACAAATTATAAATTTGGTTCTTTTGTGTATCTCTTCAAGGTGCTGATATCCTTTGCAGGTTACGGAAGATGTTCGGAATATGAAGTCACAGCTTAACAATCTTGAATCAAAGCTAGATGAGGTCAGTTTATCAGGCGATGGTTTACGTTAGTCTTTTTCTTTGCCATTTGTTCTAATGCAACAACAGCCTTTGATATTAAATAGGTATTATAATTCCTTGTTGCCAACCTTGAAATCTGGTCACTGTCATGGGTTTAATAAGGACTCATCCTTAGGAATAATAGGTATATATATATCATTCTGCTCAGATAGGGCAGGTAATATATCATAAAACTCTTCTTTAGATATGCATGGGCGCATCTAAGCAATTAACAAAGCTATATAGTTGATTATATTTGCTCAATTATTTCTCCTTTTATCCTTTTATCCCCTTGTGATGACTTCAGAGGGAAGATATTTTGAAACAAGATCTGCATAATCTATGGTACTCGTCCATCTTTGCAGGCTGAGCAGATGATCTTAAGGCTGAGGGAAGAGAACAAATCAACCATTCAGGAGAGGGATAAGTTGCAACGAGAAATGGTGAGTTTTCCATATAGTGTTAAAAAGTTGAGCATCATCTTCTTATGGTTTAGAGCGAAACATAGTATAAAATGAGCTTGGTCAAGTGTAAGGACGCCAAGGTATGATGCTTTATAGCAATGGATCCCAAACAAACAATGAGAAGAGCGAAAGAGGACATTGCTTAATCACCCTGAGCTGTTAATACACGCGCGCACGCAAGAAAAGAAAACAAACCCGTACGAAAGCCAGTCTTGTCAATCAACCTCTGATCCACTATAAGATTAATTGTAGACATTGTATTTTCTAAAATGCCCAACAATTTACGTTCTTCTTACTTCCAGTTCATTCTTTTTCTCTTGTTCTACGCTCTTTGGTCTCTTATATCATCCCCAATTCTTTCAGGTATTTCTGAAAAGGAAGTGTGCAGCACGTACTCAAATCGGCTTTCCTTTATCATTTGCGATATTCATGGCACTTGTCGGCATGACGCTTGGATTCCTATTGCAGTTATAAATAACGCGTGAAACATGATTCCATTCGACTCAGATCTGGACAGTGCATTATGCTTCAGTAATTGAGAGGGTTAAGTGGTCACCTGCGATGCAGACGACTAAATTGGGCCATGTTTTATTTTAATACTTCTGATGGTTTTGCATCAGATAGAAGAACATTGTTTTGGTCATATGCATGTAAAGAATACCTTTTATTTTGTATAGAGGGAGAATTCAGGAGTACATGTTTTGGCTGCCTAACTTCGGATTTCTTTTTTGGCTTTTTACTAATTATGAATCTTCAAGTGTGGTGAATTTTTTTTTTTGTTTGTTTGTTTTTTTGACTTGCATTAGTTTCAATCTTGGCTTATCCTAGTCGACCTCTTTGTTGTACCTGCAGTTAGAAATTTGCATTGTATTTAATTAAATAAAAATAGTTTAAAATTGAAGGAGACATCAGAGATGAGTAGTTGCCTGCGCTGGTAATGGTGTTCTACTCTTTCTTATTGTCCATATAAATTTGCAAGAGCTACAGCTTGGGAGCCAAAAGCAAATGCATGGGTTGATTCTCTCTTCATGCATGATTGAAAAAGAAAAGTTGCTTTTCTTTTTTCCTCTGATTGGAGTCCAAATTTGTCTTTGAATAAGGTAGAGATTGGCTAATTTGCAATCTCAAATCCAAAGCTCTAAATTTTAATTTTAATGCAGTGATTATCCATGGCTCCAAATAAACAGCTTCTTGGAGAGCACATTATTTCAAATCTTTATATCATATTGACTAATAAAAAATTAACCACATATAACACAAATTATCACCAAATAACATGTTTTAATATCTAAAAAAAATTCTTTTACATACCTATGCTCCCTAAATAAAAAAAAGAATAATATCCTATATGTACATCTCAATACTTCAAAATTTTCTTATTCATCTCATTTTTTTTTTAAAATATATCTTTTATACATTTCTCTGTTATTCAAAAATTCTCCGGCTGTTACTATCCGTTAACATATCTCGAGTTGTACTCAAATTAAATATTTACCGGAGTTTAAAAAATTAAATATCTATTTTGCTCTTAATTTCAGAATAAATAAGAAAAATTGATGATAATAGAAAAATATATTTGAAAATATAAAATATTAAAATATATCTTTTGTCCTTAATTTAAAAATAAGTAAAAAATTACTGACAATAGAAAAAATATTAAAAAGTATAAAATAATAATTTTATAGAAATAACCGCTATTTCTAACCATTTTTAAACAGAATCTAACTTAGTATATTTGAAAGAACTTGAAACGTTAATAGAATATTTTTAATATTAACCTTTTAAAAAAATTAAAAATAATAATTTTTTTTTAGAAATATATAAGCAATTGCCCACCCGGGCCCTGGGCCCAAAAAAAAAAAAAAAAACCATTTTTAAGAGTATATAAGAATAGCTACTATATATTTTGGGGCCGGTTTACGTACCATTCTGTAAATTATATAAAAGATCTCTTAATAACATAGCTTATGATCAATTCTACTTTTGTCTCCTTTCAGAAACTTACATACATAATATTATTTCTTAAATTAGAAAAAAGATGTGATTTTAATTGAATGAGATTCACAAAATCCAAGCTTCATTGCACATATCTATATTTTCCACCATTTGGCAACAACTCCTTGGGCAAATATCCTTTGCCTTTTGTCTCCATTCTCTACTACTCCCCTCCACTTCATTCAACGAGGCCAAATCTCAGATACAGTTACTTCCTGGATATTTCCTCCATGCATGCCACCAGTAACACCTATAAATACACGTAAAACCCCTCCTCATTCACATCAAATAACAACAAACAAAACCAAACAAAAAAAAGAAGAAGAGAATTAACGTACTCATAACAAGGTCCAATTTTCTTTTTTCAAGTTATAATAGTAAGTGAAGATGGGAAAAGTGAAGATTATCGAGTGCTTGTTCTTGGCCTCGGCAGTAGTTGTTGCAGTCTTGCTGCTTCACAGTCAGCAAGCTGCTGCTGCTGCTGCAGCGGAGTCACCATCGGACTATGTGGCAATGTATAAGGAGATGCTTTGCAGCGGAGATTTGAAAAAACTCATGACCAGTTGCAATAAGTGCATAAAGAAGGGGACAGAGCAGGTAGATCCTCCGGCCCCGTGCTGCCACACCGTTAAGACCATAGATTTGCTGTGCATCTGCCAAAGCATCCCCCCTCGATTCGAGAAGAAGATCGATATGCACAAAGTCGCGTACGTCGCGGGGAAGTGCGAAAAGCCTATTCCAAGCGGAACTAAATGCGGAAGTAAGTGCAGTTACTCATTTACTTCTACTAAACACCATTAGTTAATTAGCATTGCCTTTTTTCTTTTTTTGATAATACTAATGATATATATCTTTGTCTGTGTTTCAGGCCAGGCGGTTCCGATTATTTGAGTATCAATCAAGTTGGCTGAGAGAGAGAGAGAGAGAGAGAGACCATAATTCAGAATAATTAATTACCATGGCTTAATTAGAAAGTATTCAATCAACAGTTGTTGTTGGTTTTTTCCTTCCTTCTTTTTATGAAGTTGGATTGGTGATCTTTATATATATATATATATATATATATATATATATATATATATATAGAGATAGATGAGTGGTTTCCTAAACTTTCTATATTCTTCTTGATTAGAGCAATGGATTGCGAAATCATCTCTCTCTCTTAATTAGTTTGGAATTACATAAATTGTATGGTCTTATACTACAATAAAATTAGATTATAGGAACACATGCTTGTGATACTTTTGTATAAGTGTTATATTTATATTCTATCTATATTCAAAATTAGATTATAGGGACACATTTTTGGGACACATTATAAAAATGTGTCACTATACACCCTAGCGACAGCACATATAGCAACACTTATAATAAGTGTTGGTATTTTTATCAACGACATTTTTTTTTTAGATTTTAAAAACACTTAAAAGTATCGTTATAACCTAATTTTATTATAGTGCTATTGGAATATGGAGAAGTATTTAACTATATATTTTTTTTTCCGACGTTGTTTAACCTAATATCGTTAGATCACCGTCAATATCGATTCATTTGAATGTGTAGTAGGAAGAATACATACATTTCAATTTTATGGATAAAATGATAATTATGATGATGTGATGATATCTTTTTGGTTTCTTTTTTCTATTACAATCACTAGTTTATCTGTATGTTATGCATTTTTCTCATCAATTATATCAACAATTTAATAAAAAAATCCCCTGTATCACCAAGTGAGTAATGTGTTACGGTATGTAAATTTATGAGTACCATTTAGTACTCCTTAATTGGGAGTGGTACATATATAGTATTATTATTTTTGAACTTATGTTCTTTGGTGCGTCTTCATTAAATTAGTAGTATTATCGATCGTATCTAATATAGTTGGTTAAAATTTTAATAATTAATATTTAAGATTTTAAATTTATAATCTAATTATTTTATAGTTTTAACTGAATTTATTAAAAAAAAAAATCGGAGCATTGCAATGTCGACTCGGAGGAGTAGAACGGAAAACTATGTGAGTATCTAATTTACAATATTATAAATTTTACACACCATTAGAAGAAAATAATTATTTTATCATGCATTTTACATTTATCTACTTTTTAGGAGTGAGTACAGTGTTATTGAACAAATTTTTTTTTTTAAAAAAGTATAGTGTTACCAACAACAACGACTAAAATACG
>CM054930.1:30483333-30600833 GCA_029168755.2 Tillandsia fasciculata
GCTGTTCAACAGAGGAATCAAATCTACTATTGATAGCACAGGAACCTTCATACTATAGTCCTAAATTCGATGTTATGCCATCCAAATTGATGATCCACATCATTAACCATAATACAGATGATTAAAGTTACTAGGAACAAAAAAAATGAGATTTTTCAATATAATCTACCCAAAGCCCTAGAGGTCCCAAAATTGAAAATTTCAACTGCTTTATCAATGTTAAATGATCCAAATTACATGAATTTTTGTTCGAGAATACATCTGA
Organism: Tillandsia fasciculata; assembly: GCA_029168755.2. Lineage (NCBI taxonomy): Eukaryota > Viridiplantae > Streptophyta > Magnoliopsida > Poales > Bromeliaceae > Tillandsia > Tillandsia fasciculata. Next base: position 30,483,599 of record CM054930.1, read on the forward strand.
CTATTCAGATCAAGATAAAAAACTCTAATCTAGCATTAAAGAAACTAATCCCTCTATTCTCATCAGGATGAACAGTTTCGACCATTTCACGCAGTGAAAAATTATCTTTAAAAGTAACGATCTTTGGTTCCTAGAAACTTCAAATGCTCCACATCATGTTTAGGACTACAGATCATGGATCGACGAGTGCGGGATCGACCTCCCGCACCTCTTCCTGCGCGGCGACGAGTGCGGGATCGACCTCCCTCCCCTCTTCCTGCGCGGCGACCTCCCGCTCGACGAGTCCGGTTTAGGGATTTCAAGATGAAGATGAAGAGGGGATGGGAAGAGAAGAGGAAAAACCCAACGTTAAATTAAAAGAAAGGGTAAAATGGTATATTCACTTTCTAATCTAACCAAGGTTAAGCATTTAACCTATGGTTAACTCAATTTTTCTAACAGAGGGGCATATTTGAATAACGATGGATTTTTGCAGGGATAAATATGAAAAGTTGAATTTTGCAGGGATATATTTGAAATCCGACATATTTGGAGGGACATGTATGCAATTAACCTATATATATATATATATATATATATATATATATATATATATATATATATATATATATATATTTTGAATGAGATGAGATTCACACAATCCAAGCTTTTATTGCACGTATCTATATTTTCCACCATTTGGCAACGATACAGTTACTTCCTGGATATTTCCCTCCATGCCACCAATAACACCTATAAATACACGTAAAAACCCTCCTCATTCACATCACACAATCAACAACAAACAAAACCAAACAAAAAGAAAAGAAAAGAATTCACTCATAACAAGGTCCATTTTTTTTTTTTTTTCAAGCAATAGTAAGTGAAGATGGGAAAAGCGAAGATTGAGTGCCTGTTCTTGGTCTCAGCAATATATATAGTTGTTACTGTCTTGCTGCTTCACAGTCACCGAGCTGCTGATGCAGCGGAGTTGTCATCATCAGACGATGAGAAACCGCATCCGACGATTTGCAATGGAGGTTTGAAAAAATTGATGTACAGTTGCACGAAGTGCATAAGGAAGGGTTCAGAGACGATAGAACCTAAGGCCCTGTGCTGCCGCACCATTCAGAAGATAGATTTGCTGTGCATCTGCGAAAACGTCCCCGCAAGTTACTACGAGAGGAAGATCGATATGGCGAAATTGGTGGCCGTCGCGGAGAAGTGCGACATGCCTATTCCAAGCGGAACTAAATGCGGAGGTAAGTGCATTTAAATTCTACTAAACACCATTAGCTAGCATTGTTTTTTCTTCTTTTTTTTTTTTTTTTTTTGGTATTACTAATGATATCATTTTCTGTGTTTCAGATTATACGGTTCCGATAATTTGAGTATCAATCAAGTTGGCTGAGAGAGAGAGTGAGATCGAGAGTCCGTAATTCAGAGTATTTTACCATGCATGGCTTAGAAAGTATTCAATAAACAGTTGTGATCTTAGTTGTTGGTTTTTTCCTTCCTGCGCGCTCTTTATGTAGTTGTTTTGTATATCATGATGTTGGAAGTTATTTTGGGTATATATATATATATATATATATATATATATATATATATATATATATATATATATATACTTTCTATAATCTTCTTTATTTGAGCAATGGATGGCGAAATCATCTCTCTCTTAATTAGTTTGGAATCATAAATTACTTACGATAAAAAAATATTCTATGTGCCCAATAATACAATTATGATATAAGTTAATTGTATGGTCTTGTTGGAATATGGAGAAATATTTAACTACGTATTTCTTTTTCCAACGCTGTTAGATCACTGTTAATATTGATTATTTGCAAGTGTAGTTAGGAAGAATACACACCTTTTAATTTTATGGATAAAATGATAATTATGTTGATGCGACCATGTCTTATTGGGGTTTTTTTTTTTTTTTTTTTTTTTTTTTTTTTTTCTTGTTTAACTATTACAATCACTAGTTGTCCGTGCGTTTTACATTTTTCTCATCAATTGTATCAACAATTCTTTAAAAAATAGAAAATACTAAGTGTACATTCTTTATGGGTGTACATCGATCATATACCATACTCATTCAATAGGTGAGATATGGTGAGGGATCAACTTATAATTTGTGAAGTGATTCTCTACTCTTAGATGGATGGATATAGGATGTACACCCTTTTTAGGGTGTATCTGTAGCATTGCTCTTAAAAAATTGCCCATATCATCATGTGATCGAGTAATATATTGCAGTATTTATAAGTTTACTGGTACCATTTACTCCTATTCCTTGGGAGGAGTGGAGTAATATTATTTTTGAAGTTATGTTTTCTATACATCTTTATTAAATTAGAAGTATTTGTGTTGATTCGCCAGCAATAATAATTTATTGCGTTCAAATTATAATTCAAAATAGTTTAACTTTTATTATCAGCATGTGTGGCCTTATATACTTAAGCAATAATAATTTGTTGGGTCCAAATCACAATACAAAATATTTAAGCTCGATTTTTATTATCAGCATGTATGACCACATATATCTAATTAGAATTTCTTTCTCATCATATATATATATATATATATATATATATATATATATATATATATATATATATATATATATATATATATATATATATATATATGACTATTGGAGCCTTACAGTATTATTGATCGTATTTAATATAATTGGCTAAAAATTTGATTGTTGGTATTTAATATTTTAAATTTAAAATCTAATTATTTTATGATTTTAACTAAATTGATTTTCTTAAAAAATTATGAGTACTGCAATGTCGACTCTGAGGAGTAGATTGAAAAATATGTGAATATCTAATTTACAATATTATAGATTTTACACACAAATAATTATTTTATCACGCGTTTTACTTTTATCTACTTTTTAGCAGTGAATATAGCGTTATTGAGCAATTAAAAAAAAGGGGCAATTGCCTATATACCCCTATTAAGTTTCCAACTTTCATATCTACCCCTTAAAAAATCTGCTCTCTAATATACCCTTCTAAAAATTCAAATTCTTTCTGATATACCCTCAAAATAGGGGTATATCAGAAAAAATGTGGAACCTATTAGGGGTATATTTGAAAGAAAAAAATAAGAAGGGTAAATCAGATATTTCATCATATTACAGGGGTACATAGGCAATTATCTCTAAAAAAAAATAGTTTTACTGGCATTAATTACTAAAAAACAAAAAAAAAATTCTTAACTCGTTGACTTTTGGCTTTCAATAATTAAATTATAATTAAATTAAAGACTTTTAAAGCAGCGGAAGGAATTTATTTTGGAACACATCGGTGATGTTCAGATAACTTGACCTTCCCGGAAGGCATGCAACGTGATTTCTAAAAGAAAAAGTTTAGTTTTTTCTTTCCCTATTGTTTATTTTTTGAATGAAGTGAATAACGTGTTACTTTTAATTTAAAAAAATAATTAAATTATAAAAAGCTCTCCTTCAATCTCGGTGGTGCTATCACTTAAACCCAATTTTAATTTTTAACCATTTATAAAATATTAGTGATATTCTTAAATATCACTCCAAAAGCCTGCTGCATGCGTATCTTATATAGTAAGAAGAAGAAAATAGTTTTTTATTTTTTTTTCCTCTCATTATAGTTATTTTTTAAGAATCTACGTACTGTATATAAAATATTTAAAATGTATAAAAATTATTTAGACTATAGATCATTTTGATTCAACTATTCAACTTTTTAAAATTTTGATTTAAGTATCTAACTTTTTAATTTGTATAATTTGATGAATATTCGGATATGAAAAATTAAACTAATTATTTATTTATTTTAATGAATGAATAGTTACGTAAATTGCCTAGAATGTAGTAACTAATGCTGTGAAGAAAGTTGACGAATTCAAATTTGAAGTTAAAGCGTCACTAACTCACTCAAATAAAAAAAAAAAAAATAGTAAAATCAAAATTTTTAAAAATTAGATAGTTTAATTAAAATAGATGCATGATACTTTCGGTAAGTTTTATACACTTTTATCTATAAAGTAGCAAAATAATATTTGTAAGTTTGTTAAAAAGACAAGATATAATGGCAGAATACAACTTTTCATTATATAAAACATTTAGCTGGCATTTAAAATAATATTTAAAAACTTTTTTTTGAGAGAGAGAGAGAGAATGATAGTAAGCTATCGCTTTATTCAAAAAGAGAATAAATTAAGCTACAAGATAAGACAGCCATGCCCTTTTATTTATTTATTTTTAAACTACTAAGGATAGTAGGTATTTTAAAATTCTCTGCGAAATCAGATCTCCAATATCATATGTGGTATATGTTGTGACTTTTTTTCTCAATGATTTTTTTATTCTGCTCTTTAATTGAATGATTCGTCACGAAATGATAATTGTTGTTAACTTCCTTCTCCTAAAATGTCATCTTTGAGCCGACTCTCTTTCCAAAGCTGTCCAATAGAGCAACAGTTTTGTAAGAACATCTTGTTAGGTAATAATCTCTTTACCAAATGTTTGAATTTTTCGCAGACCACAAATAGGTGATCCACTGTCTTAGGCTCATCCAAGCAAAACACATATCCCTCCTCCCCATGCTAGCCCTTTTTAAGTAGGTTATTTACTATTGGCACTTTTCGGTTCAGTACTAGGCATACGAATATATTTTACTTTCGGAGGAGTGCGGATCTTCCACAACCTTAAGAATCTCCTATCGTGAACTCCACCGTCTTGGAGGAAATTATAAAGTAATTTGATTGAGAATGTTTCAGAATGAGCCTGTCTCCATGCATCTGACTACGTCCCCTCTATTGTACAGTGCGAAGTTGGAAAGTAACCCTTTTTATCATACTATAATTTTGGAGAAAATTCTGACAATTGATCGGCTCTCTATCATACTACCCTTTTTATCATACTACAAGATCGGCTCTCTATCATACTACAATTTTGGAGCAAATTCTGACAATTGATCTTACGCCACTTCCATCTGGCACCTCCGTAGCACTTCCTTACTATGTACTTTTTGCTAATCACATCACGAAAAATACCACGATAGAGTGATTGCAAAGAGGAGTGGCTACACCAAAAGTCCGACCAAAAAATCACTCTACGACTATCGCCAATCGCGTAAGAAACTCCACACTCAAAAGATCTCTCTAGTTATTAGAATATTTCACCACCATTGCAAGTAGGGTCCAAAAGAGCCATCTTCTCTAAGTGGTCTTCTTGGAGAATAGTAAATGTCTTCGATATACTCGTCCCACTGATGGGTTGTGTTCGAGAGGAGCTTCCACCACCATTTTGTGAAGGTGATTAACTTTGAGAAATATTTCAAAATTATGTCAATAATAAATTTATAAAATAGATAAATAATAAATTTATTATGAAAATTAAGAAGAGTTTCATGCATATTTTCATTATTGAGGGTTAAGTACAAAAGTCGATATACTCTTGGGTTTTTTTTTGCATTTTTTCCAACACGGTTTAATCAAAGAGCAATGCACATTCTATATTCCATTCATCTAAAAATAAAATATTTTTTAGGGGTTACTTTATAATTTGTAAAGTAACCCCTCATCACACCCTATCTATTGAATTGGTGGGGTGTGGATGTATACCCTAAAAGGAATGTACAAATAGCATTTTCGTTAATCAAAAAAGATTCACACAATTCAAAGGATATATCAGTCAAAAAAAAAAAAAAAAAAAAAAAAAAAAAAACACTAACGGCCATGTCTTGTTTTTTCACCATTTGGAAACAATTCCTTGGGTAGAAATCCCTTACTACTACGTAATGCACTAACTCTCACTTTCTAATCCACTTCATTCAATGAAGCCAAATCTCAGCTATACAAATCCTTTAAAAAGAGCAAAAAAAAATTTAAAAAATATCTTACCTATATATACATCACACAACCAAAAAATATATACATATATACGTAACTAGAGAGAAGAGGATAACTTACAAAGTTCAAAAATTTCAAGTATATACTAAGAGATAAAATATGGAAAGAGTGAATGTCAAGTGCTTGTTCATGGCCCTGGCAATAGCTGTTACAGCCTTGTTTCTTCACAGCCACCAAGCCTTGGCGGCCGAATTGTCTGTCAATGAGGACCCGCAGGCGAGGGAGCCAAGACTATGTCACGGGGACCTGAAAAAGCTAATGCGCTGCTGCAGGCCGTGGATAAAGAAGGAAGGCGAGCCGACAGAACCTCCAGAGTCGTGTTGCGTTCCACTTCTGCTACTGGATGTGCCTTGCATCTGCCGCAGAATCAGTCCCTACTATCTGAGGATGATCAGCATGAAAAAGTTTGTGTGGGCCACCAGAACATGCGGTCGGCCTATTCTGAAGGGAACTAACTGCGGAGGTATGTATCATTTTTTCATGTATTCGTGGTTTTTTTCATTAAACATTTTTCCAGTACAATGACCGTTTTTTCTTTTTTTTTTGGTTTGGTTTGGTTTTTTGTATCAAGCATGAATAACTAGTGGTATCTTTATTCCTGATTCAGGTTACATTGTTCCAATGTCATGAGTATCATCAACCTGCTGAAGAGAGAGGCCTCTGCAATAATTTACTATGAGTCTTAAGTACAAATGAAAGTTGTAATCTTACCATTTGGCTATCCATCCTGATTCTAAATAAATGAAGTGGCTTTTGTCATTAAGTTGTGAGGTCATTTAGAGATGGTGATCTTTATATAATGACTATGTAAGTAGGTTTTTCAGTATTTTGAAGTGATTTTATGCCAGGTATGTTTTGTCAACTTGTTTTCTTATTATCTCTAACCATAATATGCAAAATCATTTCTCTCTATAGATCTCTCTGTTACTAGACATACTGCATCGCGACCAAAATTAGAATTGAGCAAAAGAAAAGTACACATATCCTTAACCATTTTCGTATGGATCGGATTAGGGAGGTTGCAGAGGACAAATAATGTTGTAGTCTGAGAATAGACACGAAAGGAGAACTCAGAGAACTAACGGATGAGCCATTTATTTCACAAATTCATCATATGAAGCTGTAGTACAAGAAATACTTTGCAAATACTGTCGTAATACACTGTTGTATGAAATGAGAGCAATATTGTATATGTTGCCATCCAATTAATGGAAATGTGGAATAAGCACACTCATCTTCTTTGTTTCCTCCTCTTCGTCTTTTCGTCCTTTCACCAAAGCAGTATCAATGCATAATTCTTCGGAATACACTTCATCTAATGAGGGAGCACCGGTGGAGAAACCATGCGAGTGTTGTAGGATTGGCAGTGGCTACATTTTTGACCGATAATGTGGAAGAATACTTCTGTGGTATCGTTGCAATCGTTGCAGAGGATCCACACCTACAAGATATCAAACAAATAAATGTAATAATACCACTTGGAAAGAAAAATTTGAGTTATGTAGACTTCATCAGAAGCTTGCAGATGGATCAAACAAGAGGCTCCTAATAGGGCTTTCTGAACGGGTAGTATATTTAATTGTTGCTTGAGAGGAAATGCAAAATAAAAGATGGCTGTGTTTAACTAAAGCTAATCTTTCTGTACAAAACCAAGAATCAAAACAGATGGTTGAAAATATAGGGTTCATTAGCCTGGTATTTAGGAACTTGTCAATTTGATACATACACTACATGGCATCACCACACTCAAATAAGGGCCTAATTTGCCTGACTAGAGTTTTTACAGCAGGTGTTGTTTAAGTAGAATCATACATAAAAAGACTGACAAGTAATTCATATCAAAACTTCCAGCTGTTGCATGGGAAGTTTAAAGGAGCTTCAGCTTTCGGGCCTAGAAGTCATTTTAGCTTCAAGCCTCACCATAATCTTCCAACTCCATGCTTGTAATATGCCTTGCCGCTGCTTCTCGGTGGAGAGAAGCTATTCCGGAAACCAGTCCAAATGGACTATTTATATGATTAAATCTACCAATTCAAGTCAAGAAGTTCATTATCTACAAGTAGAGGAAAAAAATCACGGACCTTCTTGTAGCGATAATCCTCTGGCATTATTGTTGCTTCTATCTGCAGAAAGTGAATGTTTTGGTTCAATGTTTGAACCGTGTACATAAACTAATAAAACAATATGAGAGGTAGTCTTCAAACATGAAGAGAAACCTACATATACATGAGCCGTGTATGTAAGATTGTGAAACACTTTAAAGAGACTTAATTGTCTAAAGAGAGATCATTCAAGAAACAAAGAAAATTAATCGTAAAACATAGTAGAAGTTTTTAGAACTTGATTTTTAATGTTAAGAGATCTGTAAAATAATCAAAGAATATCTTATTTTTGAAGGTGCAATGGTGAGGGAAAGAATCGCGGGACCCTGAGAAAATCCAATGTGTTGATTTCCAAACTACTGCAGGAAAAGTAAAATTAATTTAAAAGGTGACAGTGGATGATTACATGTATACGAAATCATTAACATAATTTGGCATAGATTAACATTGAATGCTAAATTAATGGTTTAAATTGATTCTGAGTGTGATGCCAAATTTCATTCCAACAGCCTAGTTAGCTAAAATGAACTATTCAAGAAAGTGAAAAGGAGACTAATCCTACAACAACAAATCTCACGCAACACCATTTGACGAAAAATCAATATCAAAATAAAAGGTCTATTGTACCTCCTGATCCAATGTCCTCCACATCCTTGACATGTCAATAACTGACTTGGAGCATATAGGACAAGAGAACCTGAGTGCAAAAACCAAAACCCATTACAGAAATCAACAATTGTTTTCTTAAGAAGCAGAGCTTCATAAAAGATGTGCGGTACAGAGGACTCAAAAGACAATAAGGGAATTACTTCTCATGCTTTATCATCTCATGAAGACATTCTGCATGCATCGTATGCCCGCATCTGAGAACCGTTGTTTCTTTCAAAGAATCAAACAGGTACTGCACCACAGTTTCTAGCATTAAGAAATCCTTAAAATTTTAAAAATTTAAAAAGAAGTTGCCACTGCACCTCATAACAAATGGGACAGTGGTGTCTCATCGAGTTTTCAATGCACGAATGATTATCACGCAAGCCAACCGAGTAGCAGGATCCTGTATATAATCAACAGAATAAATTTTCTCTTGAAGGTAAACCAGTTTGTAGCAATCTTGATAAAGAAACCTGGATTTTTAATATGAAAGTGCAAAATCATAACATAATAAATATCTAACACCTCCTATTCACACTTACATCTTATAGTTGGCCGACTAATTCACCAAAATATTCACTTGTTCACAATTATAAAGATATTCACTACTACACAATTTTGGGTCATAAAGTAATTGAATAAAATTGAAAAACTTCACGAACATTCAACGAGAAATAAAGTGATATAATATTCCTTATGTATTCTTTCCATACATGTATTTATAGCTATTGTGCTTCTTTTGAACTTTGTTGAAAATTTCACAAAATTCAAACTTCTCAAACTTTGGCTAAGTAATCCTCTCAATCTCATGGCTATATTCTTGGTTGGTTACTCATTCAAATTAAACCCAAGCATCAGAATGAAAGGATACACACCACATTTCTGGCAGTGGTAGAACCTCTCCTTGCCACCAACTCTGTTTAAAGATATCACAGAAGGAATTAGGTCAACATCAGTAATTTTCTTAATATAATTGGAGATAATAAGTTCCTTCAAGAAAAAAGGATCGAATATAAGTAAACTGCATCACTGAGTCCTCAGCCATTTAGGAAAGCTTCAGATTGGTTCCAAATTATTATCAGTTCTCAAAGTTTCAATTTTTCCAACAAGTTGCGAAATCAAAAAGTCATAAGCGACTTTCGGACTTCTCATACGGTGATTACACGGGCACTTCCATCCAATTAATTAACCGACGGTTTTGAAAAAGGTGAGATTACAATAGAACGCAAAGGGTAGGGACCTAATTGTAACAACTAAATTGTTGATGACCAAGCCGAAACCTCCGAAACCGAAAAGAACATCTAACCTGCAGATGCCACAGTCGTTGCAGTGATACTGTCCTCTGTCAATCTACATCGAAACACAAAATCAAAACTCACCCAATTAATAATCAAACAAAATGATACTTTTCCGAACAAAAAGAAAGCAATATAAGACAAAAAGAGAAAGAACAATCCTCACATTGTCGTCATAGAATTTGCACACTTCGCAAAAGTATTCCCCCATATTGACCCCGCAATTCGAGCATACTTGCGCCACCTACGAATAACTCTTTTACTATCAAACCATTGTTATCACTATCGTCGCTATCAAGAATACATTACCATCACTTCTCATCACGATAAGATCAAAACTTACCGACTGCTCGGTGTCACAGATAACACAAATTACCTGCACAAAACACATTCAGATTCAATCCCAAATGCCCCGACAGCAGCAGCAGCAGCAGCAGCAAAAAACGGTGACAACACACACAAACAAATATTTGTATCAAAAAACGCACCCTCTGAACAGCTTGACGATTAAGCTCGTGCCGATCTTTCTAGACAAAGAGTATCCAATCCAACCAAAAATTAATAATAATAAAAAAAAAAAGAACGGGATTATAGCGAATTAAGTGTTCGACGAAATGACTGAGAGAAAGATACGAGGGAGATTACAGTGGATTCGTTGTGGCAGTGGCGGCAGTGGAAGATCTCGTCGCAGCAGGGGGCTCGAATCCTGCACCTCCTCCTGTAGTGCTTGCATCTGAAGCACCATCAACAGCATTCGAAGAGGAATTTAACCCATGCAAAAACAGAAAAGTGAACAACCTGGAGAACTTAAATCTGAAACTTGGGGCCATTTAATCACTGCCACCAAACTCGAAAGATGTTGTTGATTTACAATCCAACATTTCAAATCATTTGTTTTGATGATCATCTCACTGTTCTGAAAAATACTTAACGCGACCAGCACTCTATCTGACATAGAGACTATTATTATTCATAACAGGTAGAAACTTTATATTAGTTGTATAGAAAAAAAAAAAAAAAAAAAAAAAGTTATATTAAAATGAAAAAGGAATAGAGAATGAGAAACAAACCCATAGCCCATCTTTCCGAAGCCCAAGCGAGAGAAGTCAGGAGAAGCATCCATTGTCTGGGGGTTCATAGGGAGGCAGACTGGGGGGAGTGGAGGAGGAGGAGAAGGAGGAGGGAAGTCAGAAGAAGTTTCCATTTGTATGAGGCTTCACAGGGAGACAGACAGAGATGCAGTCAGTATTATAAAGATATCCTGTGAATGAGAAGCTTTCCAAATATATATAATTTTTTTTTTTTTTTTAGAGTTTTAAGTTTTTATCAATATTTTAGTAATCAAAAAATTAATTTTAAAAAAATACTTAACACGCAAAATGTACATGCTGCAAACAAAGTACTAGTTTTTAATTAAGCGATGAGGAGTTGAATAGAGGTCTCACATGAAGGGGGACCAGCCGTGGGGTTATCGAGCACACCTCAATCCATACAGCACACGAGCGCAGCGGAAACAGAATCTTTCGTAGATGAAAATAGGCGAAAAAATGATTATCGAAAACAAGCACGAGAATAACTAAAGAAATAAAACAAATAAGGAAATGCAAGTACACGAGAATTACGTGGTTGGACACGAGAATTACGTGGTTCGGCCAACAATGTGTCAACCTATGTCCACGGTCAAGACCACCTCAATGTGTTATTCGATTAATCCACGGCACAAAAGTATAAAGAGTAAAATTGGATTACAAGAAACTCTCTCACGGAGGTTCTTCACGTTTTTTCTCTTAATTAGGATTTTTCAATGAAGCTCTAAAAAATAAAAGATGAATCGCAAGAGTTAATATAACTTTACAAACCTAATTCTAATAGGAAACGATCTCCACCGTCCATCCGAGATTTTAAATCACTTTTAGTCGTCGTCCATATTCTCTTAAGAATTATCTTTAAGATATTCCTAAATCATCCCTAATCTTTAGAAACAAGATTGGATCAAATCCATATGGACTCGAAACATGATTTTACATAATCCAACATCACATAAATTAATAAAATAAAAGTTCCTTCTTTTTGTGTTTCAAAAACACACAACAATTTACTACTACTATTAAATATTTATTGATGGGTATGTTAAATGAGGGTTGAGACTCGGTAGAGATCGAATTTGAACCTGGATTTATACTATATTAAGATCATGGTTTAGAAAATAGTGTCAGAATTTGAAACGTTTTTATAGGTTAGAAATAAAATAAGGCTCCAGTAATATTACTGTGTATTTTACGCTTTTTTTTTATTTAAAATAAAATAATTTAGTAAAAATATTAAATGATTATTATTTGTGCGTCAAAATATTAAGACATAAATTTTATATCATTTAAACACCTTTTTAGACTTTTAATACTATAATAAAATAAAATATTAATAAAATTAGTGTGAAAACACAAGAGCATTGCTCTAGTACTTGCAAATTAATATGCTATCTATATCGAAGAGAAGGGAAGGATAAGTTTTATACAATTTATGTTTTGTGAGGGTTATATATGCAAAATGGAGGAGAGTTGGGGATTGGGTCGTTATCCGAGAAAGAAATGACACAATAGAGCGGACGTAAAAGCGAGCGAGTGGGGAATCGTATTTCCAGCGAATAAGAAAGCTCCTGACACTGACACTGACACTAGTTGGGTAGCAATAATTTATCATCCTTCCCCACGAATAAATAAATAAATAAATAAACAAGAATTGGGGAATTGGGTTGGATTTATTTTTTTATTTTTATTTATTATTATTATTAGTAGTTGGTGAGTCGAAAGAGTCATAGATTTTAGAATAACGTGAGGAGAAATTAAAGGGGGTTTGAAGAGATAGAGTGACGTAGATTAATGCTTATTTATTGCAGGAGTTAAGAGCTTTGAGACATTGGAACTGCTTTTATTGTTTACTAAGTTCTCTTGTTTTCCTTTCTTTATTTCTTTCTTTTTAAAATATGAAGGAAGTTGATATTATTATTGTATTGCCGCTTGTTGCATTAAAGAGCATGGGAAAAATAAGCAGTAGATCTTAAAAAAGGAAAAGGTGGCCAGCTGCTTTGAATAAAAGGGATAGGAGAATGAAGGTTTCTTCAACGAGCAGATTTAATACGAGGGGTTGTTCTGGGCCCTTCTATCCTTTTGCTTTTTTTTTTTTTTTTTTTTTTTAAATTTTGGGAAGTTGGTGGTGAACATCCTCCTGTTCTACTCATAAAATGGTATCTTCTGCACTTCCCTTTGCAATCGACCAAGTAGCTAGCTATACACGGACCCGGAGTTTGTAAGAAATTAATCAACTCCATGCTAAACTAAAACTGTAAATCTCAAATAATTTAATATTATATTAATATATATTTGATTTATTATTATTAGTAATCTGACCAATACTTCTTTCATCGAAGTGACATAATTTTGAGATGCATACCCAAAAACAGTCCAGTGCGAGACAAAAGAGAAAATGAGCGAACGTATTATAACATTATTAAAGCTTGCTATATACCGCCCTATCTATTGATGTTAAATATACATTCATAAATTTTGTTTGCTGCGCAGAATAGAATTAGACATAATCATTATATTAAAAAATATATAGTTAGAATAATAATAGACTCTTAAAATTTAACGCATGATTGAAGAAATAATATAATCTAAAAATTTAAAATAAAAATAAAATTTAATCTAATAATAAAAAATTAATAATATTAAATACTTTAATACTATTGATAGCATAATAACTATATATATATATATATATATATATATATATATACACACACACACACTAAAATCATAAAGGCAGTTGTAAAATCTTTCATTTGGAGGGAATAAGATATATACACACTACTTAGAGGAATGTACAAATAACATTTCTTTCTTAATTCTTATTATAATGGATGGGGAAGATAAGATGTGTCCTTTAGAGGAAGGACAGATGCACCGAGTCATGTCGCACGAAACTTACAACCCTAAACAAAATCGAAAAGAAATAAAGAAAAAAAATAAGGCACAACGCAAGTTGTTGTACTACCTTTTCCAGAAGGTTCCCTCACCACTTTATGACGTCAACGCCTCGGTGAAAGACGACGTGGTCCACTTGCGAGGCATTTGGCTGCGCCACGCTAAGCCCCAGGTCCCCAGTTCAAACGCATTCAACAAAATACAATAAAATAAAATGCAAAAAAAAAAAAAAAAAAAAAAAACATCGAATTTTCAAATATTTTGTTTTGCCTGATCAGTAACCTAATACTCCAGGCACCGGATAACCTAGAGTAGACCTCAGTCTAAGGGTGCCTAAATTTAAGATCCGCGCATCTCCACTACTGAATTTGGTATAAACATATTATCCTTTAAAAAGTCATGTGAGTAGGTTCCAAAAGAAAATAAAATATCGATAGAAAAAACAAAAGTTAAAAAAAAAAAACCGTACACACGCACCACCATACAGCCACCAAAGTCTAAGGCACTATATAATGTCCATGTTCCTTGAAAGAGGAGAAAACAACATAAGACAAGGGTGGAAAAGAAGATGAAAATTACATCTTCCTAAGATGGATCCCAAGTGGTCAAAGAAATCACTTCTTTACTTACCCTTTCCTCCGTCTCTACTCTCTATAATGCAGGCAAGAGAAATTACGGATTTGATGTTCCAACTCTCCACATTTCTTAAATCCAAAAGTGCTCAGTTCCACCAACAAGCATCTAGAATGGAGGAAATGGTCACAACAGTAGCCATCATTCAGACCAGCTTCTGATATTAAATATCTAGTCCAAATCAGCTAGTATGCTCAGACACAGTTGAGGAGAAAACATAATTAGCATTTCTATTAAAAAGGGAGCCAGACGCGTGCAAATTATTCACTCACCCCGTTTCATGAAGCTTTCCATTGTGTTAAGGAAGAGGGCACAAGCCTCTATATGCTTCGAGCGATCTTTTCGTACAAATCCTGTGGCCAGTTCCTTGTCATGTTGTTTGCTACAAAATTTGCAATCTGCAGTTACACGCAAAACTGTAAGAGTTCTTTCAAAAGGAATACTAATTGTTTGCTAACTGCTCTATTCTCGAAAGCAGATGTTTTGAAAGAGTAACCATTCGGCTAACAAATTTCCAGACCTTTTGTACGAGGTAGAAAGCTAAAATAAGCTTTTTGGATCTAAGAAAAGAATAAGTTTTAAATTGAAGCTTCTAGTACGGTGAGAAGCCGTGGAGATTTTAATGAAAAAGCTATTAGTGCTTTAAACAGCTCCACTCAAATTAAGACTTACACAAGTTTAAACCAGACAAAAATGGCAGACCAAATATCCTGGTTAAACGCAACCCAACAGTGCGCACGCAGCCAAAAGCTTTTGGCATTGGTGGTTCAATAATCTACTGTGTAGTTCAGTGTGTGTCAGCACAATATAAAAAACATTATGCATAGGCAATAATATAAATGGCACACCTTAGACTTCAAAGCACGGAGAGTTCCATCAGTGTCTGCAACGTTATCTATGCAACTTAAAGCAATCTTGAGGAGATCCGGCACACACGCTTGAACATGAGGTGATAAGTTCCTAAAGACATCAGCTGTGACATCTGGTGCTCGAGGATTCAATGGGAGGAAGGAGAGCTTTGTGATTTCCCTCAGAGCATCCACATACTGGCCTGCTCTAGCTAGCTTATGGACAAATAGAATAGCTTCGAGCTGCCTTAATACTGTTTGCTGTTCAGAAATAAGTTCCTTGTCCTGAAGCCTACAGCCAAAACAGTTTAATCCAAAGTTCACAATGGCTTAGTCTAAGTTTAAATTTGCCCGATCATCTTAGAAAGATGATTTACGATACGCAAAAAAAATATTTTCGAAATAGTGTGTAATACTAAATTATTATAAAAAATGAATGATTTCATTGAATAGGCCAGGCGGTAACATCAGCCCTTCTGAATCAAACAAGCACTAGCGTAAACTTCTAATGCTCAAGCTCTTCTCTGAACTCTTGACTGTGCAGCATGGCATATATTAGTTCTGGAAGTACAAATACTACATTTCATCACCATAACAATAGAAAGAAATGCATGATCAACCACAGCAAAAAATGAAGCATGCAATGTCTACTATAGAACTAATAATCAATCGTGCCAAAGCTATCAAGTCAGACAAGATTTGAAAATGTTAATAGCTCAAGTCAAGGATCACCTGGCTTCAGAAGAATATTTGAATGTCTCCACAACATCATTGCCAGAATAAATTAGAGCAGCAGCACGACTGTCACCATCTAACCTACCACGCGACATGGCACATATTGCATCGGAAAGGCACTTGTTTATTGTCTCTAAGGCCATTGCGAAAGCCCCAACTCTTTTATAAATCTCTATGGACTGCACAAGTTTTATGTGAAGCAGCATATAGGTAATGTCAAAAATAAAGAACAATCAGGAACATAGAACAGTGATATAAGAAGTAACAAAGATATAAACAGAAATTCCATAAGCAAGAGAGTTCAAAATCTAAGATTTGAGTATGAAGCGAGAAATATTGTATATCAGCGACGACAAGTTTGATAACTAAATATCTTTGACCATGCAAGAGTTAACTATCTTGTAATATTATTCAGTATACCAATAATTTATGCAGACCATACCTTTCATACTCCTGAGATAGAGGACAAACACTAAGTACATGCCACAGCTAACTGTTAATTTTCTTAGAAAACATTAGGATCAAAAGAATAGTGGAGGATAATAACTTACCTTTTCATAGAGACCGGCTTCTTGGCATTGATGGGCAGCTTCAAGTAAGAACTGCTCTCGACTTCTCCAATCCATCATATACTTTCTAAGTTCCCCTTCATCTCCCATACCTCTTGGACCAAGCAAAAGAGGAATACCGCCATCCCTTAGTAATATCTCGGTCAACAGTTGTCTCAACATCAAACTCCGCTGCCTTTGCTGATCAGCGTTTCCTCGCCCAATCCACGATATCTCTCCTCCACCCATTGCAGCAGCTGCTTGTGCATAATATTGCAACGTCAGTTCAAGATTGCCATGCCTTAAGAAAACGGAACCATACTGCCTTATAATGCTGGCAACTTCTGAACAAGCATCCATAATACCAATCTTCTGGCCAGTTCCAGAACCTTCCAGAAGAACCCCGTGATCAGCTAAAACAATAGAAATATGTACAGCATCGATGTTGTATCCTTCCTCTCCAGCTTCCTTAGACAAGTAGAGAATTGCTGGAAGTAACTGAATGCTCAAAAGTATCACATAGGGATAAACAAGGGGATCCTTCCCATTTTTCGTATAATATGATGGTTCATATTTATTTAAGTAGCTTTGGAGATCATCTAGAGTGTATGGCACCAAGCCTTCACTGAGAACGACAGAAGAGGAATCAGCTGGGCAGTCGCGCACTGCCGACAATTTGAACCACAAGAAATCTTCTATGGTGGTAAAGAGTCCCGGCACATCTCTAAGCAATCTATCAATTTGATGGCGGCAACCAGAAATAATAGCATAAAGAAGTAATCTCTTCCTGTCGTAACCGGGGCGGCCTGCTCGATCGCCCATTCTCAACATTTTCTCGCATTCTTCTGAAGCGGAAATAGCGGTCTCTGGTGAGACGGCACCGCCAGTCGAGATCCACTCTGCAAGCTGCCAAAGAAGTGTTAGATGACCAGATTTAAAATGGTGAAGACCTATAACGAAAAACAAGGTACCTGAGGGACAAAGTGCTGTGCAACGCGAGATGATTGAGCAACACCTCTTGCCTCATCATAATATCCGGTTCTTAAGCAGAAATAGATCTACAGAGCACAAGTATGTAAATACAATATAAAGGAGAAGGAAAAGTATGCAGAGTACTATAAAGCCAGAAAGAAAAAAGAGTTAAAAACAGCACAGACGAATTTGAATTTAAGTATAATCAAGCTTAATTGCATGTTCACACTAGCTCAAAACCATGGGAAAGATAGAAAGAAAGGCCAAAACCTGTTGCCAAGTTGTGTCAACTGGAGGCTGCCTACGCGCATCAGTCGCATCAAAATCTAAAACACCATGATCCCGTAGACGGACCTATAAAATCACCATATTACAAATAGAAAAATGTATTGCTAACAAAGTTGAACCTTCAGAATAGAGCATATAAGAACAATGCAAAATCATGAAAATGAAAGATATCACAAGGTTGCAACCAACAGACCCGAAGAAATGCCCGAACTTTTTGCAGATTGCCAACAGCCCCACCAAGAGCAGCCTAGAAAACAAACCAGAATGACAAAACATTTGTATGTAGAGTTGCCAAAAGGCAGATTTTCCACATCATATAAGCATGTCACACAGAAAATTTTGGAAAGAAAAACTAATATCAAGGCAGTTGCATGAGTGGTATAAGGGGGGGGGGGGGGGGGGGGGGGGAGGTGAGATATAGTCGGTAAATTAAAGGAAGTTTTCTAATTGGTTAATCAACATTATAAGCATTTGTATTGAACAACATCCTCCCTAAAAGAAAAAGAGAATAAGATGAATAAACTGGTGTACATCAAACTTGTTAGAAACTAGTAGTATAAAATTAGCAACTATTACTCTTTTAGTGGCAGTTATGACAAAGAAGTATCACGTACATCTTTCTTCAGATGCAGAGACTGCTGACGGAAACCACAAATACATAAAAATGACACTCACCTGTGCTGGATGGCTATGAATGGTTTCTAGAAGATACTTTTCATGGCCCCACTCAAGATGACGTCTAGCCCCTATCACCAATGACATTTTTCTTGAGACGTTTCGCTGATTAGAATCCTCACCAACCAATGTCTGTATCGATAATAAACTAATTACATTACTGAAGTTTAACATAATACAATGCAGATACAAAGATAACTAACAAGCATGCCTCCAGTGAGTTATATAAAGAACTTGCACTGTCCAAATTAGCGAAAACAAGTTAGATCATCCTAAAAGTATGTAAACATATAAGGAAAACGTATGCTTAATTGCTTACTTGAATCAAGTGCCAGATTTTCTGCATTGTAACAGACCTTCCTCCAGCAGCATCAATGCTCAAGCTTTCATAAGCAGACCTAAAAGCTGCCGCAGGCTAACCACAAACAAATATCAACAATTGCAACTAGGGTCCAAACAAGTAGGAAGAGAGAGGTCAATTTATTGTTATCAACAAGCAATTCACAGTGCAGCTTAAGCAGAGGTCTCTGAAACAGTTCACAGATAGAAAACAGATAATTTGGCTGGATCTCATTAGTCATATATATGAAGTTACATATTTCCATGAATAAAAAACTAGAAGACTTACTTTGAATGGAAGCCCACGCCCTCTAGCATCATTGAGATTTTTCACCATCTCAGCATAAACTGAAGTTTTCTTTTCAATTATAGATTTGTTACCAACAGGCACAATCTCCATAACAGATGGGCCAGTAGAAACTTGAGGACTGGAAATTGGAGATGGTACTTGACCAATGCGAGAAAGCCCGCTAGACACGAGACTACTATTTGTCCTAGGTAATGTAGAAATCCGGCTTAAACTCTGCAAAAAGTCCCTCTTCTCTTTCTGCCAGTCATCCTATAACAGATATAGCTATATCAGGAATAGAAAATAGTACATCATGATGCTAAATCTCACTTATCAGTTATACAAAGACCAAATCGTGCAAACAAAATTGCAAGCATAGAATATTGGTCACAATATGTGATGGCAGGTCACACGGCATACCCTGTTTGCTTCTTTGAAAACATTCACTAAACTACCCAAACTATATACATAGGCAAACGCCCATAACAAGCCAAAAGATGATGGTTAGCATGAGAAAACTGAGTGTTACTACTTTAAAGAGCTTGAGCAGTAGTCTTCTCACTCCCCTCATCCCAAAGAATATAAAACCTTGGACTCCACTTTTTTTTGTATCCTCCCATTAACCCTAGCTCCACTTTACCTCAATGAACACTTGATCTCTATTATTTATCAACACCTCCTACATGCATATGCTATCTCCTTCTCAGCTTGACATATGTTCAAAAGAGATTAACAAAGATGGGCATTCATATATGTTCAAAATCAAGGATATCAATGGAGGGAGTGATTTCAGGAGATTGTCAGCACTTTTGATCTATAAATGGCAACTTGATCATTTCTGGACTTTGGATAGTCTTGACTTTGTTTTGTTCTTGCTTCTGCCGAAAAGCAAAAGTTCAAATATCCATAACTTTCACCCAAGGATTTAAGTGTCGTGGCACGGGGTTGTACCGAAAACTTGCCGGCACGGTGCGTGCCGAGCCGTGCCGATGAGTGCCGGTCACAAAAAATGCATGCGTGCCGACACATAATGGCATGAAATATTTATTTTCTTTAGCAACAAAATTTTTTAATTGCTTATTATATATCTTTATCAAATATTTTGAACTTTATTGAGAAAATTACTTAGTAAATTTAAGAAAAAGGGTTTTGAACTGTGCCATCGGCACGGGGGCTATATCATGCCGGTATCTTGTTGGCACGGTACGGCACGATGGATACGGCTCATGCCGATGGATACTTAAATCCTTGCTTTCACCTCAACTTTGGGGAACTAAACTTTGATTAAGAACTACAATTTACCGAACAACAAGAATATTGACAATCTCCCACAATTTTAATGACTGCCATCACAAATGAAGAAAGCTGGCAAGATAAACTTAGCAAGTAAAATGGATGCACAGTGAATATTCAGCCAGAACCATATTGCACTATCACTTCATATGCAATACACCGATGACGTCACTACCCAGTGATTATTCAGCCTGAACAATGTCAGACAATCCCTTATGGCAATTGGCAAAGCACAGATGCTGTCATTGTCCTTGATAGTTATTGCCTTTTTAACAATATGAAAATAATAATCACTACCACAATTATAACAGGTGAATACATTAAGAACCAATAAAAGCATGCAAACCTCCAGCACTTTCATCATGTAATCGTTAAAGCTTCGCAAGTTGTCTTTCTGAGATTCTTGAATAGCAGAGATCATAGCCATCTCGTGAACCTGCAAAAATAGTTTACATAAAAACAAAGTACTTGGGAAAGGCATGTGAACTTCATGTACATATTAAAATATATATTCAGACAGCAGCAACATAAACTGCAAGTTATAGATGTAATAAAATAAAAGAAAATCCAAGCATAATAGAATAAGCAACTATAAGATCACAACAGTCCATTTTGACCAAAAAGAGCATATATCAGAATAGAGGCACTATCAAGATAGGGATACCAACTTTTCCAAGTCCAAACTGATACAAACCCATTTTCTACTAGAGTAGTTACAGATCGATATAGTTGATTTTCTACTAATAAAAAGAGTAACCAGTAGAAATGTTATCAATTCAAGCAAATAGATCAATCAAACCTGAGTTGAAATCTCACTTGATAAATTTGAAATTTCGTTGCCAACAAGAAAACTAATAACCAATAGAAAGAGTCGAAACCTAATCATTATAATCATCAAGACATCAATCAATGAGAATTATCAATAACAAGGCATTGAAGATAACAAAATTAACAGTAATGCAGTTGTACTCATGCTTCTCCCGATAAGAGTGAACAATGAAGAACAACATACAACAAATTTTCAGATAAAGACTACCTGTTGCAGATACTCCTCAACAGTTGTTGCCTCCGAAGGAAAGACATCTTCAAAAGTTGTCTACAATAAATAAACAGAAAGAAATCTGTGAGAGACAAGGTCCAATCGTGCTATAAGATAGAGCCCACGGTCATTGCATTTCAAATGACATTGAGATCTTTCACGAGCCTTTCAGTAATGAATCCATTGAGTATCTTTTACAAGCCTAACATAAATAAGTGCGGTTATTAAATAAAAAAAAAAACAAAAAAAAAAAACCACATAGAGTGTGATTCTTTAAACTCATCCTACTATGCATTCACAACCACAGAGTAAATTTCTTTCACCAAATAAGCTTTTACCTTCAGTTCAAAAGACTTGAGATCCCTAGCGAGCTGCTCCGCATTAATACCTTCCCTTGCAAGCAACCTATAGATACAAGATGGTTTTTACAATCCCATATAGTATAATGTAACCAATAAATATCAAGAAAACACATTCCATTGCACAAAAAATCCAACTTAAACGTCAACCTTTGCTCATGAACAAAAAACAAATAAAATTTGCAAGAAAATATTAATTACCACAAAAAAAATTAAAGCCAAAAGGAAACGCAGCTTGAAAGAAAACCTAAAAACGTCATCAGAAGCAAAAGAAAGAGGCGCAAACCTAGTGGCGGAGATGGATTGGGAGGGTGCTTCGGCCCTTAGGGTTTTGGTCTTGAGCTTGGTGGAGAGCGCCTCCAACTGATCCAAACTCCTCTGCAAAGCCAAATAAACCGATCAAGAATCGATCCATGGATGGTGATGAAGCAATGTAGGGATCGAAATCCAGAGATCGAGAGGGAGAGAGTTAGGGATTGGGAACCTGGAGAGGGGGGAATTGGGCGGAGGGAGCGGCTTGTTCGAGGAGCTTCGTGGAGGAGTTGAGGAGACCAGACCACCCGCTCATCTCCGCGTCGTTCGCCATGGCTACGTCAATCTCCTTCTCCTTCTCCTTCTCCTTCGCCTTCGTCGTCTTCGTCTTCGTCTTCTTGGCTCCGCGAAAGGGTTTTGGGTTTTTGAATGGGAGGGACAGAGCCAAATAGCAGTGGTGAGTGTGTGCGCGCGGTGACCGCTACCACTTCGAAACAAAAGGGAAAGGGAGGGGTCGAGTGATCTAAGTCACGGGTTGAGGCGAAATAGGGTTTAACCCGGGTCGCATTTTGAGTCGGGTTGGACCGACCCGTTTCAGATCCGGTATGGCCCATTTGACATGTAGTAATGAATTTATCTCCGCACTTTTATTATTTTCTGTAGCTCAAGGGTAGTTCTGAATTTCGTTCTTAATCAAATTAAAATTAAAAAGATAAAATGGCATACAGTGAATTAATCTGCCATTTAAAAAAAAAAAAAAATGTAAGAATGAATTATAATTCTGTTTATTATTCCAAACTCTATTTACAATTCCAGTTTGGATCCAGGTTTCCAGACCCAAACCCAATCATCCCCTACCCGAAAAAAAAAAAAAAAAAAAAAAAAAAAAAACATTTCCAAAACCCCGAGCACGATCGTACCACCACTCTCCCCGTCTCCCCCACCCGCGGCCGCCGAAACCAAAAGCGATGCAGGCCCTCTCGCGGGCGCGTCTACGCCTTCCTCAGCTCTCCGCCCTTCTCCGTCCACGCCCTTCTCTCTCCCCCTCCGCAGCCACCGCCGCCGCGGCCGCGGCGGAGCTCGGCGGCGCCGCCGCCCCTGTCGCCTCTCTCTGGCCTTGCCCAAGGAGCTTCTCCTTTCGACCGCTCCACCCCTTCGGTGCGTCTACTTTTCTCCAATCGATTCCGCACCTTCTGATCTAACGATTCCAAGTTTCGTATGAGTTTTGGCCTTTGCTTCTCTATTGGTGTGATGGTTTGTGTTTGGTGAATGATTCTATTTATGTGATTCGTGCTTCTCCCAGTGGAAAATGTAGATTTTACTTCTCAATTTGTGAGTGTGTTTGCAATTGGCGATAATGTACAGTAGGGAAAATTGTAGATTTTGATTACTTTGATGCGATATGTACAGGAAAATTTATGATCACATATCATAGTCATTTGACAGGATCGGGTAAAAATTGATTGGACGATTGTAGGTTTTACAAAAGATTTTGGGGAAAAAATGAAGAATATGCTGTGTAAGTTTCTTTATCGTGTTTGTTAGTGGAACAAACTCGAAAACACAATGGCCGTTGCCCGTTAGGGGTGTCAACTAGTGGATCTCAAGTGAACTAAGATAAGATCAAGTTTGGATTGTTTGATTATCAAATTGTGCTCGAGGCACCGCTTAATTTCAAGTCAAAATTGAACTTCCTTGGGAGTAGGATTGCTGTGGTTGATATTTATGCCAGTTTTGGTCAAATATGTTTCTTAATTCAACTCAACATTTATGATCAAATAACATGAAATATCTTTTCTTTCACTTGAATAACAATAAATTGGAATTTCGTTGCAGGCCATTACCATACTTTTTTGTACTCGTTTTTTTAATATTTCATTTTTTCAAGCTTGGTCAAGCTACTTGTGAGCAAGCTAGGCTAAGCTGAAGCTAGCCTTGTTTAATAATTGAGTCAATTGAGTGAGCCCTTGCTGAGCTAAGTTTAGAGCTGAACACAAGCCTAGTCTAATTTTCTATACACATGTAGACATGATTTCTTGCTAGCTATTTAAAACTCATTTAACAGGAAATTAGGAGAACTAAAGATTGTCTTTACTTTGTTCTAATGTTTTCTGGCCTGTTTTCATCACATTGGCTTCTCTGTGTTTTTTGTTTTATGTATTTCAGGAGTTACTCGTAGTGACTTGTTGCCTTTAACTGCTAGTTTGCAACAATGGGGAGATCATCCAATGCCATATCTCATAAATGGGGCCTGTTTCTCTTCAGAGGCAAATAAAGAGTCTGGAGATCCTACAGGTTTGTTTCCTCTCTTTGTTTCCCTTTTTTTGTGTAAAATATAGCGTGGTCTTCTTTTTTTTGTTTGCACAGTTGCTGTTCATCCCTTCTAGACTACTGCAATTATGCATGTTTCTTTTGTCAACCTGTGGGAAAAATTACCTGTTAAGGAAAACTCGATATATTCTTGTACTCCCTTGTGTAGACAAGTTTCTGCTAGGACTTTTAATAGTTTGTTGTTATTTACTCGGCGCATTCTAATATTTCCCATATGAAGTAACTTTATTGAACTTGTCCTGTAATTCTATCGACTAGTACTTGATAATGTTGTTTCCTTTTGTTATGCAGAAACTGTGGAAGAGGTATACCAAAAAATGCTAAAATCTGTCGAAGCTCGAACCATGCCTCCAAATGCTTGGTTGTGGTCAATGATTAGTAAATGTTCCAGTCAGGATGACGTAAAGCTCCTTTTTCAGATTTTAGAGAAACTAAGAATATTTGTGAGTACATGGATTTCTCTCATAAATATAATTGCTCTTTTTCTCAAATCCTATGTACGGTGATAAAAATAGCGACGTAGTCTACAAAATAGATAAACAGTAATGTTCATATAATACTATTAACTAGAATTTAATGTATTTCATCTTTGATGCAGAGGCTATCAAATCTTCGCATACATGCAAATTTTAACTGCCATCTTTGTATGAGAGTCACCGAGACTTGTGCTCGTGTTGGTGCTCTCGACTATGGTATGCTACATATGTCAATTTGGCAAGTCAAATATACTTGGTTTGATTTGTGCTTGTTTATCTAAGACCCAATTTGTAGTATGATATGCTTTTGTACTGGATATAATTCAGTTTGCATAGGATATGCTCTTCAGAACTAAAACTATCTCAATTATGTGTTATAGACACTTGATTGCTCTTGCCATGAAGACGTTCTTAAATATAACTAGACTTGATGGGCTAAATAGTCTGAGTAAGAAGTAAGAATTTAACATGATTTATGGGCCTTTTCTCTCTTATTATGAGTCGCCTTTTCGTAAAAAATATATCGGCTATTCTAAGTTGGACGTTGTCCTTTTTTCGTAAGAGATTTTGGGGGAAAGTTTTTGCTAAGTTTACCTGTTGGCTATTTCATATGTGACTATGGTTCAAGCAGAAAACAAGAGCTTTTTCTTGGTAGGTATGTTTTGTTGAACATCACTCCCGTTTGCCATTTTTGTCTTTTTATTTAGTCACTCTTCATTCTAATGGAAACTGAATATTAGTCCAGTCTTCTTCCAATACGAAACATCATTTTCAATGGGATCCGTGCACCTTCTTTCTAGCCATTTCGGTTTTATAGCCCTGTAAAGTTCCCACTGAAGTTCAATATAAATCCTTTTGCTTTGCCCCTTCGTTTGTTATGTATACTACAAAAATTACATCTAAAAAGTCGAAGTCAATGGAAATACCACACAGAAAAAATGTTAACATATCTTATTTTAGTTTTCGCTGATGAATCTTTTCAATATTCTATACCGTGAATTTTGTTGATTCTTAGTAGTGTTGGCTCACCAAAGGATACCAAGAATGAGAATAGAGAAAATAGTTACTGCTTCATGCCAGCTCTTTTTCTTGCACTCAATTGATAATGGTGTGGTTCCCTTCTTGCAGGATTGAAGGCCTTATGGAAGCATAATGTTTATGGATTAACTCCAACCATTGGTTCTGCTCATTATTTGCTGGTAATTGATGATTTCATCTGTTTTTTCCTTTTGCCGGGTTGAATAGTAACTAAGTTTCTGTTTCAGCTTTATGCTAAAGAGCACAATGATGCTAAACTCATGGGGAAGATTATCCAAGTCCTCCAGAAGAATTCGTTGCCATTGCAACCGGGTACTGCTGACATAGTGTTCAGGTATGTATTGTTATCATGATTTCAGTTATTTCTTTATTCTGAAATGGCAATCCTTAAGTTTAAATTATACGAAGAATTGAGCTGTATAGACAACTATATTATGCCAACTAAATGTAGGTCAATTATGCTATTTTTACTGAGCTTCTGTGTAGATAGTATCTAAGATTTATTTGTATTGCAAATTTGCAATCTATTACCATCTTGTTGTCTAGGGCGAGAATTTTGAGTGTTGCATTCTCAACCTCCTACTGGTCTTTTTCAGCATCTGTTACAACACTGATAGATGGGATTTGATCTCAAAATACGCAAAAAGATTTATAAAAGCCGGAGTTAAACTGCATCGAACAGCGTTTGATATTTGGATGGACTTTGCTGCGAAAGTTGGTAAGCATCTCACTGTTCTTTCAGGAAGCTTACATTTGCATTGTACGTTTAGCTATAAGAAATTTTAAATAATCAATACTATCACAAAGCAGGATTGGAGAATTGTAATCTCATATTCTGTTTTGTGAATTCGACGGCTACTGATGCTAACGCTTGATTTGCTTGAAGAGTCTATGTTTCCAAATTTAATACAATATTGCACATTTGCACTCCAGTTCCTATTCAGAATATTCCATAGAGTCAGTGATTATGTATTGCATGTTACTATCGTGAAAAAAAGTAGCGATTGTTCAATTAAATATTTCTGCTTCTTTTGCCAGGGGATTCTCAATCCATATGGAAGATTGATTCACTGAGAGCTAAGTCCGTGAAGCAACATACTCTTACAAGTGGGTTTTCATGTGCGAGGGTAATTATTCAAATGTTTGGAGCTATTTGGCTTTCAATTGACACGTAATTGATTGCTTCGGACGAAATTGATTTTGGCTAAAATGCTTATTTTTATTCTTCAATTTCTCCACCAGATTACCACTCATAGCTTGCCTGTAGATCTTCTTGCAGTTTACTGTTCTTTGATAGCAGGCAAAACTTACCCGCAGATGGAAGTTATATCTTGCTGTGTACCGACCCATATTGATATGTTAATGAAGACCTAACATTCCAATTGTTTACCTACGAAAAGAAGAGCCATTACACTTTATACATCAAGAATAGTTCATTTTGTAGATTCATGCAAGCTTGGATAACTAGTACAATTATGCAACTAACAGATTTCTATTCAAATGTTTTGCAGGGGTTTCTACTTGAACGTAAACCAGAGAGTGCTGCTACAGCCATACATCTTCTTTTCCAGGTTGGACAGCTAGCAACAATTTTGATTTAATCAATGGATTATTTATTATTGATACTTGAAATATTGATATAAAGTATATTAGAATTAGGTTACAGCTTATTAATATATACCTACATTGTAACTTTCTAGAACTAGAAGTTTGTTTATAGTTTTTTTGAGAAAATGGAAAGGAAATATTTGAGGTATTTCAGCTGTACAAATTGTTAATAAAACATCATTATGCTAATGTTTATTGAATAAAACTCTGGAGGGGCTAAAACTATCATTGACTAACATATCTGAATTCAAAGGATAAATTTAGTATTAGAACCTGGACATCAAATAGTTAGCTGGTTGAGCACTGGAAATGTGTTGGTTCATCCAATTATACCCTAAGCTACATCTTTGACTGGATTTATGTTGCAGAGTTTGCCTGATCCGAAAAAGGAAAAAATTGGGGATGAACTGCAAAAGCTGGTCAATGAGTGGCCGCAGGAGGTTGTAAAAAGACAAAAGAAAGATGAGAGGAAGGTAATTTCCTATCATATTGCTCATAATCCTGTTCTGGTTCCAATTTTTTGGTTTTTTGTTTATCGTTTTATATGAAAACACCCTTTGATAATATTTTGTCGTTTTGCTTATCGTTTTTTTGTGAAATTTTCTGTATGTACTGTCAAACCCTTAAATCTTGGTGAGCAGGTTCTATCAGAATCCTTGAAATCTGACATTCCGGCTATGATCAATTCACTGTTAAACATGGGCCTTGACGTTAAGGTTAATATAGAAGAGCTCGCTCGCCAGGAAGCTTAAATGTGGAAATTACCGCCAACCCCGGACAATCATTAGCTGGCGAGCTTCGTCTTAGAAGGAGAGCTTCATCTAAATTTTGATTCAATTGGTCGGGGAGTTTGGTGGTCCTTTTTTTGTGGCCATTCCATTGGCGACCATCTGTTCCGCTGCGATCGGTTCCTATTAGCGCATTTGTTGCTGGAACATCTTCATTCATTTCTACTGTTGTTGTGGTAAAATGCTTGTTATTCTGAATAATACGGAAGAGGAAAAAAAAAGGCATGATTTTTATGTTGCCAAATTTTATTTAAATTATTGTCAAGTCATCTTATATGGATGTTTCACTGTATCTGCAACTATTTTTTCAAATGTCTTGGGTGTTTTACCTGCCAATATTTTCGTGTAGTAACTTCTTGAAGTAAAATGTTTTTTTTTTTTTTTTTTTTTTTTTTTTTTTTTTCTTGAAGTAGAAGTTTTTTTTTTTTGAGAGAGAGAGAGAGAGGAAGATAGTATGTGTTTATTTTTGAAATAAAATTTAGCTGAAATTGTGAGGCAATTATATTTCAAATTCGGATCTCGGATATCAAACACGAAGTCCTTTGCCACTTGCGTTAGAGACGGTTGATCTTGGAGTAAAATGTTAAGAGGTAAAGGGGTGTTTGGTTCTCCTAAAAATATTACAGAAAATAATTTGTTGCCTTTGTTTGCTTTTTTTTTTTTTTTTTTTAAAAAAGAGTTTTTCATCGATGTTTTTTTTTTGTTTTCTGAATTTTTCACGAAAGGGACCGGACACCCTCCCGTAAGCAGAGTAGGAGATCGCGCAAATTATACATCGATGGATCGTATAAACTGGCGTGTTGAGGACGTCTTTAATAAAATACTTAAGACTAGAATTGTCTAGATTGACTTGGACCGAGTTTATAAAGAGACTTTTTTTTTGTTGTACAAAGTGACTACTGTTTCAGCTGTACTTTGAAGAGAGTAAATTAAATTACTTATCTAGGTTAATTCTATTCATATATTTTATTTGAAATGTATGATATATATTTATTTATTTCAGAATAAAAATTATTTTGAAATGATCAGTAAAATTTATCCGGGATAGGATGTAAGATGGAAATTTACAAAAATTATTTTCCTTACTTTTCAACAGTATTATTTGATTTTTCTTGAACTTCTGCTTCCAAAATACTATATACAAAATAAATCTGAAGAGCAATGGTAGTTAGTTATTGAACTTTCGACTGATATAGGGTGAGAAATGTAACAGAAGGAAATTCCAACTTAGGAGTAGTAAACTAGTAATGCATGCGCCTTCAATTTGCGGTGGGTGGGTGTTTATTAAGCAATTGATAGTGATGTTGGAACAACTGTCTCCACTGGTCCATAAAGCGGATTCTTCATACCTAACGCGGCTTTCCATTTCCATTCCTAACCATTAGAACTCTCTGCTCCAGCAATTTTCATCATCAGAATCCACTAACTCTTTTGTTTCTCTTTCTGTTTCTCTTTCTCTTCCTCTTCATGGGGAAAGTTTGTTGTTCTCAGGAGGACGACGAAGACGCGTTCAGTTTTCTCGGGCTCCTCGTGGCGGCAGTGATTGCGCTGGTCTTGCTGCTCCTCTGCACTACCCGTCGCCGGCCTACGGTGGTCAGATGTTATCCGCGATACTATCCGCGCTGCTAAGGCGCCACCGCGACTCCGCAACAAGTGTTTGATTGGTTTGGTTCTGCTCTTCTTTCAGATTACATGCAAACATGTATCTGAGTGGAACGTCGTTATTGTGTTAGCCATGTTTGGCACTGCTTCATTGTCTCTCTCTTTCTTTTCCTCAATAAATCTTCTTGTTTCACTATGTTGGAAAATTGTAAACTGCTATCTTGGTTGTGGGTACAAAATTTGATATTTGTAGGCTAAAATCTCTCTCTGGAGGTAATAAGCTTCTGACATGATTAAATTATTAGCTTGCCATGAAATTGTAACAAAATTATGGGAGTAGCAGTTAAAAGATGTTAATTGTGTCAGTTAAGGGATGAGTTCTTCTCCTGACTTTCGAGTTACAACAAGAATTCAGAAATAAAATTAGCATAAAAATAATAAAATCAAACCAAATTTACTAAACAAGAGAAAGATAAATGAACAAATTATGAACTAGCAAAGATTGCTGGATACTGTGAATCCACACTATCTGTTAGATATGACTGGAAATTGAAACTTGTCTCGATTTTCCGACGGTTTCGCGGTGCGACAAGAAAATATTCTCTACAAAAGAATTTCTCGTAAATCGGTATGTTCTTATTTTGTCATATATTTGAAATTTGTTTTTGTATGACAATCGTCTATTGATTAAGTTTTCGTTTGTGCGCTCGTTAATGCCTCCTCTTCGATTTTGCTTCCTTTTTTATTTACAGTAGATTTTACTTCTTCCTGAAATCAGCTTCTTCTTTTCTTTTTTTTTTTTTCTTCTTTTGGGTTTTAGAGTTATCTTCATCCTTAGCAGCAGCTCCCTGTTCTTGATTCTCTCAATTCACAACTCTTTTCTTTTTCTTCTTAGTTTTTCTCTGGTTTTCCCCTTTTTAGGCAGCTTATTCTGTGGGTTTCCCAACATGCAAGAACTTAAGAACTCAAAAAGAGGCTTTTAATCAGTTGACAGAGTTTATTCCACAGAAGTTGAGAAAGAATGGCCATTAGAAGAGTATTCAATTGTTGATTAGGGTACACCCCATAGAAATTGGTGCCACTATATACCTAACAAAAGCGCTTACTCCAAAAGCTAAGTTTCCTTTTTTTATAGTTGGCAAAAGCTCCCCATGAATTATTGTTCATGCACATGCGATCGTAGTAATAATGGAGCAACGATCATAAATAATATTATATTAAAGTTAAAAAAAAAAAAAAAAAGGAAGAAGAATTCATCTCCAAATTGCCTACTAAAAACTTATATACAGATAAATCAAATCAGCTCCAACTGAATTTAAAATATAAAAAAGTACCACAACATGCCCTTTTTTTATAATAAATGTTTTCCAATAAAAATATCTAATAAAGCGATAATGTATAACGAGTTATAGTTATGTTGTTTGGTTCGAATTATCAGGATTACGGATAATTATGTCGAAATTATTGTGTTTAGTTTATTCAGTCTCTAATTTGGTTAGTAATATAGCACTAAAAAAATTATACAAAATTATTTAAAAAATTTTACCGAGCGAAAATAGATATTTTTTATTACTGACGACGAATTATCTTTCATATTATATAAAATTATAAGTATGCCGTTACAACCCCTCCAAATTCTTTCAATGCGACATTTTTAGGATTTAAATTTAAAATTTTGAATGGTCAAAATTTTAAATTTTAGATTTTAGATTTTAAAATTATTAATTTTAAAATTAAAATATTAACATTTATATTACTTATTTATAAATTAATTCAAATACAAATTATATTAAGTGATAGTTTAGTAAAAAATAATATTAAATATGATCATAAAATAATTTTTGAATAGACTATATCTTATTGTCAGAATTAGTGAATTTTATAAAATAAACCAAACTAAATATAATAGTTCTACATGTATTATAATCCATATTCCAGTATTATATTACTGCATTAAACCAAACACAATAATACGATATTTGTGGTAATTTAATTTAGAAATTTCAAAAATCTAATTATGTTGAAATAATCTATAATACTATGTAACACAAACTCTTGACATCAAACAGATTTAAAAATCTCTCGCATGAAATTAAAAAAACTAATAAGCTCACTTTTGGGCCTATTATGGGCCCAATATATAATGGGCCCATTCGGATCTTCTTAGTGGGCCCAATAGCCCGCATATTCTATTTACTTGTTGTTTTCAATAACTATGGCCCACTGGACATCGTAGCCCATTAAATTTTTATTTTTATAATTTTGTTTTCACTTTATATATATATACATTTTACATACATGATGACTTATTCGATACGTAGAGTTCTAGAGTTACGAATCTACCACTATAACTCTTTTTTGTATAAAGAGTGCTTGTTTACCATTTCACATGAACATTAATGCGCACACATGTAATTGAAGAATTTACTTAAAAACATTTTTGATAAATTAGTTCATGCATGTGGCATAACAACTACAAGTAAATTTAATGCTTTTACTTTGTTTTTGATAATGAGATATTCTAATGGATGATCAATACTTTTAAATATAATCAAATATTATTTAAATTTGATAGCAAGTTAATATATGGATGTGATTCATTCTTAGTTCTATTTTTTTTTTTTTTTTTCATTTCCGGTGGTATAAAAATAACGCACACTAAGTTACTGATGCTATTAGATTTTGATTTTTGAATGAATGGATGTACTGCTAGATTATAGTAAACTCTTAGAGTTTAGTAGATAGTTAGAAAAAAAGTATAAATTAAAAAATAAAAATAATCAAAAAATATATGTAATATGAAAAAATTTGATAGCATAAATTAGATATTATTATAGCATAGTACGAAGATTATATATATATATATATATATATATATATATATATATATACTTTCTTCGAAATTAATGGGCTTATATATTAAAAAGTATACTAAGCTTAACCACAATCCTCCGGAGCAAATCTTAATTGTTGCTTGGCAATATCAAACACGAATCTAAATTTCTGCTGCAATGTGGCTCCAAGAATTGTTATGTTATTCTCTGGCAGCATAGTAAAGCAAAAGACGTGCTTCCATTTTTCATCTGTGATGAACATATTCACGGGTCTTAGAAGAAGATCAGCTCCTTCGAAATGAAGAGTCATCGAAGGCCATTCGCTAAAGTTCTCCAGCGTGCGGTAGCATAGCTCCAGCTTATACTTCTTCCCAGAAACACGCTTTACATTCTTAAATCTCTCAAAATATGTTACTAGCGCTGCCTCCACCCGCCCGAACGCATTCTCTTGCAGATGAGTTATCGCCGTGCCGGAGTCTATGATGCAGCCGCTCCTCCCTTCGGGTTTCTGCTCGAAGATGCTTGGCGGAAGGTTCAACCTTTTGTGGTCGACGCTTACATCGTGCAGCTTCAAGTGGTAGACTTTCGTTCCCACCCGACTTCTTACAATCGGAGTCACGGCGAAATGCGGGCCCTCTTGTATGTTGCCCCCGAACTGCAGGAAGGTGTTCCGGTGATCGGGAACATTATCCTGGGGAAGACAGTACGAGAAGCGGGCGTCCCCAATTTGGCCTGCGATTTGCGAAGCGAAGGATATGCTTTCCATGTTCATGCCCAGCATACCGCCGAGCATGTTGCTAATTCCTCCTTTGAAAATACGCTTGCTCGACACCGTCGAGCACCCGAAAACTAAACCCCGGATCGACTCCGTCGTGCCACCACCGTTAGATGAGGCGAAGGTGAATACCTCCATTGATAAGGTGCCTCTCGTAAAGCTATTATCAAGAAGATACCTAGTGCGAAAGAACAAAAATTTATAATTTGGTATTATCTATTTCATAAATAATATCTAGATGAAAATACTCTCTAAGTATCATTTTATGAAAGAGCAAATAATTTCTCAACATACAATCATCGAAATAACCTTTCTTTGTAACGACAATTGCCTCTGATGCATTTGTATCGTGCGCAAAGTGGGTGGCTGCAGGGCGCAGTGTGATGCGTGGTCGATTCGGCTGGCTTGTAGAAGGGCGGATTTTGTTTGAAGCAAGGATGGCACGGATGGCATTGTGCCCACGTGATATCGGTGGCGGTGTCGACTACCAAATGCTGCATCGTCGGGGGCGTGCCAATGCCGATCTTGACAAAGTACATGCCATCGTCTTGATCAAGCTCCGGTTGTATGGTAGTGTCGTTGTATTTGCTAGCGGCGACCGATAATTTGAGCTGGCGGAGGCGGGACTCGGAAAGATCCACAAACCGCCGGATTCTCTCCACGGCGGTGAGGTTTCCGGGGTAGAGTGGAGAGTGGACGGAGTCTCTGTGGATGAGTTCTAAGGTGAAGCCCTTCTTTGTAGAAGGGTTTGCAAGAGCGGTATGTAGGATAGCTATAATAGCTAAAAGGAAATGAGCCATGGGAGGATATGCATGTGGTTTGAGTGTGCCTTTGAGTTAAATTTTTGAGATATTTATTAACTGTTATAGGAAGAAAGAGTAGTTACTTTATGCTTTGGATAACTGGCCAATAAGAAGAAGAGAAATGCATCAACCCAAGATCTGTAATCTTTATAATCCTTAATTCAAATAAACTTTTTATTAGCTTTTATTCAAAAATAGAGTGATGAGATTAGTGTACGTAGTCTACTTAGCCTTTAGCGGGCCTAGATTATTGAATCGTAATCTAATAGAATAATTACCCCGAACTTATTTTTATAAATAAAAAAAATAATATTTATTGATTGACAAAAAATAAAAAATTAAATTTTCTTACTAAGAGATAATTTTATAAAAGGGTATTTTTATAATTAAACATCAAATTTTTTTAAAAAAAAGTCAATGAAAATACCTTTTATAAATTTAACCATTAATTTTGTAATAAAAATTTAAGGAATTTAACTTAAAAAAATTTGAATTACAATTTACGGATTAATTTTAAAAAATTTAGAATTAAAATTTATGCATTAATTTAAAGAGTTTTAGAATTACAATTTAAACATTAATTTAAAAATTTTAATTTAAAATATTTTAAAATTATAATTTAATCATTAATTTAAAGAATTTTAAAATTACAATTTAAATATTAATTTAAGGAGTATTAGAATTATAATTTAGTCATTAATTTATATTAATATTTTTTTAAAAAAATTGAACGTACCGATTAATAATCAAATTCAATATATTTAATATGTATAAAGAATTTTTAAATTTTTTTTAATTTAGAAATTAATTTTGTATCACTATTCTAAAAAATTTGAAAATGGGTAAAATTTTAAATTCAACATATCATCAGAGTACAAGAAACACTTGCTTCCAAAATGAGCTTATATTATTTTGGCTTTCAAGTTGAACAAAAGTATGAATTTTAGTACCATCATTTACTAATCTCAACCACAATTCTCCGGAGCAAATCTTAGTTGCTGCTTCGCAATATCAAACACGAATCTAAATTTCTCTTGTAATGCGGCTCCAAGAATTGTGCTGCTATCATCTGGCAGCATAGTAAAGCAAAAGATGTGCTTATGTTCGTCTTTTATCATGAACATATTCACGGATCTTAGAAGAAGATCAGCCCCTTCGAAGTGAAGAGTCATAGAAGGCCATTCGCTGAAGTTCTCCGGCACGCGGTAGCACAACTTCAGCTTATACTTTCTTCCAAAAGTACGTTTTACGGTAGCAATTCTCTCAAAATATGTTGTTAGTGCCGCCTCCACCCGCCCGAACGCATCTTCTTGCAGGTAAGTTACCCCCGTGCTGGAGTCTATGATGCAACCACCACTCCCGTCAGCATTCCGCCCGAAGACGTTTGGCGGAATGTTCAACCTTTTGTGGTCGACGCTTATATCGTGCAGCTTCAAGTAGTAGTTTTTTTTTCCAATTGGGCTTCTTACAATCGGCGTCGCGGTGAAATGCGGGCCTTCCTGAATGTCGCCCCCGATCTGCAGGAAGGTTTTCCTGTGATCGGGTTGATTGACCCGAGCAAGGCAGTATGAGAAGCGGTTGTCCTTGATTTTTCTCCCAATTTGCGAAGCGAAGGATATTCTTTCCATGTTCATGCCCAGCATACCGCCGATCACGTTGATTAATCCTGCTTTAAACAGACGCTTGCTTGACTTCCTCGAGCACCCAAAAACTAAACCCGCGAGCGGCATTATCGTGCCGTTACCGTCAGATGTGGCGAAGGTGAATGCCTCCGTTGATAAGGTGCCTTTCGTGAAGCTATCATCAGGGTACCTAGTGCGAATCAAAATTGAACAAAAGCATTAAAATTTATAATCACTATAAGATAAAATAAAATTTTTTAAAAATAAAAAATAAATAAGAAACCTAAAACTTGGTATTTTCTATTTCATAAGTAATATTGAGATGAAAATACTCTCTAAGTATCATTTTATGAAAGAGCCAATAATTTCTCCACATATAACTATCAAAACCAACGAACAACATACTGCTATTCACATAGATAAACTAATTAAGTTATATGTATTAAACACGAGAAATGTCAAGTCTATAACTAAAAGGGATTGCTCCATATATATATATATATATATATATATATATATATATATATATATATATATATATATATATATATATATAACCTGATTTCGTAATGACATGTTTTTTTTATGCATTTGTATCCCTCGCAACCCGGTTGTTGTTCGCAGGGCGTAATTTCATGCGACTCCGATTTGTCCGGCTCGTAGTAGGGTGGGCTTTGTGTGAAGCAAACTTTGCACGGATAGCATTGCACCCACGTGAGATCGGCCGCTGTGTTGAGTGCTAAATGCTGCGTTGTTGCGGGGATGCCGATGCCGATCTTGACGAAGTACATGCCATTGTCTTGATCAATCTCTGGTCGTAAGACTGTGTAGTTGTATATGCCTGCAGCGGCGACCGATAATTTGAGCTGGCGGAGGCGGGACTCGGAAAGATCCACAAACCGCCGGATTCTCTCGCCGGCGGTGAGGTTTCCGGGATAGAGGGGAGAATGGATGGAGTCTCTGTGGATGAGTTCTAAAGTGAAGCCCCTTTTTGTAGAAGGGTTTGCAAAAGCGGTAGTGCTATGTAGGAGAGCGATAATAGCTAAAAGGAAAGGAGCCATTGCAGGATATGCTCGCGGTTTGGATACGGCTTTGAGTTAAATAGTTGAGATATTTATTAACTATTATATAAAAAAATATATTTACTTCATTATGTTTTGGATAACTGACCAATAAAAAGAAGAGAAATGCATCAATCCAGGATTTGTATTTTTTATAATTCTTAATTCAAATCATGTTTTCGAAGTTTTAATTAAAAAAAAAAAAATGTATAAGACTAGTGTAGCCCAGACCTTTTGATGGCCTAGAATATAAAATTATAATTTAATATGGGTTGCAGATCTAGCTTTGCCAAAAAGCCAAGGGCTTTTCTATATGCATATATTTTTTGATATTCTAATATGGGTTGTAGATCCAATATATATATATATATATATATATATATATATATATATATATATATATAAAGAGAGAGAGAGAGAGTTCGCGCGCTTTCAGTAGTAAAATTTTATGTTACTATTAATTTTTTTCTTCGATGATGAAATTTTCGAATCGATGATCGGCATCGTTGAATATGAACTAAACCACTGGAACTATTTAGAAATCAAATTTTAAATCTTTTCGAAATCAAATTTTAAATCTTTTCGACATCATTGACCTGATGATCAAACGGTTACAAAATTTGTAATTTTAATGATAGATATGAGGCGTTTACTTGTTTAACGTACGGCGTAAAAAAAAAATCTAAATTGATTGAATTTTAATTAATTTTTTTTTAAACTATATAATTTTAAAAGTATAATATAATTTATTGAAAATATCACAGACAATAATAAATAATATAAAATTTTTAAGTATATAAATTATATAATGTAAAAATATTTTATCATCCCAAAATTATATGATACAAAATTAATAAAGTTTTCATAATTTTAGAGTCAAATATCACAAAAATAAACTATAAAAACTCAATCCAAAAAAAATAATGCGGGAGAGTTATGGTTAAAATTTTTAAGAATATATAAATAAAAATAATGTGTAATTTTAGTTAAAAAAAAATTATGCGGGTGCTCGTGAGTATCTGCAGATTGTCCAAAATATCTACGATTAAATGAGTGTCTACTCGTTTTACCTATAATTTTTTAGGTAAGAAAAATTAATATTCATATTCATAAATTTGTGAGTAACATGTGATACCCGCCTGTATGGATAGAAATTGTCAAGTCCAACTGTTATGATAGTTGATCCCTAGGATTAAGTGGGTAGTTAGAAAAATAGTATAATTTAAAAGATAAAAATGAATAAAAAAAATAAATAATAGAAGAAAATTTGATAGTACCAATTACTTGGTGCTATCGATAGCATAGTAGCCAAACTATATGTATATATAAAATCCAACTATTTATTATCTTTTATATATATATATATAGAGAGAGAGAGAGAGAGAGAGAGTTAGGCTCGAATGTTATTAGTAGCACCAATTCATTGGTGCTATTAAGTTTTAACCCTTTGATTA
Source organism: Tillandsia fasciculata (assembly GCA_029168755.2). Taxonomy (NCBI): domain Eukaryota; kingdom Viridiplantae; phylum Streptophyta; class Magnoliopsida; order Poales; family Bromeliaceae; genus Tillandsia; species Tillandsia fasciculata. Next base: position 30,522,184 of record CM054930.1, read on the forward strand.
AAAGATGTGTCGTTGAGAGCTAGGCTCGAATGTTATTAGTAGCACCAAGTCATTGGTGTTATTAAGTTTTTAACTTTTTGATTAGAAAATGTGTGGTTGAAATGATGGTGGGACTTTTAAATTTAATAGGTGGTTGGAAAAATAGTAAAATCTAACTAGTAAAAATAATCAAAAAAATTAATCTAAGAGTAGAAAACTTGATAGTACCAAATACTTATTGTTATCGATAACATAATAGCCGAACTTTATATATATATATATATATATATATATATATATATATATATATAAAATAGAAAAAAATATTTATATGTTTATTTAGTGAAAGAACGAGAGCCAGTTCCTTTAAAAATGGGCTTATATTATTTGACTTTAAAATTAGAGAAAATATACTAAGCTCAATCACAATCCTAGCCTCCGGAGCAAATCTTAATTGTTGCTTCGCAATATCAAACACGAATCTAAATTTCTGCTGTAATGTGGCTCCAAGATTCTCTGGCCGCATACTAAAGCAAAAGAAGACGTGCTTCCATTTTTCATCTGTCATAAATATATTCACGGGTCTTAGAAGAAGATCAGCGCCCTCGAAATGAAGAGAGTCATCGAAGGCCATTCGCTAAAGTTCTCCAGCGTGCGGTAGCAGAGCTCCGGCTTATACTTCTTCGCAGAAACACGCTTTACATTCTTAAATCTCTCAAAATATGATACTATTGCCGCGCCTCCACCGGCCCAAACGCGTTTTCCTGCAAATAAGTTATCACCGCGCCAGAGTCTATGATGCAGCCGCCGCTCCCGTCGGGTTTTCGCTTAAAGATGCTCGGCGGAAGGTTCAACCTTTCGTGGTCGACGCTTATGTCGTGCAGCTTCAAGTTGTAGTCTTTTGTTCCCACCCGGCTTCTTACAATCGTTGTAGCGGCAAAATGCGGGCCCTCTCGTATGTCGCCCCCGAACTGCAAGAAGGTGTTCCGGTGATCAGGGAGCTAGGTTAAACTGGGGGAGGCAATACGAGAAACGGGCGTCCCCAATTTGGCTTGCGATTTGCGAAGCGAAGGATTTGCTTTCCATGTTCATGCCCAGCATACCTACCGCCAATCCTCATATGGGTTGTAGATCTAGTATTATTCTCATAATAATAATAATAATAATAATAATAAAAGGAAAATAGATTTGAAATTGGAAATGTGAAGCAAGTAGATTTTTAATTCAGAAATTTCGAATATCAACCACCAAATTTTTTTTCATTTGTATTAGGAATAGTTAATTTTTTTTTTAATATGCATTAATTATGGAAAAGCATGTTCCCTTTAAAATTTTATAAATTTTTAAATTTATTACAAATTAAAATTAAAAATTTATACAAATTTAAAATTTATTAATTTTAAAATTTTAAAATTTATATAAATTTTTTAATTTTTAACTTTAATTTTAATAAATTTATACCAAATTTTTAAAATTTTAAAATTTATACCAATTTTTATATACAAAATTTTGAATTTTTAAAAATTTATAAAGTTTCAAACTTTTTTAATTTTTTAATAATTTCTTTTTATATACAAGTATAATATAAATTTTAATAAATTTTTTTGATAAATATTTTAAATTAAATATTTAAAAGCATATCAATAAAATTTTTATTTGTTTTAAAAAATTATACAACTACTATTCTTTATTCCTCTTATTCTTTATTATCACACAAAATACAAATTCTCTTATACCTGGTACTAATCTAATACTCAACCAAATACAGTTTTATAATAGTTCAAACTAGTTTTCACATTTATATTTATTTTTGAAATAATTAATTCTCTCTTATTTTCCAACCAAACAAAGTATAATTATCACAGACAAAATACGGGACACCAATAATATATGATTCCAACATAGCAATTTAGCGTCTCCCAAATACTTAGGACCCAAATACCACATTAATACTATTAATAAGATATATGTAATATCATTAATATAATAATATTTATTTAGTATATATAAAATATTAATTTTATTAAAATATTATTATATTTTTCATATAAATGAAAGTTAATAAAATTTTCATTGGTAGTTTATATATTTGAAGAAAAAAAAAATTCATCATACATAATTTATCTATATTATCCAAAAAAAAATCTATATATTAATTAAAAAGACAAAATATTTATTATCTAATATTATATATGTATAAAAAAATAAAAATTAAAAATATTTTTAATTTTTTTGAGTCATACTTCAATACACCATATAAATTTTGACAATTTATTTTTCTAAATAAGTGTTTGAGATGTAATATGACTTTAGCACTGACTGTCGAGGCATAGGTATTATTTACTAAATACTTATTTAGAGGGTATTTTGGTTTTTGCAGGTTATTTTAATTGGTCCATGAGACTGATTTTATCCAACTAAAGATACTATGAACTTTTCAAATACCTATAACAATAATTGGAATTTGAATTATATCTATACTATAAATTTAATTTGGAAAGAACATGCATGAAACTTAGTTATGAATCAAATTATTTTTTTTTAAAAAAAATATAAACACAAATTTAAAATAAAACTTGCAGTTTAAATTCATACTTTCAATTTAAATCAAAATTTTAAATTTGGCTTTAAGATTAAAAGTAAAATTTAGATTCAGAATTTAAAAGTTGAATTTAAATTTTACACTATAATACCAAATTCAAAAAATAAATTTAAAATTAATAAATTTTGAATTGAATACTTAACATATTGGATATTATCTAATTTGACAAGTAACAAATTAAATAAAAAATTTAAAATTTAAAAGATATACATTATTAATTCTTTTTCAATACTGTCATATGAACTAATCTAAATCGATAACCAATTATAGAAATTCGCCATCAATTAATTTAAAATGTACAGACACAGTGTCTACGGATCTCGATCGGACTTAACCCATCTGAACGTTGGGTTTATTGTTGGGCCTCTTACCGTTAGGTTTATTATGAACTCTAGTGATACTTAATTTATTAGGCTAACCCAACTCAACTTATTAGTCTTTTGGACCTATTGTCGCGGAATAGAAAGTTGGATTTATTTTTAACCAATAAATAAATAACCAACAACACCCCCTCTAATACTATTTGATCGTTGGCGCTAATCATTAATTCCAAATACTCGAAATGTTATAAATACGTAATCAATTTACTTAAGGCGTATAGAAACAACACTTACGAATATTGATCGGACTCAACGTATCTAGACATTGAGTCTATTGTTGAGCATCTTATCGTTTGGACCATAGTTCCACTCAACTTACTGTACTCACCCAACTCAACTTATTAATCTTTTGAGTTTATTGTCAAGAAATAAAATATTAAATCTATTTCTAACTCATATATAAATAGTCAATATTATTATGTGAAACTCATTTGCTAATTAACCAGCTATATTTTAATATTTTTGACTTATTGGAGCATTCCTCTATTTTTTTAAGGTTTGCGCTGTACATCCGTGTCGAACGCACGTATACAATGTCCGTGTTGGACACGCAACCAGACTTATCGATGTCCGCCTAATACAACTCATATCTGATATTCTGATATCTCCGTCTTTTTCACCAGAGAGAGCGAGAAAGTATAAGAAACACTTGCTTCCAAAATGAGCTTATATTATTTTGGCTTCCAAATTGAACAAAGATATGAATTTTAGTACCATCATTTACTAATCTCAACCACAATTCTCCGGAGCAAATCTTAGTTGCTGCTTCGCAATATCAAACACGAATCTAAATTTCTCTTGTAATGCGGCTCCAAGAATTGTCATGCTATTATCTGGCAGCATAGTAAAGCAAAAGATGTTCCTCCGTGCTTCTTTTATCATGAACATATTCACGAAATTTAGAAGAAGATCAGCCCCTTCGAAGTGAAGAGTCATAGAAGGCCATTCGCTGAAGTTCTCCGGCACGCCGTAGCACAACTTCAGCTTATACTTTCTTCCAGAAAAACGTTTTACGGGAGCAATTCTCTCCAAATATGTTACTAGTGCCGCCTCCACCCGCCCGAACGCGTGTTCTTGCAGGTAAGTTATCCCCGTGCTGGAGTCTATGATGCAACCACCACTCCCGTCAGGTTTCCGCACGAAGATGCTCGGCGGAAGGTTCAACCTTTTGTGGTCGACGCTTATATCGTGCAGCTTCAAGTAGTAGTTTTGTTTTCCAATTGGGCTTCTTACAATCGGTGTCGCGGCGAAATGCGGGCCTTCCTGAATGTCGCCCCCGATCTGCAGGAAGGTTTTCCCGTGATCGGGTTGATTAACCCGAGCAAGGCAGTATGAGAAGCGGTTGTCGTTGATTTTTCTCCCAATTTGCGAAGCGAAGGATATTCTTTCCATGTTCATGCCCAGCATACCTCCGATCGCGTTGGTTATTCCTGCTTTAAACATACGCTTGCTTGACCTCGTCGAGCACCCGAAAACTAAACCCGCGAGCGGCATTATCGTGCCATTACCGTCAGATGCAGCGAAGGTGAATGCCTCCGTTGATAAGGTGCCCATCGTAAACATATTATCATGGTACCTAGTGCGAATCAAAATTGAACAAATTAAAGCATTAAAATTTATTCTATTTCATAAATAATATTGAGATGAAAATACTCTCTTAAGTATCATTTTATGAAAGAGCCAGTAATTTCTCCACATATAACCATCAAAACCAACGAACAACATACTGTTATTCACATAGATAAACTAATTAAGTTATATGTATTAAACACGAGAAATGCCAAGTCTATAACTAAAAGGGATTGCTCCATATATATATATATATATATATATATATATAACCTGATATCGTAATGACATGTTTTTTTTATGCATTTGTATCCCTCGCAACCCGGTTCTTGTTCGCAGGGCGTAACTTCATGCGACTCCGATTTGTCCGGCTCGTAGTAGGGTGGGCTTTGTGTGAAGCAAATTTTGCACGGATAGCATTGCACCCACGTGAGATCGGCCGCTGTGTTGAGTGCCAAATGCTGCGTTATTGGGGGGAAGCCGATGCCGATCTTGACGAAGTACATGCCATTGTCTTGATCAATCTCTGATCGTAAGACTGTGTAGTTGTATATGCCTGCAGCGGCGACCGATAATTTGAGCTGGCGGAGGCGGGACTCAGAAAGATCCACAAACCGCCGGATTCTCTCGCCGGCGGCGAGGTTTCCGGGATAGAGGGGAGAATGGATGGAGTCTCTGTGGATGAGTTCTAAAGTGAAGCCTCTTTTTGTAGAAGGGTTTGCAAAAGCGGCAGTGCCATATAGAAGAGCGATAATAGCTAAAAGGAAAGAAGTCATTGCAGGATATGCTTGCGGTTTGGATACGGCTTTGAGTTAAATAGTTGAGATATTTATTAACTATTATATAAAAATAAAATATTTACTTCATTATGTTTTGGATAACTGGCCAATAAAAAGAAGAGAAAAGCATCAATAATCCAAGATTTGTATTTTTTATAAATTCTTAATTCAAATCATGTTTTCGATGTTTTAATTAAGAAAAAAAAATGTATAAGACTAGCTAGTGTAGCCTGCTTAGACTGTTTGATGGCCCAGAATATAAAATTATAATTTAATATGGGTTGCTGATCTAGCTTTGCCAAAAAGACAAGTGCTTCTTTATATGCATATATTTTTTGATATTCTAATATGGAATGTAGATCCAATATATATATATATATATATAGAGAGAGAGAGAGAGAGAGAGAAAGAGAGAGAGAGTTTGCGTGTGTGAGTGTGTGTGTGGTGCTTTCATTATTAAAATTTTATTATTACTATTATTATTATTATTATTATTATTATTTTTATGATGGAGTTTTCGAATAGATAATCAGCATCGTTAAACATGATCGAAATCACTGAAACTATTTAAACATTAAATTTTAAATCTTTTCGACATCACAAAAAAAAAAAAATTAAACCCTTTTAATCAAAAAACATCTTTTCTATATCATTGACCTGATGATCAAATAGTTACAAAATTTGTAATTTTAATGGTAGATATGAGACGTTTACTCGTTTAACGTACGGTGTAAAAAAAATTTCAAATTGATTGAATTTTAATTAGAAATTTTTTTAAACTATTTAAAACAAGATTTATACTCTCGATGTTAATTACACAAAATTTAATTTGGAAAGAACATATAAAAAAACTTAGTTATGAATCAAATTTAAATTTTTTACATATGAACACAAATTTAAAATAAAACTTTCAGTTTAAATTCATACTTTTAATTTAAATCAAAATTTTAAATTTGGCTTTAAGATTAAAAGTACAATTTAGATTCAAAATTTAAAAGTTGAATTTAAATTTTAAAATTAAAATTTTATTTAAAAAAAAATTAAAATCAATAGATTTTTTAGTTATATACTTAACAGATTGGATATTATCTAATTTGAAGAGTAACAAATTAAATAAAAAATTTTAAATTTATAAGGTATATGATGTTAATTTTTTTTCAATATTGTCATATGAACTAATCTAAATCGATTACTAATTATAGAAATACGTAACCAATTTATTTAAAACGTATAGACACAGCGTTTACATATCTCGATTGAATTCAATCCACATAAACGTTGGGTTTATTATTAAGTCTCTTGCTATTAAATTTATTATGGAACATAGGTCCACTCAACTTATTGAGATTACCCACCTCAACTATATTTTTTTTTTGCTAATTAACAATTATATTTCAATATTTATGGTTTATTAAAGTATTTCTCTAATTTTTTAATAATTTGTGCTATACATTTGCGTTGACTGCACGTTTATAATGTCCGTATTAAACACATAAAATTTATAGAAATATTCGTCTAATACAACTCATATTTTATATTCAGGTGATCTCTATCTTCTTCATTCCCTGCACACAAAAGTAGAGAGAAAAAAAAAAAAAGCGAGAGGCACTCGCTTCGAAAATAAACTTACATTATTTTGACTTTTAAATTAGATTAAATATGAATTAAAGTATCATCACTTACTAATATCTACCATAATTTTTGGGAGCAAATCTTAATTGTTGTTTTGCAATATCAAACACGAATTTAAATTTTTGCTGCAATGCGGCTCCAAGAATTGTAATGCTATTCTCTGCCTACGTAGTAAAGCAAAAAACGTGCTGTCATTCTTCTTTTATATGAACGTAGATCAGCATTTTCGAAAGCTATTATCAAGGTACCTGATACAAACCAAAATTGAACAAAAGCACTAAAATTTATAATCATTATATAGATAAAATACATATATATATATATATATATATATATATATATATATATATTTAGAAAGTACCTAAAAGTTGATCTTTCCTTTTTTTTGAGAGAAAGGCAGCTTGCTGCCGCTTCATTCATCGCAAGGTTGAATTTAGCAGGAGGTAGGGGCAGGCGACTACCCGTAAAGGCAGCGTCCCCAAAAAAAAAAAAAAAAAAAAAAAAAGAGCCGAAGAATATCAGGTATTTTGGTCCAGTGTGACCGAAGAATCCTAATGTCCGTAAGGATCTGGTGAAAAGTTGATCTTTCCTATTTCATAAATAATATCGAGATGAAAATACTTTATAAGTATCATTTTATGAAAGAGCAAATATTTCTCCACGTTCAATCATCTAAATAACCTTTCTTCGTAACGGCATTTGCCTTTTGATGAATTTGTATCGCTCGCAAAGTGTGTGGGTGCAGGGCGTAATACGATACGAAGTCGATGCATACTAAATTTCACAAGATTCAAACTTTTTTTTTCTCAAAAAAATCAAAGCGAGATCACAAATTCAGAATATATAAAATAAAAACTGAACTATTTTTGCGAAAGACTTTATTAAAAGAAAATTTTAATTTGTACACATCACTTTACACTTCACCACACTTTTCCGGAGCGAACTCAAGCTCCCCCTTCCTTACATCAAACACAAATTTCACATTACGCTGCAAATTGGCCCCGAGTAATGTCAAACTCGCGGGCACCATCGTGAAGCACACCATGCCGCGCTCCGGCACGACTTCAAACAAGTTCGCGGTGTCGACCCGGAGATCAGCCCCCTCGAAGTGGAGCGTCATCTCCGGGTAGTTCCTCAAACCCCCGGTGCCAGGGTTGCGGTAGCATACAGTACTGTTCATCCCGTACGGCTTCATGTCGACCGGTGTCATCTTCGACGTCCTCGCCAAGTGTTTCTCGATTGCCAACATCACCGGTGCGAATGCAGCGTCAGATAGAAACGTGTACGCTGAGCCGGAGTCGATGATGCACCCCCCGGAGCCGTCCGATTTGATATCGAAGGTTCCGGCCGGGAGGTTTAAGCGTGCGTCGGCTATGCTTATGTCGTTGAGTTTCAAGTAGTAGTGCGGTAACGAACCTGCTCCTCCGTTGCGCACGAACGGGGTGCTTCGCATGTTGCGGGAGTCGCCGACGTCGTCGCCGAAACGGAGGTAGCCCGTGCCTGCAGGGGCGTGGGCTGGGGGGATGCAGTAGGAGAAGCGGCCACCGATGTGGTCGGACATTTGTGTCGCAAAGGAAGTCGGCGATCGGTCTAAAGCGAGGATTCCGGCTGCCTTCGGGCTCAGCGTGTCGAACATGTGCCGGCTGGTTTTGTTCGAGCAGCCGAAGACCAGGCCCTGCAGGATCGTCTCTGTCCCACCGGACTGTGACGATGCGAAGGCGAACTGCTCTCCCGCGAGGGTGCCGTTCGTGTAAGTATCATCTCCGTATCTAGAATAGAAATAAAAGATATTAAATAAAAAATATTATTTATAAAGATTTATCTGATTTATTAATATTAGCAAGACGTACTATTGAAAATAGAACGCATGACAATTATCATTAGAAAAGTTTTATAATAAATTAATGGTGCAATTTAATTACTAGCTCTTAAACATGTTATTAAGAAAATAAAAACAACTACCTTATTTCATACTTGCACTCGCCATCTTTGCATCCGTTACGTGCGCACATAGGGTGGCCGCACGCAACAGCACGGTACGATGCGGACTTGGCAGGATCGTATATTGGAGGCACCTGCGGGAAGCACGGATCGCACGGCGCGCACTGCGTCCACGTGATGCTGCCGGCGGTGTCGAAGAAGAGGTGAAGGTCGACGGCCGGGCTCCCGATCCCGACCTTCACCACGTACATCCCCTCGCCCTCCTTCGCCCCGAGCGATCGATCGGAGATCATCATCCGCTGTAGGCGGGACTCGGAGAGTGCGAGGAGCCGCCGGAATCGCCCTGTGGTGGGGTTTAGATTTTCAGAGTAGAGTGGAGAGTGGATGGAGTCCCTGTGGATGAGCTCCAGGCCGAGCCCCTTCTTGGAAGGAGATGCATGGGTGGGGTTTAGGAGGAGGAATGATAAAGCTAAAAAGACAAGTGCCATTGTTGTGAGTTGAGAGAGAGAATTAGTTTTGTGAGGTATATATTTATGCTTAATTACTTATCTATATAGAAAAAACAAAAATTAAGATATAGTTGATATGCAGTAGATAACTAGCCAATAAGAGAGAATAGCATTATTCAGTCAGTGCTGAGGATAACTAGCCAATGAGTGATGTACGTGTTGCCATGCACTTGCCTAAGTTAACTCCTACATGGAATTCATGGGCCTTTGGAAACTAAAGCACATTCATTGGCTCAACCACTACTACTACTTAATTAGAACTTCTATATATAAAATTTTAATTCCAGTTCCATCTTAAGCTGTGATATTTACATCTTAAGAGAGAAAAAAAAAAAAGGAAAAAAAAGAAAAATTTATTGCATCTATCATCAACTATGCAACGAAAAAATTTGAATATTCTCGAATTGAAATGTAGTTAACTTGGTTTACGGTATTACTTGAAAAATCATTGTCTTATAAAAATCAAATATTGTCATTATCTAATTCTCATGTAAAAAAATATAATCCTGTTTGAATAAGTTGATTTTCACGACTCTTTGGTTTAAAAATAATATGCTTTTAAAGTTGTAATTTTTTCACAAGCAAATTAAACTATTAAGAAGTTGTGCTGATAATTTATTTTGAAATTTATGATAATCTAAATTTCTATGTTGGATATCACAAAATAATTATATAATATATCAATAATTTCACGCAACATAATATGAAAAAAAGTACAATAGTCCTTTCCCCTCTCTCTATACATGGCTTGTTCATTATTATTATTATTATTATTATTATTATGTAGTAAGGTCAATGTATGTTTATCCTCTATAGCGGGATTCAGATCATACGGCCCCAAGTTCTTCTTTCGAATTGCATCGTCGCCGTTCATTTGAAATCAAACGGACGAGATGCTTTCGGAGTTTTTGGTCAACATGATCATACGTGGCAACTCGTTTACTTTCCTTTTGAACTTTTCGGTCAGAGTTGTTGATTCATCTCCCCACGAAAAAAATATTCAAAATGATACGGATAAGAGATTCGGCATCTCGCGAACGAGGCGGGAGTTAAAATTACGAAAATGGGTTGCACTTTTGTGTTAATTACCCGTAACCTATAACCCGATAACAACCGTGACCGTATAATGTATCGAATTTGAAATTTGGATCTGAATCCGAGACCAAAGATGTTTTCGTCCTGATTTTAGGATTCGAACCCGTATATATGGACATTGATGAGGCTTAATTGAGAATAACTAAAAAAAAATTAAAAACGAGAAATTCAATATCATGTTGCAAATGGCCCAAATCCAAAAATAACGATATCTCTCGCGCACAACGGTTAAGAGGGGGCATTATCGGTATTTTAAATTAATATAAAAAATATATAATAATATATATATATATATTATCTTAGATCGCTTTATGTGTCTTTTTCTTCGTCCTATTCGTCGACCATTCCCAGAAACTTCGATCACCGACAACACGGCGCCTAATCCGAATCCAAAAGCTAGGGTTTCGTGAGGTGTATTTCGCCTCTTTGCGAATCTCCGCGTCCTAAATTTGATCTCTTTCGATTGATTAGAGATGTGATTTGTGGGTTTATATGGGTTTTTTTTTTTTGCCTTTTTGGGGTATATTTAGGTTATGGATCGCCCGAGATGGTTGAAATTGGTGTTCTTGATCAGCTTGTTGATGCTTTGTCAGGGGAGAACTAATTTAGGTAATTATCCTGTCCGGATTTTCTGTTTTTTTTTAAAAAAAAAAAATCAGATTTTTTTATTATGGAATTCGTTATAAACTGTCCATCGCATTTCTTGTTATTTATTTTGCTATTTATGTTTGGATTTGATTGGAGGAGAGAGTGGATAGGGTTTGTATAGTGAAATGAGCAAGAAATAGGATGTACTTGTTAGAAAATGGAGACCATATAGTACATTAATCAGTAAGGATGAGTCATCTTATCGGGCGAGAAGATGCTTTGAATGGAAGGAATTGATCAAAGTTTACATTGTTATAGGTGATTTAAATCATCGCATTTTAGAAAGAGAGAATTTGATAATTGGAAAGATGCATTTTTTTAGATTAAATTTTGGTAAAAGGGTTCAATCAACTATTTGCAATTATGCTATGAAAATTGTGACAAAATTGCGGTGGTAGAGGATGGTCAGAAACAGTAGCATCATTGATATATGGCTGTTTGTTTTGTTAATGCTCTTCTTTTGTCAATGGAAGGTTATGCCCTTATTGTTTTATTGTGGTACTTTTTATCTTCTTTTTTTTTTTTGGGCGTTAAAAGTTCGGTTCCTGCAACAATTTTGACCAGTCTTTTATGTTATATTTACATGATCACAGCATTTAAGTTCAAGCATCGAGACTATAGTCATATTTATAACAAGACTCTTGTCAAGATACTCGCCGAATATGCCTCTGCTGTAAGTGTTCTCTTAGCACTTTTATCCTATAAACTGATTAGTCCTTGGATCGAACCTTATTTTATGTGATGATTTGCAGGTGTACATGACAGATCTGACAGCACTATTTACGTGGACCTGCACAAGATGTAATGATTTGACAAAGGTAGAAGCAAATAATTTTATGCGTACATTCCTTGCTTTGAGATTGTGCTGTAGTCAAGATTATTCATTTTTTTTTTTTTTTTCAATAATATGGAATAGATGGTAAACATTTTTAGTCTTATTGAAACAGGGCTTTGAGATGATAGAGCTGATTGTTGATGTCCAGAACTGCTTACAGGTCTGTATTGTCTTGAATCTAGCTTCCCTGATATGTCTAGTTACTTAATTTCTTGTTAATTAAATATATTTTGCAGGCATTTGTTGGTGTTGCTCATGATCTTAATGCCATCATAATAGCTTTCAGAGGAACTCAAGAAAACAGGTACTAATTTAGTTTCCAATTTCTCACTTTTGCGAACTGTTATATCTCGTCATCTAGTGAAGAATTATTACATATGGAAGTTAGTGGTGCTGTATCATTTTGTAGAAAGATACTTATATTTCTACATGAATAAGTTGTTTTCCAATTTCCTGAGATTATCTTATATTTGGCTGTTTACTTATACTCAGCATCCAGAACTGGATAGAGGATCTTCTCTGGAAACAGCTTGATCTGAACTATCCAAACATCTCCGATGCAATGGTTGGTGTCATATTTTATTCTGGAAATTTCAAATATGAGTAGGACACTTATTACTCTTTACGTATGTTCTGCTTTGAGTGAAGGTGCACCGTGGCTTTTACTATGCATATCATAACACAACAGTACGGCCTGTGGTTATAAATGCTGTTAAAAGGACTAGGAAGTTATATGGGAAAATTCCGGTAATGGTAACCGGGCATTCTATGGGAGGCGCTATGGCTTCCTTTTGTGCACTTGATCTTGCTGTAAGTATGATTAGATTCTCTCAAGCTCACTTTCAATTACTGCTATTCCATACTCTTCATTGTACATATACATTTGTGTGTTTGCATGAGTGTGTCTAATAAGATTTATGCATTTGAAAATTTAAACAAGGACATGAAGGAAACATTTTACAGGGTTGTTTTCTTAAGATCAGCTCAAATTGTAAATTTACAGATTTCCAGCTGTTAAAATCTGTTTTTAATCACATAACATCTGTTAATTAACTTTAACAATGTGATACCAAATGACGAAGTTTGACCGCTTTTCTTTTTGCTGTCTGCATCTGTAAAATTTGAATTTTAGCATGTAGCATTTGATAATATGATATTTCACAAAATTATGTTAATATGGGTGAAAGTTGGCTTGCATTACGTAAAGAAGGGCATATTTGAAAGCTCAAACTTTTATGTATGTAAATGGGTAATTTTGCCGGGGTGTATATATCTATTCTTCATTAACTTATCATGAGCAAAGTTGTTTTAGTCAGGTATTTCATTAAAGGGAGAGTTATACCTTAGATTTGCTGTTTGGTTATCTTACACCATTTCATCTCATGGGATATTGGAATTTTTGTGTCAATAAATCACAATCACGGGGAGTTTGTATTCTTTGTAGGTCAATTGTGGAATACACAATGTACAACTTACAACATTCGGGCAACCTCGTGTTGGAAACGCTGCTTTTGCTTCGTACTTCAGGAAACACGTACCGAAGACAATTCGGGTTACTAATGGGAATGATATTGTACCTCATTTGCCCCCATACTACTCCCTCTTTCCACAGAAAACATATCATCACTTCCCAAGAGAGGTATAGTGTATCCAACCTTCTTAGCCTTCTTAAGTATCAACTAATTCAACAGTGCCCCTACATTAAGAGTGTGAAAAGCTATCTTTTGTTCGGTAATAACAATTTCACAGTGACAGGTTATTACAGCTCAAGTTTGCTTTTCTAATAACGTGTAATTTTATTTTCAAAGAAATATGGTTAGTGTTCTAGAGTCTGCACCGACATTTGTATAACTTCTGTAACTTGTATTCAATCATATTAATTTGCACCATTTGGGATTCACATTTTCAGGTATGGATACACAACGTTGGAATAGGTACTCTTATATACATGAGCGAGCAGATTTGCGATGGTTCTGGTGAAGATCCATCTTGTAGCAGGTACTCTCTCTCTCTCTCTCTCTCTCTCTCTCTCTCTGAGAGCAAATTATTAATCCTTCACTACCCCTTTCAAAGGTCGGTAAGCGGAGATAGCATTACGGACCATATGAAGTACCTGGGCATCGATATGCAGGCAGACACATGGGGATCATGCAGAATTGTAATGGATTACAGTGTCCTTCAATACCAGATGGACCTCGACGGCAATATCGTCGTATCCAAGGATCCAGTTGCTCCATCAATTATACAACCCATTAGTCAAGAAGATAATACCAGGAGTAGTGTTCAGAATTAGAAATGTATACTTAAATAGAATCCAATCCACAGTCGTTCAATACAAAATTTAAAAAAATAAAATGTATATAGAAAATACGGTTCTTTTAGCTTGGTACCATCTAATAAAGTTGTGTGTGTATATTCCACTCAACACTTGGGATCAATAAATGTTACTGTTCTGTTCGTCTTGTCAAAGCAGATCAAATTCGTTCAGTTTGAAAAGAGTTCTTAAAATAAGTAAGCCACACTTTGAAGTTATAATAAGTATTCTATACGCACATTACAGATAAAATGAAGCGTCCATGCATTAGAGTCAAACTACAAAAGTGCACATCAAGATCAGAACACAACAAATATGATTTTCGTACCATCCAATAACAACACGAAACACAAATATGCTTTCAAAGAAGTCTAAAGAAAACTACTGCTCAGATGTTATGGACAAAAATTTCATCTGTTCTCCTGTACCCGAAGATTTAAGAAACCTCTACATACAAAGTGCAACCAGCTGCACACAGAACATACCTGACATATAAGTACCTATTTTCTGATGAACGAAAACAATTATGGAGCAGCAGTTATTATTTACAAAGTAAAGGAAAAAATAATAACGCACCGAGCACCGAGTTCCCACGAATAACTCATCTATGCTATGAGAATAATCAAACCCAAATACATTCGTCCAAAGGGGCTTTTAAGAAAAACAAGCACGAAGCTACTCATTCGTGCTATCAAAGCTACCTGGAGCACTTCCCCTCTTTCTCTCTCTCCCATTCTCTTTGGTCTCCGCGAGTGTTCGCTGCCTATTGACATTCCTCGCAGCATCTCTAGCCCTTTCCGTCCGGAGTGGGCTCCCCCTCACATCTGGAGAATTCTGACTCGGCGAATTGACAGTATAGTGACTATTATCGGACTGACCGCTGATGGTTCTGTGATGGCCACGAGCTCGTGGTGTAGACGGACCAGTTCGATTATTATGAGCATTTGGGTCGTAGGTTTGTAATGCGAGGTAAGAGAGAGCAGTCACGACATCTCCGATTAAGGGGCGGGTTGCTGCTTGCTCTTGTAGACACATTGCAGCGACCGCTAAAGCTTGGTATAGGCCCCTAATGGGAAAACGGCCTTGAAGTAATGGATCGGCCATTTTTGCAAACTTTCTTCGGTCCTTGAATAGAGGGCGAGCCTGAGAGATCAGATTAATTGTGTGCAATGGCGATTCAATATATAAAGATGGGAAACTTGAAAAAACATGTGTTTTCCAATTTATTCAGTCCTTGAAGTTTGCATTATCATTTGAATAGACTATAGAGGAAAGGCTATGTTTGTAGTTTCATTAGTCCCACCAAATCCACTGAGGGTTGATACAACATACTGATTGAAACACTTACGTAAGTTCTAGGAGGCAAATAATTTGGCATTAATTAAAAATTTAGTTTCTGAAGTTTAGCCTCCAAAATATCATCCACAATTACCAATTATAACAATTTAATCCCTCAAGCTTCTTTTGCGTAACAATCAAGCCCTAAGATTAGTTAACAGTGTTTGAAAAAGGTGTCAAGCCAGCGCCATCATCATACTTTGTACAGTTCAAGTAGAATGAGAAAAAGGTGAAATTGGGGTCAAACTTCAGAGACAAATTTGTTAAAAATTAAAATTTCATGGATGAAAATGCAATGGAAGTCAAACAAAACTTTGCTCAAGAACTGAAATATGGAGGAAGACTTACCCATGCTACTAAATTTTGCTCTCCAGTTGGGCGGGTGTTGTCGATTGCTTTGCGCCCCGTAATCAGTTCAAGAAATACAACCCCAAAACTATAAACATCAGATTTGACCGTCAACTGCCCAGTCATAGCATATTCAGGAGCGCAATAACCATATGTTCCCATGACACGGGTTGAGACGTGGGTCTTATCACCAACTGGACCAAGCTTTGCGAGCCCAAAGTCTGACAGTTTTGGATGGTATCCTTCACCAAGAAGGATGTTCGATGATTTGAAGTCTCTACAAATAACCGGCGGATTCGCCTTATCATGAAGGTACTCCAATCCCTTGGCTGCACCAGCAGCAATCTTCATCCGCATATTCCAGTCAAGAGGTTCCTTATCAGGTGGAAGGTCTATTAAAGAAAGAAAAGGTCCATTAGTCTGCATCCTTAAAGTGCGCATGTACGTGCACTTTAAAATATAGTTGAACTGTGATAAAAAGAAGAATATAGTATGTTTTTCGCTTTGTAAGTCATCCAATCCAGCACTTCACTGGATTAATATATATTAAATATTGATAAACTATAGCTAAAGATCTGGTTATTGGAAGTACATGACAAATTTCAAATGTACTTGTGTTGCATATTAACGCAAGGTAAATAATTAATGTAATGCTAAGTTTCAACAGTCTCCAACTGTTACGATCACCCTGGACCCTAAGCACTCGATAGAAAACTTTATTTTAAGCAAGACAAGTGCTTCGACATCAGGCTAGCATGTTACTTATATAAGTGTATAGTTTGATTGTGAAAAACTCTTTCTTATTTAACTATGCCATGCCATTCTTTTCCCAGAATTTCAAAGTATAAGTTAATAAGACTGATTTTCTGATGGTTTGTGTAACTATAGGAAATCGTTAGTTCCTTTTCTAAAGTTCTAATTGATCAGTGCCATGGTTTAACAGCAGGTACTATAAATGACAACAGTTAACTTGATAATTTCAGCATAAAGAATTGCAGAATCTCACCATGTAGATGGCCTTCTAATGATCCCAATGGCATGAACTCATAAACAAGAAGGCGTTGCTCACCATCAGCACAGTAACCAATCAGATTGACTAGATTAGGGTGGTGTAGAAGACTAAGCATGAGGACCTCCACAAGAAACTCTCTATTTCCTTGAAGACCATTTCGATCGAGCATTTTCACAGCAACTACCTGCCAAAAAGAGCACAACCCCATATATCAAGTTTGATAAATCACAAGTCACCACAAGGTTACATACAAAAATTACATAAAACTTCTCCAAAATCACTGTTAAAAGACGAACTCTTTAACTAGAAATGTATAGGCATTGATTTCTGAGGCTAAATTTACTAAAATCCCCAGGTGTCGTGTATAGCTAACATAAAATGCTGACAATGTAAGCAAATGTTAGAAAGACTAACCTGCCCGTTCTCCAAACGTCCTTTATACACGCGGCCGAAACCCCCCTCACCTAAAAGGCAATCTTCCCTAAAGTTCTTAGTAACAGCAACAAGCTCGCGAAAAGTGAAAGTCTGTGCCGCAATATGCGTATTACTACCATCTTTGCGTACTGATCCTTCCCTGTTGGAATCCGAACCGCCCCGCGATTTCGATTTGTCTATTTCGAATTTAGGGATTTAAAATTCAGAAAAAAATAAAATAACATAAATCAATATTCAAACCTACAAAACTCAACAAAAATCTTCATAAAATTTGAACTCCAGTACCAGATTGCTATAACCAGACAAAGTCAAGATCATACACATACAATTATTCTTGAGTAATCCTACAACAAGAACCACACTGTTGCAATCAACTGTTAATACAATGATTCTCAATTTTTCAAATTATGACTAAGTAGCATCTCATGAAGATTGTGTTGGATAAATTTGAACTGCTATTACTTATACCAAAAATGTAAATGGCACAGATAAAATCTCTCACACGCAGAGTGACTAACGCACCTCTAATTCTCCACCCAGGCAATTATATCAATATGTTTCCTTTTTTTTTTTTCTATTTATGAGCTAATAGTTTACAAAGTTTCTAATTGATGTAATTAGATTTTTTTTTTTTCTTCTCTAATAGAAGAAAAAAACTGCTGAAAAAAACAAATGAACAAACTTTGATCCAAAAAAAAAAAAAAAAACAACTCAGGATTGAAAAAAAAAACTGAAAATTTTCTCAACAGTACTCGATCAAAACCAACAACTGAGGATTAAAACAAGCTAGGGCTCACAATCCAACAACAAATCCAACAATAATCACCAAGAAAACAAAAGACCTAAATTTCAGAATACCCGATCCGATCCTCGACACGCGGCGAGAGGATGCGTCGCCTGAAGCCTCCTTCTTGAGATCTCCGTCCCCTTTCTCCCCTCCACCACTCCCCCTCTTCTCCTCCTCCTCCTCCTCCTCGCGGGATCCGCAACAGGGTAAGCAACTCATCCCCAAATCCCCAAATCCCCAAACTCAAAACCCTAGTTAGATCGCGATTCCCCGACTCCTCCTCCTCCTCCTCCTCCTCCTCCGCTCACTCTCTCTCCCCCTATTTCACCCCCCGATCGGAGAAATCCGAGGAGCCAAAAAAAAAAAAAATTAAGTAAAAATTGGACAGGAGAGAGAGAGGAGGAAGAGCCAAATGGCGACTGGGGAAATTAATATCGACATTAATATTAAAAAAAAAATATGGGATCAAACAAAAAAAAAATGGAAAAATTTTGGGAGGAGAGGAGGTGAAAAGGGGCAGAGATTGAGATCGCAAGAATAAAAAAAAAAAAACAAAAATAAAAAAATTTAAATTTAAATTAAAGTAAGAAATTTTGGACAATTGGAGAGAGAAAGAGAGAGAGAGTAGAGAGAGAGAGAGAGAGGGCGAAAAAGTCAGAAGGGGGGACAGTGAAATGAGGATCGGTGTGAGCTGTGGATTTGATGTGTTAGTTGTTCGAAGATGTTTTGTACGACCGGAGTACGTGGCAGTGTTTTATTGGAGGAAAGTTTGAAAAAGGCTGGATTCGTAGGTAGGTAATTCACCTTTCCCTTTTGGACAGGAGACTTTGGTGAGAAATTTGTGTGCTAGGCCCTTCAATAACTGGCTATTTAAGTATACCTTCTTGAGATTTTTTTTTAAAAAAAATAAAAATAAAAATGTGTAAACAGTAATTTTGCTGTGTAAAATATGCTACGCGAGTTGCGTACTATGATAAAAAATTACTCACAAATTATGCTCTAAATATTAAACAAGTGGTTTATAATAAATATATTCTAAATTAATTAGAATCTAAATTTTGTTATATTTTATTAGAGTAATGTTATTCGTATAATAAAAATCAGATATACGATATATTTTTTATTTATTTTAAAATAATTTTTTTTTATTAATTATTTAAAAATAATTAGTAAAATTTATTTTATTTTAAAATAAATAGGACTTAAGATGTGCCTCGAATGTATAAAATTTTTTTTTTTTTTTTTTTAATGGGGGGATGTGTCACAGATTTGACCGGCCATTTATTAGGGCCTTCTAGATTTTCTAGAGAGATTGGCAGTAGCACAGTGTTTTGTACAACCAGAGCTGTACAAGATCTGGTTTCACTACACTTTGTAGTTGTAGGCAATGGATTGGAATTTCTAATTTAGTAGCATCATTAATTGCTTAAGTAAATATATAACACACCTAATCCTTTTGATGTAATACCAAAATAAGTAACTTGTTGTGCTCAGAAATAAGGATGGGGAATAAATGCAATGTGGAGTCAACATCTATGGGAAGGATAAGTTTAATTACTGTAAATACTTGGAAAAAATAAATAACACTAGTGATGTGATCCCCTTTTAGTTTACTAATCATTCGCTAATGTTGCGATTTAAAATATAGCACTTCATATTCTGTAATTAATGTTCAGAGTTAAATTAAGATTCGAGCATTCAAATGATGCTAAACATAGTATCCATGAATTATAATTATAGAAGATTGTGGTTCTTATATTGAAATGAAATATAAAATGTTCTGTTAACATCTTTAACTTTTTTATCTTTTACATTTTTTAAAATCCTTCTAATTAACATGTAGTTTAATTCCTTTTATTAAAATGTTGGATCGCTTTGGAATTTTTTTTTGGTTTTTCACCAAGTATTATGTCTTTAGAAATTAAAGAGAGAGTTGAGAGAGAGAGAGAGAGCGCAAAATTACTTAAAATTTATTAGGATATAGTTAGTTAGATTTGTAATTAAATTATAATTAGATTAGATTAAATATTTAAATCTGTGAAAATAAATTTATTAAGATTTAAATATTAATTAGAATAGAAATTAAATTTAATTAAAATTTGGATATTGTAAACTATAAATATATCATAGGTATTATTATTATAGTGATAGTATGGTGTAGTCACAGTCATATCGCATGGCCAAAATATTTATGATTTTATATGCATCTTAGAAGACGAGAGAAGAGTGAGCTTTTAGAAGACGAAAAATTGGTGAGAGAGATTCAGCAAGAGCTCGAGTTGAAGTTATTCTATATAGAAGATGAATCAGGTGTAATTTTTTTTTTTTTTGGTTAGTAAATATTATTTCACATATATATTTTTCTGTTTTGATCTTTTCTCCTTGTGATTGTGTCGATTCCACTTTATGGTTGTGTAGATTTCAGTTTTTATTAAGGAGACGGGTTTACGATAAATATTCGATTTGGCGCTTTTATTGCGAAATCCCAACAATCGATACCGGCGCAAGCACCGGATCAACAACGATCAGTATCAAAGTGAATTGTGAATTCGCAAAATCTGGTATCAAGACGAATACTGAATTTCTAACCAAGATTATATAAACTTGACCTTTATTACAATTTTTCTATATGACAGATATAAACTTTGCTAATTTTTTTTTTATTATTGGTATTTGATCAGGCCAGAGTTAGTTTAGTTTTTAAAAGGCTAATTTTGATTTAAACTTAGCCGTTAGAATTTTAATTTAGCAATTCAATTCGCAGATCTAATTCCAATGCAATTTCTCCTTAAAATTTAAATTGTAATGAAAGAGAGTCTAATGATAACATTTCCGCACACTTAGAAAGATATGTTTTCGGGAATTTGTAACTCGTTTTAAATTTTAACCATGACAATAATTTAGACTTAAAAATTTTTATTTATCAAATATTTAATTATTATTACATTTTAAATTTAAAAAATTTCAAATTTTGATAAAAGTAGTTACTTTGGCCTAGCATTTAATAAGTGACATGCTTTGCTAACTTCGTACAAGCAACTCATGAGAGAGACTTCCAAAGAGAATTTTCAAGTTTTAAACGCAGAGAAATACGAAGCGTGCATCTTTGTATCATTTGTTGTTGATAGAGAAAATTATTAAAACTAAGAAAAATGATTGAAAAGAGAGCGGCGACAAAAGTTAAAGCTGACAAAAATTTACTTGTTCTTTTTTTTTTTTCAAATTAAGAATTAATAAATATTTTTTTAAAAAATAATTTTATATAATTTTCTATAAATATATCCAATAATAAATATATTTTTATCTGTCATCTAGACCCAAGTTCAGTCGTCACATACTTTCGGTTGGTGATTGGCTCTGATACCAAATGTAACGATCCGATCCACTAACAATACTATCTTGTTAGGCCCAAACGACAGCTCAAAATGTTTAAACTCAATTATTATTATTAGCGTACAGATACTTACATATTCAATCACAATCCATTCACATCCGATATATATATATATATATATATATATATATATATATATATATATATATATATATATATATATATTTGTATAAAAAATTTTATTGATTTTGAGTATTGACAAAAGTGGGTCACCTCAACCTAAAATATTTAAGTCCAGTTATAATAACTCGTTCCATCCAAATTACAACCTAATATTAATTCCTATCCAATGTGGAACTATTGAGCTATCACAGACTTTTCCCGTTTAAGCATGACGTCCTCGTCAGCCCAAACACACACACAACCCAAGATTACAGACTCTCCTCGTTTAGACTTGACGTCCTCGTCAGTCCAACACACACGCAACCCAAGATCATCGGACGATATGAAACTTGTCTCGCTAGCCCTGTAATCTAGACCCAGGCTCCGCTGAGACTCATCACACACTTCCAACTTTCCCAGCCCAAACACACACAATATAAGATCACAAATTTTCTCCGTTTAGGTCTAACATCCTCGTCGGCCCAAACACACACACAACTCAAGATCACCAGGCGATATGAAAACTTGTCTCGCTAGTCCTGTCATCTAGACCCAGACTCAGCTGAGACTCATCACACAATTTCGGTTGGTGATTGGCTATAATACAAATGTAACAATCTTGCCCACTAGCAATAATAACACAACTCCCGTTTAGGCATGACGTCCTCGTCAGTCCAAACACACACAACCCACGTCCTCGTCAGTCCAAACACACACAACCCAAGATCACAGACCAACCCACGTCCTCGTCAGTCCAAACACACACAACCCAAGATCACAGACTTTTTCCAGCCCAAACACACACATAACCCAAGATCAACAAGCGATATGAAATTTGTCTTACTAGCCCTATCATTAGACCCAGGCTCAGCTGAGACTCATCACACACTTCCGGCTGATGATTGGCTCCAATACCAAATGTAACAACCCTGCCCACCAGCAATAATAACACAAACCCGGCCCACCAGCAATAATAACACGTTGCATCCAAATCACAACCAAAAATACTTAAGTCCAGTTATTATTACTAGTGTCCATGTCTCTTATATACCCAATCACAACTCTATTCCCATCCGATGTGGGACTATTGGGGTGTTACACTCGCTCCCAAACCCTCGCCGCCGTCGTGAACTAGTCAGAGTGACGCCCTCGAAGCAGCACTCGCTTCTGCAATGTCTGCGCCCGTGATGTTGTGCCTATCAAATATGTGTGGGCGTGGCGGGAGTAAGCGTGGCTGTCACGCCCCGGGTGTAAACCAGAACCCGGGCCCGTCCACAGATCCGCCGTGCATGCGGTATTTCCCACATACACGAAGCGTCGGTAACCTGCTCAGATAAGAAATAATAATAAAAGAGCATAATAATCAGAGCTGAAATAAAACTACTGTATCTCAGACAGATGCTGGAAGTAAAAGGTACAACAGTTAAATAAATACAGATGTCTCTCCCAGCTCACTACTAAAATACAAACAGCTGGCAGAAGCCAGTCCCAAAAAGAAAAGCAAGAAAACTGTCTGAGAAGTCTGGTACCCAAAAATCTCCAGCTACAACCCTCGGTGGCTCTCTATCTAGTCCGCGATGCGCTTACCTCGATCAGTTGCTGACGGCCCAGCAACTCCCACTGAGGACTCTGCAAAACAAGGGAAAAGAAGGAAACAAGAAAAACAATGGGGGTCAGTACTACTATAAACAGTAGCCTCCCCTAGTGGGTAAAGCCTCAGCTCAGATATGCCCACCAGGTGCTCAGAGGCAAAAAGGGGAAAGGAAAAGAAAGGAGATGCAGATAAATAAAGCAACTGATAAAGTGCTATCCCTAATATGCCTCTACATGACCAACCAATAAGGATGGAGAAAATGATGCATCAGAATCAAGAAGCCTGTCATAATGACCCAATCTGACAGCCAGTGAACACTGGCACTGCCTGCTCTGCTGTCGAACTCAAGAAACCAGCATGGTGCCCGGCGCTCACACCGTGGAACTCAAGCCAGAATGGTGCCGGCGCTCAGTGGAACTCAAGCAGGGTGCCCGGCGCTCACACCGTGGAAAGCCTACTCCGGAGTGGCACTCGAGGGGAGCGACCCACACGAGCAAAGTATCACTGTATCAAGCATCTCTGTAACCACTGTCTCATAATAGCAGGACTGGATCGAGACTCAAAGAAGTGGGAACAACCCTCCACTAAAGTAAGCCCGATCCCCGAACACCCAATCTGATGCAATAGAAACAATCCGGTCAACCACCCAAGATCCGTGGTCGCCGCAACACCCTGACAACTCAACCTGTCCCAAATCCCCAATACCTGCCTACACTGTCCAACATACGCTCGAACCTGAGCGATTAAGCCGCTAGTGCAACAATGAAGAAGAAAAGAGAAAAAGCATGGTTTCTCCTAAGTCAAGTCCCAAAATAGTGTAGCAGTAAAAGATGACAATAATTATGTGACCAATTTAATCATGCAATGTTCCAATATTTGTCCAATTTCCAAATATAACAGTTTAGAAGTGACATAAGCTAGGGTGACGTCTCCCATGAATAAACATCAGTTTTGCAGTCCTCAATTCTATTTGTCTCCAAGTATAAGTTCCAGAATCAATAAGCAAATAATCTAACAATAATTTATTTGGAGATCTGATAACCAATAATCAATTCCCTAGAGCATGCAAGTCTACCAATCAACACATTTAGCATTGTCATAGCAAGGTACTCTGATATTCCTAGTGGGCATACAAAGAGAGAGAGTACAACAACCACCCACCTGAAGCGCAACTGTCCAACTCGTACAGTCAGAAAATACCAAAATTCCAAATCCGCGCTCCCACAATTTCAGCACACCCGCAATACTCCTGGTACAACAAGGGATCCACTAATTACACTAGAGTCCCAATTATGGCACTAATTACCACATACAAACACAAGTACCAAACTGTCAAATTATCACCTGCAGAAAATGTCCAGAAAATTCCAATAAAAATATCACGGCGATCCTCGCGTCGATAGCTTCGCAACGGTACCTTGCACGCCCAAATCCGAGTTCTGTACACCAAGATAAAAATTCGGCAAGAGGGCACTCTCATACACTAATCTGGATTAAGGGCTGATTACTGTTCACAGAGAAATCCTAAATTATCACCTCGAAAGAAAATTCACAAAAATCCAATAAAAATACGAGCGCGTTCCTTGCGATCCGTAGATGAAAAAGTTGTATAAGCTCGTTTCCGTCAGACGCTCGTGCGCAAAGATATGGCCAAAATACTCCGCTGCTGTCAAGGAATTCCATCAAGAAAGAGGGGTCACTGTTTGCCTCGGGAACCGTGCCAAAACCTCGAAACGGGAAAGCGCGACCAAAACGAAAGATGAAGTCCTACCTCTTAGGAGTCCACTGGTGCAAGAATCACAGGAAAATGATGTCGGGGTAGCCCAGGGGAGCAAAAACACGATCGCTGCGCCGAAGAAGAACACTAGGAAGCAACGTCGCGCCGCACCGTAAAATGGGGAACCTCGGGATTCGTGCCTCCAAAACTCTTGAAACTTGGCAGGGAGATCCAGGACTAAAAGATGAAAACTTTGCTAGAAATGAGCTTTGGCTGAAAGAGCTCGGTTGGGGAGAAAACAGAGGAAGAAGGAGGCTCGGACTGTTGCTTAAATAGGCTAAGGAAAACATTTCAGAAAATACCCTACAGGTCCCCACTTTCGGGCGCATCCGGGGATTCGGGCGGCTACAGTAACGGGCCGGCCCAGGATTTCCGGGCGCGCACAGTGCGGCCCGGCCCACGGCACAGCCCAGTCCACTAGGCCGCTTGACCCCGCTGCACCCGGTGCACCTGAGCCAGCCAATGGTGGCGTGCCACGTGTCCCCGACCGGCCGTGCACCGCGCACGGCGCGCCGTGCACCGCGCACGTCGCCGGCTGACCCGGGCGTACGGCACCTGCCCCGGTCACCTGCCCCACCAGCCGCGTGGACCGCGTGCACCAAGACCCGCCAATCCCACCGCCACGTGTCCACCCGGTCCACCGTGCACCCGGGCCAAATTCAGTGGACCGCGCCTGCTGCACCGGCCAACCGGAAGGCGCCACGTGGCCCGCCTCCGGTGCACGACCCCCGCGGTGGACCGCGCGCCTGCCCGCGCCCTGCCCGCGCCCTGTGCCGCCGCCTGCCGCCTGCCCGAGGCCGCGCCGCCGCCCGCCGGCGCTGCCCGCCGCCGCCGGCCGCCGCCGGCGATCGCCGGAAACACTGTTCCGGCGTGAACAGTACCCGCGAGCTCAAATTTGACAAGTAAATAGCCCATCTTGACCGTTTTCGCGCGCTGATTCCAAAAACGAGGTCCGTTTTGCCAAATTCTCACTCTAAAAATTGCCGAAAGCCCCCGGAAGAGTATTCTTGGTCCAAATCTCGCGCCGAGCCCAATCTCAATATCCGTTTCGCGCGCAAACACCTCTAAACAACCGATGGGGTCCCCAGATCACCCGCGTGATCCAATTTAAGTCCAAAGTCCAACACTTGTGTCCAATCGTGCCCCGAACACCTCCAGCACCCCGCGTAGGCCTCCAGTGGCCACCCCAAAGCACCGCAACGGCTCTGCGGAGATCCAGGGCATCACATCCTCCCCCACTAAAAGAAAGTTTCGTCCTCGAAACTAAAGTCATTCCTCACACGGGATCACAACCAACAAGAGGGGTAAATATCCAATCATCCAACACTCAAGCTCCCAAAACTACCAAATACCTCAACCAGAGGCACTATGCAATCCTTGGGTCTCTAACCAGAACGAAACAAGGAGAACACATCCAGAGGACCACGCCACCTCAACAAGGTACAGCTGGGCTAACTGCTCGGCCATCAAGTAGTCTGCACCGGTACAAGCATCTGCCCCTCCCAGGGCCTAAGATAATCCATCCACCAGTCCGTCGACACAAAAGCTCGATCCAAGTACCTCGGTACTCCTAACGTATCCGATATAAGTCCCCCAACTGATCCCGTAGCCTCCGATCTCAAATCCAAACCGTCAGGACGTAGAAGCACATCCCTAACCCTCCGGCATCAATACTCAGCCATGAGTAGTCGAGAGAACCAGACTGTAAAACAACCTTCGCGAAGATCCAATACCCTTGCAGCTCGTAACTCAAATCCCCCAAGCTTGACGGAAGGGTGCCAGCTCCCGATGATCGCTTCATCAAATTCTTAAGGGTCCTCAACTCCCAAACTGGTGTCATGCCCAACAACTCCGATAGGAGAACAGCTAGAAACTCACCACCAAAAAGGGGTATCACCAAGTCCCGATGCCGCCGCAGGTCCCTCAAACACACCGGCAACAAGCTACTCACCCACTACGAGACATCCGCCTCGCTCACAAGGTCAAAACCAAAGAAGCGAAGATACCCTCAAGCAACCCAGGTACACCAACGCCTCCAGGCCTGGCTCTCACAAGAACCGTCCTCGCAGCATAATCAGCTGCCGCGAAAAGTAAACAACCGAGCTAGCCTAACCATCCTAAGTGCCAAACCAAGCCCCACAAGACCATCAGGCCTACAGGTAAAACCAAGGACTCAACCGCACCGGGCAGGACCCACAACACGTCCCTACGTGCTAAGGATCGGGAATACGTCCTCCCGAACACCCGGTAACCGTCCTACCCTTAACCCAATGCAAGGAAGTACATGCACTCCTAACAAAAGACTAGGATGCCCAAATGCAATACAATGCACAAACAATGCCGGTAAATACAGTAAAACCATACCTGCCCCCACAAAGTCTGCTGCTGCAAAATCCTCCACCTGAGTGGCGTAGACCGGACCGCCCTGATCCGGCAACTGCTGATCCGCAGGGTAAAAAGGTGGTGACCCGCTCGCTGGAGCATAAGGCCACTGAGCCGACCACTGCTGCTGGGGCGAAAGAGGAGCCGATGCAGATGAGGGTGCCGCTGAAGTCGAAAGGGGGCACGTAGCTCGAATGTGGCCTGGCTGTCCGCACTTGTAACAACTACCCCGCCTCTGATCACAGGTGTGCGACAAGTGAGGTCCTCTACAGAATATGCATCTGTCTCTATCACGAAACCGTGGCCGCCCCGTCTGCTGCTGTCTCTGAGTCTGATGCTGCGACTCCTGCTGCTGTTGCGATGGCCACTGGGATCCGCTAGGCTCTCGCTGCTCCACACGCCCACGGCTAGGTGACTGAGGCCGTGGCGGTCTCCATGAACCAGTCTGTCCCTCATCCTCGGGTGCCGGTCGTTTCCTCACGGAACTCAGTACGACCATCCCGCCTCGCCTTGCCACCTCTGCGTCGCCTCCCTCCACCCAAGAGGCATGCTCGACGGCCTCCTGAAGAGTCTGGTGTCGCTGTGCATGCACAAGGATATAAAGCTCGCTGCGGAGACCTGCCTCGAATAACTCGACCTGATGTGGTCCATCCCGGGCGACATAGGGCACACAATTAAACAGCCGCATGAACTCCTGATGGTAATCCTGAACTGACCGGTCGCCCTGCTGAATGCTTTTCAAATCATCCTCCAGCTTCCTCTTCACGCTGGTCGAAAAATAGGTATCCACAATCATACGCCGAAACTCGGACCAGGGTAGCTGTCGAGAAATCTGAAACTCCCGTGGCTCCACCCGACGCCACCAGAGGTCTGCATCTCCATCTAGGCAATGTACCGCCATATGAACTCTGTACCTCGGGTCGATGAAGAAATCCCGAAAAATCTTCTCCATCGCTGCTAACCATGTCCCAACCTCCCACGGCTGCATATCTCGCCCCGAGAACCTGGGCGGCCCGCGCTTACAAAACTTAACCAGTTTATCCGCGAAGTCCAGCTCCTCCGCCGGGGTCAAAGGCTGGGCCACGCCCTGAGCCCCACTACTCAAAGATGGCGCCGTCGGCACAAGTGGTTCCACAGGTGGTGCCGGGGTCTCTGACACTGTCGGAGGCGGCGCCCCACCCCGCGCCAGTAGCTGCTCAATCCGCTGCTCCTGCCGGCGGCTGCTCTCCGCCAATTGGGCCACCAAGGCCCTCAGCTCAGCAATCTCAGAAGATCCAGCCTGTCCTCGCTCAACAGGGGGTGTAGGGGCACCCCGGGTAGGAATCCGACGTCGGGGAGGCATCCTGTCAAACAGAGAACCACAGATCAATAACGAAACCGCACTCGACCCAATCTAGCGAAAGTCAAAGGCATCCTCCTATTTTGTAACTTTATGTTGTCTGCAGCCAACATAATGTCCCACAAAAATAGGGTATGCCAATCCCTCTCCCTCCCTGGAAGAGTCACAAAAGCACCTGACCAAATCACCGACTTTCGCATAACGTCACGTCACTCACGTCCTACCTTCCTAGGGTCTGTCCAAAAGCCTAGGGTTTCCTAAGTCCCAACTGACCTATCCCTAAGCTCTGATACCAACTTAATCTGTCACGCCCCGGGTGTAAACCAGAACCCGGGCCCGTCCACAGATCCGCCGTGCATGCGGTATTTCCCACATACACGAAGCGTCGGTAACCTGCTCAGATAAGAAATAATAATAAAAGAGCATAATAATCAGAGCTGAAATAAAACTACTGTATCTCAGACAGATGCTGGAAGTAAAAGGTACAACAGTAAAATAAATACAGATGTCTCTCCCAGCTCACTACTATAAATACAAACAGCTGGCAGAAGCCAGTCCCCAAAAGAAAACAAGAAAACTGTCTGAGAAGTCCTGGTACCCAAAAATCTCCAGCTACAACCCTCGGTGGCTCTCTATCTAGTCCGCAATGCGCTTACCTCGATCAGTTGCTGACGGCCCAGCAACTCCCACAGAGGACTCTGCAAAACAAGGGAAAAGGAAGGAACAAGAAAAACAATGGGGGTAAGTACTACTATAAACAGTAGCCTCCCCTAGTGGGTAAAGCCTCAGCTCAGATATGCCCACCAGGTGCTCAGAGGCAAAAAGGGAAAGGAAAAGAAAGGAGATGCAGATAAATAAAGCAACTGATAAAGTGCTATCCCTAATATGCCTCTACATGACCAACCAATAAGGATGGAGAAAATGATGCATCAGAATCAAGAAGCCTGTCATAATGACCCAATCTGACAGCCAGTGAACACTGGCACTGCCTGCTCTGCTGTCGAACTCAAGAAACAGCATGGTGCCCGGCGCTCACACCGTGGAACTCAAGCCAGAATGGTGCCCGGCGCTCACACCGTGGAACTCAAGCCAGGGTGCCCGGCGCTCACACCGTGGAAAGCCTACTCCGGAGTGGCACTCGAGGGGAGCGACCCACACGAGTAAAGTATCACTGTATCAAGCATCTCTGTAACCACTGTCTCATAATAGCAGGACTGGATCGAGACTCAAAGAAGTGGGAACAACCCTCCACTAAAGTAAGCCCGATCCCCAAAACACCCAATCTGATGCAATAGAAACAATCCGGTCAACCACCCAAGATCCGTGGTCGCCGCAACACCCTGACAACTCAACCTGTCCCAAATCCCCAATACCTGCCTACACTGTCCAACATACGCTCGAACCTGAGCGATTAAGCCGCTAGTGCAACAATGAAGAAGAAAAGAGAAAAGCATGGTTTCTCCTAAGTCAAGTCCCAAAATAGTGTAGCAGTAAAAGATGACAATAATTATGTGACCAATTTAATCATGCATGTTCCAATATTTGTCCAATTTCCAAGTATAACAGTTTAGAAGTGACATAAGCTAGGGTGACCGTCTCACATGAACAAACATCAGTTTTGCAGTCCTCAATTCTATTTGTCTCCAAGTATAAGTTCCAGAATCAATAAGCAAATAATCTAACAATAATTTATTAGGAGATCTGATAACCAATAATCAATTCCCTAGAGCATGCAAGTCTACCAATCAACACATTTAGCATTGTCATAGCAAGGTACTCTGATATTCCTAGTGGGCATACAAAGAGAGGAGTACAACAACCACCCACCTGAAGCGCAACTGTCCAAACTCGTACAGTCAGAAAATACCAAAATTCCAAATCCTCGCTCCCACAATTTCAGCACACCCGCAATACTCCTGGTACAACAAGAAATCCACTAATTACACTAGACTCCCAATTATAGCACTAATTACCACATACAAACACAAGTACCAAACTGTCAAATTATCACCTGCAGAAAATGTCCAGAAAATTCCAATAAAAATATCACGGCGATCCTCGCGTCGATAGCTTCGCAACGGTACCTTGCACGCCCAAATCCGAGTTCTGTACACCAAGATAAAAATTCGGCAAGAGGGCACTCTCATACACTAATCTGGATTAAGGACTGATTACTGTTCACAGAGAAATCATTAATTATCACCTCGAAAGAAAATTCACAAAAATCCAATAAAAATACGAGCGCGTTCCTTGCGATCCGTAGATGAAAAAGTTGTATAAGCTCGTTTCCGTCAGACGCTCGTGCGCAAAGATATGGCCAAAATACTCCGCTGCTGTCAAGGAATTCCATCAGAAAAAGGGGTCACTGTTTGCCTCGGGAACCGTGCCAAAACCTCGAAACGGGAAAGCGCGACCAAAACGAAAGATGAAGTCCTACCTCTTAGGAGTCCACTGGTGCAAGAATCACAGGAAAATGATGTCGGGGTAGCCCAGGGGAGCAAAAATACGATCGCTGCGCCGAAGAAGAACACTAGGAAGCAACGTCGCGCCGCACCGTAAAATGGGGAACCTCGGGATTCGTGCCTCCAAAACTCTTGAAACTTGGCAGGGAGATCCAGGACTAAAAGATGAAAACTTTGCTAGAAAGGAGCTTGGCTGAAAGAGCTCGGTTGGGGAGAAAACAGAGGAAGAAGGAGGCTCGGATTGTTGCTTAAATAGGCTAAGGAAAACAATTCAGAAAATACCCACATGTCCCCACTTTCGGGCGCTCCGGGGATTCGGGCGGCTACAGTAACGGGCCGGCCCAGGATTTCCGGGCGCGCACAGTGCGGCCCGGCCCACCGCACAGCCCAGTCCACTAGGCCGCTTGACCCCGCTGCACCCGGTGCACCTGAGCCAGCCAATGGTGGCGTGCCACGTGTCCCCGACCGGCCGTGCACCGCGCACGGCGCGCCGTGCACCGCGCACGTCGCCGGCTGACCCGGGCGTACGGCACCTGCCCCGGTCACCTGCCCACCAGCCGCGTGGACCGGGTGCACCAGACCCGCCAACCCGACCGCCACGTGTCCACCCGGTCCACCGTGCACCCGGCCCAAACTCCGTGGACCGCGCCTGCTGCGCCGGCCAACCGGAAGGCGCCACGTGGCCCGCCTCCGGTGCACGACCCCCGCGGTGGACCGCGCGCCTGCCCGCGCCCTGCCCGCGCCTGTGCCGCCGCCTGCCGCCTGCCCGAGGCCGCGCCGCCGCCGCCGGCGCTGCCCGCCGCCGCCGGCCGCCGCCGGCGATCGCCGGAAACACTGTTCCGGCGTGAACAGTACCCGCAAGCTCAAATTTGACAAGTAAATAGCCCATCTTGACCGTTTTCGCGCGCTGATTCCAAAAACGAGGTCCGTTTTGCCAAATTCTCACTCTAAAAATTGCCGGAGGCCCCCGGAAGAGTATTCTTGGTCCAAATCTCGCGCCGAGCCCAATCTCAATATCCGTTTCGCGCGCAAACACCTCTAAACAACCGATGGGGTCCCCAGATCACCCGCGTGATCCAATTTAAGTCCAAAGTCCAACACTTGTGTCCAATCGTGCCCCGAACACCTCCAGCACCCCGCGTAGGCCTCCAGTGGCCACCCCAAAGCACCGCAACGGCTCTGCGGAGATCCAGGGCATCACAGTGGCGTCAAGGGGCGGCACTCCGACGAGGTCTATGACAGCTGCGATTTGAAAGTTGTGTGGGGCGTGAGAACGAGGATGGAGAAGACGAGGAATATAAACCTCGGAAAAAAAAAACAAGAATAAAAAAAAAAAATTAAAAATATTTTGCTGAATTTTTTAAATTTCTGAACCGAATATATAAAATAAAAAAAAATTATCTTTCACAGTACGTAAAAGTTAATAAATTATTTAGATAAATTAGTCTAATTTTTATTTAGTTTTAAAATGAGAGGAGTAGCAAAAGTGCTTTCCTTTTCCTTTTCCATCCACTCCCAATAACTGTTTTGTTTAGGGACTATATTTGTCACTCTCATATGTGCTGCATGTCTCGGAAGGTGAACAATTGGCACACAATGTGACCCTTGAAAATGATTGATCCAAATTATTACCAATTTGATAAATTATAATAGTAGTCCGAAATTCGAATCTTACTTAAAAAATAATTTTTAGAAAAGTATTATTTATTGCGGACATTAATTTATTTTAGAATGATTTTGATCAAAATTGAGCTAGAATATATATGTAGAAGTATTAATTATTTGATACTTTCAATTTTTTATTTCTGAAATCAAAAAACTTTAACATTGGTGGTTTTTAGAACAGTATTATCGTAACTGCGGACACTGAATCGAGATTAAATAGAATGATCTGAGGATGGTCAAAGAACTGTATCTAAGAACTAAAAATTTAAAAACATTATCGATTCTATTCTTAGTATAAATTAGCTTTAATCTTGTCCTAGTGTAATGTGAAGATGAGTTGCATCATTCAAACAATTAATTCAATAGAAAACAGTATAAGATCGGTCTTATATGTCTTATTTGTCACATCCATTAAAAATTTCTTATTGTTGGCGGTAGGAATGGGCCGAACGACGTCTTCTTTAGCGACGGTGATAGTGACGGTTGACGACAATCCTTTCGACCGCGGCGGAGAGGAAAGGTGAGCGCGCATTATTGAGAGAGAAGAAAGGGAGGCAACAGGAAAAAAAAAATGAGAAAGAAAGAATTGATAAATTAATTGGAGATGAAGAGGTGAGAATTGTAAATGTCAGCGAACCATTTGGATCTATTAATTGTAAGTATGATAGAGAGAAGAAAAATGATCATAATAAATTAATTAGAGATAATGATACGAGGATTGTAGATGCATGATAGTAAAATTATTTAAATACATTAATTAAAAATTTAGTGAGAGAAAGAAAAAGAATCACACATCAGATAGGATAAAGGGAAAGGTGAAGGTGAAGGTGAAGGCGAAGAGTCGTGATTGATTAATTGGAATTAAAAGTTTGATGGAAAAAAAATAAAAAGCCATATTAGTGAGGGTGAAAAAAAACTTACAACCTGGTAAAAAAATTAAAAATTCATATAAATTAATAGATTATTCAAAAATCAGTCTAGCTAAAAATATACACTAAATTTTTTTCCGCATTTTTAGCATAATTTTGTTTCTATACTCAATCTTGATTCAAATTTGTCTTTATCTATATCCTATTACAATCTTAATCCTGTTGTTAACTTCTCCACAAAAAATGAGAGCCCCATGTAGTCACCATGTTCCATAATCCACATTTGAGTGTTAGAATTAATAATGACAATTTCAAAAATTTGAATGAAGCAATTCAAAATAGAAGATATTAAAAAAATGCACTACTAATGAACATACTAACACCCAACTCACATTACATGTACATACAAAAGCATGCTCATAAAAAATATGCATGCACATCACTAGAGATGTGCTCCATTAAAAAATTCTGTTGAAATTTGGAATTATGTTCGAAATGTTCAGCTCTTTTAAATTTAATACAGCGTTTGGTTAGTAAAAATTTCTTAGTCACACCTTTAAATATATAAATCATCATTCTTGGGACAAAGGTTTAACACAAAATCAATGACAACATGCTGGGCATGACATGTCCCAATCTGAGAACCAGATAACAAACTGTTGCCAGCTTAAGACTATGTTTTATTTATTTTCCCTCTTTTTTTTTTTTGGGTTGTGTTTAATTTATTCTGAATATATACTTAGGCTGCGTTTGGAAATAGGATAATTTTGAGGAGAATTAATTTTTTTATTCCCATAATTCTATTATATTCTAGAATAGAAAGGAATAAAATGAATTTTGTGTTTGGCAATATTCCATCCTATTCTATTGAATAAAACAAATATTGTTTGGTAAGTTTTTTCAAATTGGAGAAGAATAATAGAAAAAGTAAAATTTTGTAATCCAAAATACCAACTTTGCCCTTATATATGAGTGCATTTTACATTATTGTATAATCAATATACAATGATGTACAACATAAGTAAAAACTATATTTTTTGAATTTTAAGTTTTTAAAATTTTAAATTTAAATTTTAAATTTTAAATTTTAATTTTTAAATTTTAAATTTTAAATTTTAATTTTTAAATTTATAATTTTAAATTTTAAATTTTAAATTTTAAATTTTAAATTTTAAATTTTAATTTTTAATTTTTAAATTTTAAATTTTAATTTTTAATTTTTAAATTTTATATTTTAAATTTTATATTTTAATTTTTAAATTTTAATTTTTATACCTTAATTTTTAATATTGAAATTTTAAATTTTAAATTTAAAATTTAAAATTTAAAATTTAAAATTTAAAATTTAAAATTTTAATTTTTTAATTTAAATTTTTAAATTTTAAATTTTAATTTTGAAATTTTAAATTTTAAATTTTTATTTTTTATTTTGAAATTTAAAATAAAAACGAGAATGCTTTGGGCAGTGAGAAAGGAAAAGTGGAAAGTTACAAAATTTGGTTTACCCCCGGGATAACTCTAATTCCGGTGGTTGGAGGGGATTAATTAAACGGGTTATTCTTTAAACAATGGGAATTACTCGGTTTGACCGGCATAATTTTTTTTGGCAAAATGGGATAGTGTTTGGGAGAATATGAAATATTATTTGCATTTATACCCCCAAATTCTAAAAACAAACACAGCCTTAATGCATATTATATCGATGATTATATATAAGTTTTGTGATTTTCTAAACAGGACGAAAAATAATCCTAGCTCTTAAGGAGTGACAAAATCGGTTGGCCAGTAAAATATTTTTTATCTAAATTTTATTTTGTCGAATTAAGATTCGGATCAAAACTAACGTAAAACTAGCATCAAAGAGGAGTATTTTAAAATTAAAATGTTTATCGTTTCAAAAGACTAATAAGTTGAGTAGGGTTGCGATCCATAATAAACCTAATGGCAAGAGGCCTAATAATAGATGTAACGTTCATGTGGGTTGAGTCCGGATGAGATCCGTGAACACTGTGTCTATACGCTTTAAGTGAATTGGTTGCGTATTTTTAATAACTCGAGCTTTTAGAATTAATGATTAGCGTTAACTATCCGAAAAGTAGTATCAAAACTAGTGGCACGGATTCGATTCCCATACGGTGCATGTATTGTGAGAAGGATAATAGGCTATTTATTTATGGGTTAAAAATAGATCTAACTTTTCTACCCTGTGACAATAGACTTTGGAGACTAATAAGTTGAGTTGGTTGAGTCCGGGTAAGACCCATGGACACTAGGTTGAATTCGGTCGAGACTCGTGAGCGTTGTATCTGTACGCTTTAAGTGAATTGGCTGTGTATTTCTAACAATTCTAGTTTTTGGGATTAATAATTAGCATAAGTGGTTGAGTCCGATTGAGATGCCATTTGGGATTAATGGTTAGCGTGAATCCAGATAGGTTGAGTCCGATTGATATATGTGAACGCTGGATTGAGTACAGTCGAAATCTGTAGATTACGCTTTAAATTAATTAGTTACGTATTATTAATAGTTTGAACTTTTAGGCTCCGTTTGGTAACGGGAATAAGGGGGAATAACCCCCTTATTCCCGTTTCCATACCCAAACGGGAACCGGAAAAGCAGGAATTGGAATTCCTGCTTTTCCGGTTTTAGGGGATGGAGATGGGAATCTGAATTCCCATCTCCATCCGGAATCCGCTGGAATTGGATTTGGGCACTAGAATTGAGGAAAAACTTAGCTATTCAAATTTATGATAAAATTTTAAATTTAAATCTTTAAAATTAAACATTTTAATTTTCAAATTAAATTTTTAAATATTTTATAATTCAAATTTAAATTTTTAAAAAATTAATTTTAAATTTAAATATTCAGATTTGAAATTTTATATTTCAAGTTTCAAAATTTTAAATTTGAATTAAAAATACCAATATTTCAAAATTTAAATTTAAAATTAATATTTTAAAATTAAAACTAAAAATTTAAATTCAAATTTTAAATTTTAAATTGAAATTTTACATTAAGATTTAAACATTCAAATTTTAATTTTATATTTTAAAATTTCAATTTCAAATTTAATTTATTTTTTTTCTAAATTTAAATTTTATAGTTGAATTTTTAAATTTCAATTTTTTTTAATTTTATATTTGAATATTCAAATTGTGAAACTTTATTTTTTTGATAATGCCGGTAACTCTCGTTAGTTTGGAAAAATTTTATTTGAAGTTACTTTTTTTTTATAGCTTATGTCCATGTCATTTTAAATTGAAATACATATTTTCTAAAATAAAATTTAAAAATTTTAAATTTCAAAACACAAATTGTAAATGTGAGAATTCAAAATTTTCTATTCTAAATTTCGAATATCAGGTCAAATATAAAATATAAAATTTAAATTTTAAAATTAAAAATTTTATAAATCAAAATTAAAATTTTTAGGTTCATATTTTAAATTTTAAGGTTCATATTTTCTAGAAAAAATATTTCATTAGTTTTAAAGTTAAAGCTATATTTTTTGTTTTTTTTTAAAAAAAATTGCATGCAGAGAGAATCTTTGAATAAAATATTGTTTATAGAAAAATTATGCAAAATCTTATATTAATCTAAAAAAAATTATAATTAAATAATTATGAATATATTTTCGGATCAATAGTGAAACTTTTCAATTTGGGCAGATCTATTATTTTCGACTTTATCTAAATAGAAAAGTTCTTTTTTTAAGTGGGCCGAGCATTTTTATTTATGGAGCGGATCCATCTTGAATTAAGTAAACCTTTATATTAAAAATACACAAATTTATCACTTATCAATTCTTCTTATTCCTCTATACTCAACCAAACACAATTTTTTCCTATTCATCTTATTCTTCTTATTCCTATATAATTTACCAAACACAATTTCCTTTAATCCCGGTATAACTCATAAATCCAACCAAACGCAAATTTATACTAATTCCTGCTAATACCAGAATCTATACCTATCCCCGGTATAATAAAATTTTTCTTATCCCCGAACCAAACGCTACCTTAGAATTAATGGTAGAATTAATGGTGGAGCTAACGATACGACATCATCCTCCACCACCTATGACCTCGCCGTCGACCTTCTATCTTCTTCTTTTAGAGCAATGCAATGCTACATGTACATTCCAAAAAAAGTATATATTCTACATCGATTTATTTAAGAATGGGGTGTCTTTTAAGTGTCACTTTAAGTGATCTTTCATTATATTTCATCTATTGAATGGATAAAGTGTGGAAT
Organism: Tillandsia fasciculata; assembly: GCA_029168755.2. Taxonomy (NCBI): domain Eukaryota; kingdom Viridiplantae; phylum Streptophyta; class Magnoliopsida; order Poales; family Bromeliaceae; genus Tillandsia; species Tillandsia fasciculata. The sequence goes on from CM054930.1 coordinate 30,560,226, forward strand.
GCACACTCTGTAAAGAATGTATAAGTAAGATTTTCCATAAAAGAAAATAGTGGTGATTGGATATTTGTTTTTTCACATTAATTCTTTTTTCTTATTTGAACCCAACATAAAAAATCCAAAATAAAAATTTATAAAATTATAAAATTTTAATACCAATTTATTACTGTAAAATATAAAATTCTACTTTTCTTTTCCTCTTCTTCCTTAAACCCCGAATAACGACGACGGAGCGAAGCTCAGCCGGGCGCTTCTTCACCCTCTCCAAAACCCTAACCCTAACCCTATCTCGCGCCGATCCCTCCCACGCCTCCTCCCGCTCCCTCCGCGCCCTCTCCTCTCTCCCGCTCGATCCGCCGCCGCAGGATGCTCCCCGTCGCCCTCATTCCCCGCCTCTACTCCCCCGCTGCTCGATACCGCTCGCCGCTCTCCCCTTAGCCTCCGCAAGGTATGCGTCTCCCCTTCCTTCTTATCGAATTGAGGTGTTCTTTTGCTCCTAATGATGTATTTATGAAGGAAAGGTGAGGAATTTAGGGTGTTGGGTGTTGTGATAATTTGAAGGAGATGTGAGAGAGGGGAAACATCAATAAAAACATGCTTTTTTTAAGCAAAGATTTGTTTGTGGAACTTTAGGTTTACACCATTTAGAGAAGTGGAAATGAGAGGGTTAATCCAATTACCTCTTTCATGCACTACTAGCCCTTCTTTAGTTTATTGCATGGTTTACGAACTAGGAGAACGTTTTACTCGTTGTTTTTATATTTGTAGCTTGTTTCCTTATAATGCTCTGCTTTTTTGTACAAATAATATATTGCTCAACTAAATATGTTCCAGTCATAGCAAATAGTCAGTTCTTTGTAAAATACCTGGGAAACCTTCATTATTCAATAAATTTTTCTCTTTTTTGTTGTATCTCTTGATTTGGGATCTCAATATTTTTTTTTTTTTTTTTTTTTTCCGTTATCTCTTGCATGCTATTGTTCTCATCTATGACTAAAACATCTGATTTTGTTGTACGTTATTAGTAGATGGTTATGAGTTGCTTCTGGCATTCAAATGGTCTATGCTGAAATCACCATTTTCCAATACATTTAAGCTGGAGAACAATGGATAATATAGCTTGTATATTCGACAAAATCAGCACTTCTCATGTGTCTGGGCTTGTCAGCTTTAATTGTCCCGAGAGGTGGACTTGAGTCCTTAGCTAGGATCTCATGCTCTTATACTATGTGAATTCGATAAGTTGTCTAAAAAGCTAAGCTTTTGAGCTACTTGGTTTTCATTTTTCAGACATGTATTGTGGTGCATTTCTTGTATACAGCACATTTACATGCTAGAATGTTACTCCTGAGATTCAATTTTGTTCGGTTATTTGCATGCCCTAATTATGTTGGTAAATTTTCCTTTCCTTAGAGCAGTACTGTGAATAGAAGAAGATGCTGTTGGAATATATAATTTTACCATCTCAGATATGTATATGCACATGTGTTCATGAAACCAATAGTATAGAGTAATGGAGCGAAGATAAGCACCTTAAGTCAAAAATTTCCACATTGAAGTTTTGAGATCAAGGCACAGTAGATGTTTATACTACTAGATTATGTTGGTTTCAGTGGTCTTTTTTTTTCTTGATGTTAAGGTTTTTGATGCTTACTCACTCGTGAAGATTTTAGGGTATGAACAAAATTCCCAGCTTAGTGGGGCGCAAGGTTTACCACGTTTCTTCTGTATGAGAGCACATAGTGGAGCTGTGGTACATCAGGCAGACAATACACAGGTTTCTCATCGATTTGATAGAATATAATTCATGTTCTTCAGTCCCAATTTTTTATCATCTAAATGTAAATCGAACAGATTTTGAAGAATGTTCGTGAAGCAGCTGCCAGAATCGAAGAGCCAAATTTCTTGACTCCAAAGAATGGCGACTTATCAAAAGGTCATTGCTTTTAGTCCATTGGAAGGAAGCCTTGGCAAAAGTAGGCACAGTGGATTGGCAAAGGAAAGCCTCAAGATAACGAGAATGGAGCTTTCTCAAAGGATCACATATGCCCTTATACCGGCATTGATTCTCGTCTCGAAGACGAACTTGCTTACTTCTTTACTGGTTCTCTCAGTATATTGGCAGATATACGGGTTCTTCAAGGAGATTATTCTCGATTACGTCCACCATGAAGTTACCCAGAAATGGGTTCTGATATACTTTAAGTTGCTTCTTTTGATCTTGGCAAAGGACACTATTATCTATTTTGATTTAGTGTAAGATCACTCCAGTGTTTGTCTCTGATACTACAAGATAATGAAGGGGAACGGTAGTGAACCCGCTTAATATGGATTCTTCTTATGTTTTATTATTTATTTAGTTGCTTATATGTTTTTTGGATGGGCACGCAGGGGATGATGGATAAATATCCACATGTTTAATTTCAAATAATGAGAGCGACGAGCTGTTCTTCTTGATAGATGGTGGTTTTCTACTTTTTATTAGGATAAAACAACGGCGATCTTTCTAATAATTCCCTACAGGATCTTTTTTTTTTTTTTTTTTTTTTTTTTTTTTTTTTTCATATTCTTCTTCTTGAATGATCTTGTTACTACATGTGTGTGAAGAATTTTGTAATTATATTGGTTCATTCTCATACGCAAATAAATCAGCTTCTTTCGCTGTTTTCATGTTACTGCAATAAATGATGTTATTTAGCAGCTTGCCATTTTCTTACAGGCTTCTTGTTGTTACATCTTGATTATGCGCGTTTTGAGTTCAGAATGTGAAATTGGTATCTGAGTCATTTTTTAGGTGACTGCTTGTTGAGTTTGTGATTGCTAACTTATTGATAGTCATCTGTAATACAAAACTGAGATAATTGTGTGCATGTTTAAACGTTTTTTCGCTTAATATAACTGTCTTATGACACCCATATTTTTTTAGTATTATTAATTCAAAAGAGTAGTCTAAACTCCTGAATGTGTTGGGTATGAGCATTTTCTTATTTTCAAATTAGTCAACATTGGAATTTTTATCATATTCTGCAGTTAATATGAAACCACGCTTATTATGGATCTGAGTTAAAAGTTATCTCTTTCAACTGTGTTGTAGTCTTTGTTGGCTGCGTCAAACTCTCAAGGGTTTTATTATATCAATGGTCACTGAATTTACAATGAAGAAATATTTTGGTCCCAAATTTTATATTGCTTCAATTAGAGATGAAATTTCTATTTCAATTAGATCATTTTATTAAGCTTTGATAGTTTTGCTAACGAAGAGATGGAGCGGAAAACATGGTTAGTACTTTACTTGTTAAAGATGATGTGATTACTGATTCAGGTGTGAAAATCACTTATTGGGGAAATGATCACAACCCTCTTTATGTCTAGAAGATGATAAGAATATCTAAGAGAGCTCATGACCCTCATCCAATGTAACATTTATTCAGCTGCTACAGGTCCAAGAGAGCATGCATACTACACCAGTTTGTCTGTTCCCCCATTCAATATACTAGTACTACTACAGTTTTAGTCCAAAAATTTTCTCATGCCTGCAGGTACTTTTGCTGACTGCACATGCCAATGTGCAATGCATCTTTCTCTTTCTTTGCTAGGCAAAAGGTTTGGAATGAATTCCAATGTTTTGTGAATAGTAGGAATCTGTATAACTGTTTAAACATTGAGTAATATATATCACATTATTTTTCGTAGAAAGTAACTCATGATTGATAGAGATGCAGTGTAGCACAAAAATCAAATAACTCCTTATGCCCACATATCTATCAAAAACATGCCTTTGTGAGAGCAATCTCCTAGTTATTGGCTGCAGAATTACAGGGACCATCAACTGTCTATAACCATGTGCTATGATCTGTCCATTGCAAAAGGGAAGATATGGTTCTTAATCTCAACTGCTCACCTTGTTGGTGGGTGGCCTCTCTCTCTCTCATAACACTTCGTGGTAGATCTAACTTGGTAGCTATTTTGTATAATTTCTCATTTTGATCATTTAACTATTATTAATTTTGATATATTCTCTGTTAGATGTGCTTCGAAGTTAAAAATCGTCTCGATTTGATGTTTTCGATTCACCGACAGCTTCGCGGTGCAACAACAAATTAATTTTCTTTTTTAGAAAAAGGATGAATCGGATCCGATAAAAAAAACTCGTTATGAAGTATTTGCTATCTAATACTAATAGTCTTGAGATAATATAGTGAGTGGGTAAATTAGGTGAGATAATTGAATTGAGTACCAGATCATTATTCTGTCAGATAAACGAAAGTTTGATGAAGCGGCCTAATTAAGTAGATATCAAAGTTCAGTGATCTAAACAAAACTGACGTAAGTTCAGTACTTGGTAGTGTAATTTACCCCACCAAATTTTTTTTTGAAACACACATTTGCATCTTGGACTCATTATCTGTCACTGCATGACAATGTTCTTCTTAAATTACAGCCTGGAAGTTGGCCTTTTTGATAAGTATTTGTGGTGTGGCAGTCATTGGATTCTCCAGTGGGACATGCCTCTCTTGTGTTTCAATTTGTCTTAGTTTTGTTTATCAATGATATTCTCTGGTCAACTTGAATTCACCTTTGGATACTTCTGTGGACTCTGGTCCCACCACAAGCTAAGCTATACAGCATCTGAAACTCAACTGAATAATTAAACAGTGGGCTCTGTTACTGTTCATGTGAAATTTAATAAATGCCAACTAGGTTGATCAAATGATAGGTTATATATGAGGGCTCTGCAACTTGATTGATTAATTTTGTGCTCATTTGCTGTAAATTTAGTAAGAATATTAATACTAGTTTTATTTAATAGCATATTATCTGGGTATTTCATTCCTAACCATGTGCGTGTGTGTGTGTATATTTATATCTCATACCGAGCATGTTAATTTACAATGCTCTAAATAACATTTAACGGCTTTTCCTACGAAAGAATGGAGAATACACATGCATGTCAAGGAATGGCACTGGATGATTTAGGGTAATTTCAAACAGTTGTATACTTAAAAAGTGGGAGAAGCAACCAAATTGAAATAAAATTTGTTTGAACTTCATTATCAAACCTGCATTTTATCTTGACAAGTTGGCCCATGTAATCTCTAACCTGGTCACCTAAGAACTGACTTAATGGTCCCCAAACTACCCGATTAATTTGTCGTTAGCTACGGCTAATCAGTGGTTTTATACTACCCTCCTTGCTCTTGCTCATGCTCATGTTCTAAACCTTAAAAAAAGGATTATTACTTTGTTGTCTTCGCATTTTCAAACTTCAGGGTTACTGCATAATTGGGTACTCAATATTTTCCTAAACATTAGTTTACTTTGCCATGTGAGGCTAAACCATGTCATATTAAACAATGCTGAGTCTTTGTCCGAGGAAACAATATTATATCCAGCCTCCCACCATCCTGTAGTGTTCACATAAATTGCCCCACTTTCCACTGTAAGAGACAGAAAAGTTTCACCAGCCAAAAGCTTACCTTGTCCAACTTTTTTCTGCTACTTTTGCATCTCTCTCTACATAAAAAGTTTACTGCTCCTGCTGCACCGCGTCAGCCGGTGCACAGATTGATCTGTCCTCCATTCAATCTCTATGAAAAAATCTCAAGTCTCCTTATTTTTGTTATTTGGTTCGCCGTAATAAAAATATAGTCGAAATTCAAGTTATTCAAAACAATATAATCGACTTCGGCTCAATCTGCAGCGAAGTCAAATGTAGTGAAGAGAGGTGAAGAAAAAAAAATAATACAAAAATAATGCTAGATATATTTAAATATATTTAATTATGCTACTAATTATTCTTTTATTTAGTTTATATATTTACAATATAATGAAAATTAATTATTTAAATTTTAATATTTTTTACATTTAGTTTGTACACTTGCAGTATAATAAAAATTAATTAGTTGTGTATTGATATTTTTTTTTACTCTATAATTATATTGTTGTATTATTATAATTTATGTATAAAAAAGTTTTACTTTAGTTGTTTTCTATTACATTTTTTAATTATATAAAAATATAATTACATCAATTTTTATTTATTATATTATAATTTATTATTTATAAAATTATTCATAATTTATATATAAATTATAATTTTTACATCATTCATTTCCTACCAAACAAATAATAAAATTTACAATACTTCACTTTTATAACTATAGAAACAGGCACTTTTTATCTAAATTTTATTTTAATTCAAAATTCATTAAACTTAAAGCTCACTTTGTGTGAAACAAACAAACTCTTTAATCTCCTCTCTCTCTCTCTCTCTCTCTCATGTATGCATATCTGCACTACATGACAACACCACCCTGGCTTTCCAGCTATCTCCCTCCTCCCTCCCACCAACAACAACCAACAGCCAATGTAACAAAACAGTAGCCAGAATCACCAACACAATAATGAGGACAGTTACAGCAAAAGACAGCAAACAACAAGCCCATCACCTCAGCAGAGGCCCCACCTGTATACAACCAATTGACAAATGGAGTGTCTAGTGGGGATGTTGCAACTCAAAAGGAGACCCTTGTGTGTGTGTGTGTGTGTGTGTGTGTGTGTGTGTGTCTCTCACCAATCTCACAGGATTGGTAGCAATACTTGTAGTCTATGAGAACATCATGAAAGGGGAGGGCTTTTTAATTGCTCCCCACTCCCCCAATCACCTCAAAGGCAGCAGAATCTCAACCTTTAGTACTAGAAAAAGAAAAACCCCTTTCTTTTCCAGATGAGTCCATGGGAGAGTGGCAGAGAGAGAGAGAGAGAGAGAGAGACAGGGTATCATGTAGGTGGGGAAGTGTAATCTTGAGATTTAGAGATTCTGGGTATAAACCATCTATCAAATTTTCCCTGTGTCCTTAAAGACCCATCCTTTCTCTGATCCAATTAAAAGACCACTGTCCCCTCCCACTGTCCACTTGTTGCTGGTAAAAAACCCCACATTTTTTACAGTTGGTAACATTACAACACTCCCTCTCTTCTCATTCTGGATAGGAGATTCCTCAGGGTGGTGGTGTATACTAAACACACACACACACACACATGGGGGAATCACCTTTGACATATAAAGAGTACAGTGATCCATTTGCCATGTGGGGTAGAGAGAAACCCATATGTGCTTCTCTTTGGCCTCCCTTTGAGTTGATTGTTCTCTTTTCTCCCTCCTTTAAGTACCCAGAGAAGACACACCAAAGTGAATCCCTCAAGTGGGCACTGTTCAATCAATTCAAAAGAGGCTCTGTGTCATCTTCTTTCTCCTACTGGTTCCCTCTTGATTCCTTTCTCTCTCTCTCTCTCTCTCTGTTTCTCTCTCTCTCTATTCTATATGCATGCATGAATGAATGCAGGTTGAGAATCTCTCTGGGTTGGTCTTTCTACTGCTCCACTCTGAGTTGTTGTTTCATGAGGAACACTGCATGACATTTTCTTCTGTTTAAATTACATATAGGTTCTTTCTTTTTCCATCTCAGTGTATTTTGGGGGCCATTGCAGTTATTGGGTTTCTTGTTTGGTCTACTGTTAATGCAGTGTACTTATTAAAAACTCTTTATATTTGGACAAATTCGTTCAATTCGACTGTTCATTGCCGGTGCCGCAGTTTTTCTTCTTGCTCCCTCAGATTCAATGTTTCAGTTTTTCAAACCCAGAAGAAAGCTCCCTGCCAGATGTTTTGGTCCTCTGCAGCCATAGCTGGAACAACTGCAGGTGGTTTTGCATTTCTAGTCATTTTTCTTGGGCTTTATTGTTGTTATGTGTTACGCCGTAGAATCCCCTCCAATAGAAATTCCGAGACCGGTTCTTCCGACCCTTCTACTCTAGGTACAACAATTAATTTTCATAATTTTGTTGATCCTTTTTGCTGTAGTGTCTTGTTGAAACTTTCTTACGTATTCGAGTGGTTTTAATATTACTGATCAAATATGGGCAGTGGAATGGAATAGGGGGGGCCGGATATCGACTGCCGGTTGTGGCCCGGTGATTGAGCATCAAGGTGCTAGGCCGTTTACGCTCGAAGAGTTAGAACAAGCGACGAAGAATTTTAGCGAGGCCAATCTTGTCGGTGCTGGTAGTTTTGGTTTGGTGTACAAGGGTTTACTCCTTGATGGTACAATTGTAGCAATCAAACGGCGTTTAGGCTCTCCGAAACAGGAATTTGTCGAAGAGGTATATGCTAATCTACTGAAGGAAGTTTCTTGCTATATTCCCTAGGCTTTGTTTCTTCCCCGTATCTTCGTTCATACTGCTTCTCTTGTTTGGTGAATAGTATTTTTGTGCTTATGCTTTTTAAGAAACAAAATCGGTATACAAATCGGAGAAAAAGCTATCACACTCTTGTGACATCTTATCAAGTGTGTGAGAATGTGCTCGCAGCAATAATAAACACAACTATAGTGTATTTGGTTATATTTGTCAGTTAATATATATCAGCTTGAGATTATGGTTGGAGTTGGGATTTTTGATTCAGATTAACACAATTAATTGCGAAAACGCGGCTTGTTGGAGACCTGAATTATGTAATAGTGAGTTGCATTTTATATCCTCTAGCCTCTGCTATATCTGTTTCTCATCAGCGTGAAAATGATAAACAGGTATGTCGTTCCTCTGCCAGTTCTGTTTTGTTGGGTTGAGTTGCTCCGATGCCCAGCCAGTTCTTGTTCCTTTCCTCTTACTTTTCACTTTAACTTGTATGTTTCTCGAATAGGGTATACCCACCCTTGTTTAATCAAAAAAAAAAGAAAATGATAAACAGGTTAAGAGACTAGCAGATATTTGGCATCGCAACCTCGTTACTCTCATTGGTTATTGCCAGGAAGGGGGGCTGCAAATGGTAGTATCTGAATATTTGCCTAATGGAAGTGTATGTGGTCATCTATATGGTAATATTTACTTTGCCAAAACCATTGAATTAAGATTTTACTTTCCATTCTAAATCACTTTGAGCTTAGCAGATACCGGCAAAGATTCAGTAACAAGGTTAGAGTTCAAGCAAAGGCTTTCAATCGCCATAGGAGTAGCCAAAGGTAACCGACTACAGAACCTTTTTTTTTTTTGCTCCATCCTTCCGAAAAAAAAAAAAAAAATGAAAAGCAGGCATTGATGTCTGATTCACCAAAGCCACTTAATGTATCCGAATGACATTTTAATGCTATCTTAAACTGCAGGTTTGTTCCATCTACATAGTCTAGCACCTCCGTTGGTACACAAGGACTTCAAAACAAGTAATGTATTGGTTGATGAGAACTTCATTGCAAAGGTAGCAGATGCTGGAATTGTTAGATTAGTTCAAAGGTCAGAAGATGTCGGTTCATCCCACACATCTGGCCGCAATATCTTCCGGGATCCAGAGTGCGTTCCACTGATACATCTAGAGACCATATAAAATCAATTTGCCTATATGCCACTCTTTCTTTGTATGCTTGTATACATAGAAACATACATAAACAGTGACATGCGCACAACAGCAACGCACTCAATCACGAACGCACATCAAACACGGGCATAGATGTACAGGCGCACACAAGAGAGGCTAGGAGGATACATTCCAGGCGGTATTCTTTCTTTGAATCAATGCCGGAGCATTGTAGTTAATGATAATATTTGAAGTTTGAAATTCATGATTTTTTTTTTTGAATTTTTTCTACCAAAAGAATAACTAATTTCAAAGTAGAATTTCAACAGCTGGTACAGGTTTTTTTGGTTTCAAGGTATAGGATTACCTAAGTTGAACTTCTGCTTTTTGATTGAGGGAATGTTGAGAGGCTTATTCAATTGGCACTACACATTTTTGTCTGTGGTTGATACACTGGAAAGAACATCCAGAAGCCAGGGATTTGGTTTCTAAAAATATCAAATGCCCTAGATCATCTCCAATGTAGTGTATTGCTAAGTTACAAATTTCTCTAGCATTGACTTTGAGAAGGAAACATTAGCATTCAAATCTTTTGTAGTTTATTTGACCCTTTCTTTGTATGATTTTTTTGTCCCAAAAGTGCTCTTTATGGAAGAACTTTTGTGAACCATAATAGCTCGCTCAAAAGCTATTTCAAGAAAAAGACATCTTACAATCTTTATTTAGTTAAGCTGGAATAACACAAACTTACTGATGTACCACTAGTTCAGCAGTTATTGTCCTAATTTTGATGCAGTAAAATGACTAGTATCATTTTTCGTAGGGTAAATTCATCAGGGCAACTGTCTGAAAGCAGTGACGTCTACAGCTTCGGGGTGTTCCTCTTGGAGCTCATTACTGGCCAAGAGGTAGTGCGCCATATCCCTCCAGAACCACAGGAATGCTTGGTCCAGTGGGTAATGCAACACTCGAAAAAAAATTCCTTTCGCTAGTAATGAAATGTTGGTTTTATGTTTCCTTTGCTTTATATTTTCATATAGCGTAATGAAAGCACTGCAGAATATACTGAATGACAACTCGATCATTTGTTTTGCTTCTGCCACATGTGCTAAGGATGATGTGTGAGCCTGTGAGGTTTATTCTCATGTGGCCACATCAAATAATAATTAAAGCGAAAAGTTTGTTCCAACATCTTGAGTTGAGCTCAGATTAGAAGTTTCCAATATGAAGAGGCTAGCTTTAGCAGAGACTATGGAGCAAAACTCTCATATTTTGCAGTAAAACTATTTCATGGTTGTAGTAATTGAAAATATACTTCTTCTTGAAATCTAGAAACTAGTTTAGCAAAAAGTACCGAGAAGTTGAAACCGCTTGATATGAGATGCAATATAATGGCAAGGTAGGTGACAGGATGAAGCAACTAGTTTACCACTCTCACTAAGATCCTCAATAATGAATCTTTTGACTATTTGAATGTTACTGTTTTTCACCGTCAGAAAGCAACATTTGTAGCTTGTTAAGACGAAGAACTTCAAAAGTTCTTTAATGGACAACTTAGTAATTCTACTTGTACAATTGAGAGGCGAAGACCAAATTAAGTTGCAACTAGCAATAGCATCTTGTTAGCTCCAATTATTTGCTTTCTTGTTGAAGTGTACTTGTATTGACTTTTTAATTACTGCTAGGTGGAAGCACATTTCAGTTCAAACGAAATCGTCGACCAAAGATTAGGAAGCAGTTTTACTTCTGAAGGGATGAAAGAATTAATTCAGTTGACTCTTCGATGCTTGAATCCATCTGGAAGAGGCCGACCGAAGATGAGAGAAATCGTAGCGGAGCTGGACAGGATTCTTGAGATGGAGATGACACTGACGACAGTTATGGGCGACGGAACGGCTATAGTCACCCTAGGAAGCCAGTTATTTACATCTTCTTGAAAAGAAAAAGCTCTGATCAGTTCAAAGCCACTTCTTATCGCGGCTTGTTAATTTTAATCAAAGCAACTATTTGCTGTTTACTTTGGTAAAGAAAATTTGTAGAGCTATGTGTGTGTGTGTGTGTATTAATGTCTAATTGTTGGGTGCCAATATTGTTTCTGACCTATTAATGCATGTCAATCTACTTTTTCATTTAGTTAGTGTATTCCATTGGTTTTATTGGTGAAAAACTAAAATTTCATTTTAAACTCAATCCGGATTCGAACACGAGATCCAGATCCGTAACTACACAATGAGCCTCTTTTCTGTCTAAATTTATCAAACAAACTTGTTATGGCCCTGTTATGAGCCACTGACCCAATAAATCTTGTCAAATGCAATCAAATTGAAATATCAGGATTGTGCAGGGACTATCCCAAGTTTTACCATTAGGTTTGTGAAATAAATTTTGAATTCAATATATCAATTATTATTTGGGTCATATTTGGATGCATGAATATATATCTTATTCAGAATATCATTATAATTTATATAAAAAGTTTATTCATTTGGTAAATTTTTTGAAGATAATTAATTTGACCTGCTCGATCGAAGCACTGGTACAGAAGCCCTACTCGTAAGTGAACTTATGATTAATGGAGCATTCTCAGTGTATATTTTAATATATTTTTTCGAATAGCACTATTTATTTATATTTAATTAGTATTAATTTATTATTATCAATAAGCTGGAATAGCTCAGATGGTTAGAGCGTGTGGCTGTTAACCACAAGGTCGAAGGTTCAAGCCCTTCTTCTAGCGATAATTAGTTTTTTTATTAAATTTAATTATTATATATTGATGATTATTTTTATTAAATTTTAACTTCAATTTATGATAATGCAGAAGATCTGGCATGTTACTTAGAATGTTCTCTTTTTCTCATTTAGGGTCAATTACTTATTTTCCTAATTGAATTAATGAGCATATATAGCTTCTTAAGCTCTCCTCGCAATAGTAGTAGTAAAAGATCAATTTACTATATAGATCTTTTTATCACTTAGTAGCACTTATTTATTTTCCCAGTTCTTAATTTGAACGAATAATAGCTTCTTAAGCTGTAGAAATTGTTTAGTACTTAGGTTTTTTTTTTTTTTATTTGGCTAAATAGCAAAAATTTCCTCTTGCACTATGTAGGCTGTTTCCCATGATACTTTGAACTAGAAGAGATGGTTAAGATAAAGAAAAGATTATTTAATTAAAGAACCCACTGCATTAACTTTATATATATATATATATATATATATATATATATATATATATATAGTATTTGATGCTATTAATATTTTTATTATTCGATGTATATTTTTAATTATTTTTATTTTTTAGATTATATTATTTTATTAATTATTTATTAAATTCTACAAAGTTATTATCATCCTAACTACATATCATTTTACTTAAGAATCAAAAATAATTTGATAGTACGTTGATTTGGTGCTATATATTAATAATATAGTAATATAGTTTTATAAAAATAAATAAATAAATATATATATATATATATATATATATATATATATATATATATATATATATATATAACATAAGGGCCATACTTTGTTAATAGCCTTACTTTGTTAAGAACCATTTTGAGGAATATTAGGTAAAAAAAAAAAAGGTGGAACAAAAAAAACAACTCCCCTCCTAGTCACCTTACACTGGATAAAGCCATGAAGATCTCTCCAAATGCCATTTAAATCTCAGAAAAGAGAGTAACCCAAGTCGACGAAATCGGTCGATGACGACGACGAAGACGAAAAGGACGAGGAGTATGTCTCCATACCCTGAGGATATGATCCATAATTAGCATTACCCTGCATCAAGGAAGAGCCAAACTCATCCATACAAACATGTTCACTTGGTGATGTAGGGAGCCCACATGCATCGTTATACTCCCACGAGGGCTTATGATCCACCCACGTAGGGAACTCCTCTAAGCTCATTGCACTCTTTTCACCACAACTATGTGAGTCCAAAACAGACCCACTTGTTAGAGTATGAGGGATGGAACTATAGCTAGTGGTATCTTTGCTTTGAGTAGAATCGCGCGTCGACGAAGGAGGAATGAGGTAACTCTCAGGGATTATGCTGCTTAAGTACCCAGACTTGGTATCATCAGAAAAAAAGAAGTCACTGGCAACAGTGCCATCATGGTCATTTTGATTATGATGATGATGATGATCATGATTATGACTAGTTGGCAATAAGTTCTGAGTAGTTGGTTGCATGGGGAGTGTAGGAGTAGGAGGAGCGGCCACTGTTAATGGTGGGGTGAACAAGGTTTGAGTAGTGTGGAAGGGAGTGTAGAGGGAAGTAGTTGCAGTAGAGTAGATGAAGTTGGTTTTGGCTTGTGTTCCTTTCATGGAGAGAGCAGCTCTATCATAAGCCAAAGCAGCTTCATGGGCAGTGTCAAAAGTCCCAAGCCAATGCCTCTCTTTTGTTGTGGGGTCTCTTATCTCAGCTGCATATCTCCCCCATGGCCTCCTCCTCACTCCAAGGAACCTCCCAGGCTCTATGGGTTTCCTCCTCCCTCTTCTCTCATTTGAGTTTGAGGGGGAGGTTGATGATGATGATTGTGGTGGTGATGAGTAGTAGTTTGCTGGGTTGGTCTCATTTTGATTTATAATTGTGGGGCTGTTGTTGGGTCCTTGAGAGCTTTGTGGAGTTGGGTTTGAGGTTTTTGAGGAGGACATTTTGGTGGGGAGAAGAGGAGAAGTAGAAGGGATTAGAGGGAGTGTGTGAAGTTGTTTTGGTGGAGTGAGGGGGAGAGAGGGCCATGAGGGGTATTTAAATGGGTGTTGTTTGATGTGCTGGGGCCTGGGAGGGAAAAGGGAGACTCTCTGTAGTTCATTTTTTAATAATAAATTCATATTTGAAGTGGGTCAAATCACTTTTTTTTTTTTTTTTTTTTTTTCTTTACTAGACTCTGTTCTGAATTAAAGTTAAATTTTAAATTGATAGTTCAAGGGAACATATGGATTCATGTACTACTAAGCTAATCTCTGATCATAGCAATTTAAATAGCATCTGCATTTACTATGAGTTGTATTATTTGATTAAACAAAATCCAGAATGAAATACATGGAAATTGAATAGTTAAGATCACAAATCTCTCAAAATCAGAATGGAATATTTACTGATATGCTTTTATGTTATGAATGCATGCTCTAGTTTTTCAGAAAAGAAAAGGAAAGGATTAATCTGTGACTTAACAATAGAATTAATTAATTTGCATGCAGCCATGCATGTTGAGTTGCTTAAATATATTTCTAATTTGCACCATTTCCTAGCTAAGTAAGATTTTCTCCCAGGTGCTCCCTTCTCTTCTTTAGATACCTTTGGGTGGAGCAGTTAGGATGGTCTCAAAATTGCATGAAAACTTCATATGAATGGAGACATTAATTCCTTCTATGGCATTTTCTTGTTATCTATAGCTTAAATTCAATGACCTTCACTCTTTGACCCCCTCAATAAAATCCATACTTTGTGTGTCTCTCCTTCATGTGCATGAAACTAAATCTATTAGTATATTTGTGCTCCACAAGTGTTAAGTCCATATAATTAATGAGCAATTATTTAAGAGACAATGATATCAAAGTGGATAAACAAGTGAACTATAAGCTTTCATGTGTGTTCAAAAGCAGTTTTGCAAGGGCAATAAGGAATTAATTTTATGGGTCAAAAGGTGGGAGACAGGGTCAACAATTCAATGCCTAAGCAAATAGCATCAACTATATATTTAAGTGGGTCTCATGTGAAGCACATAATAAGAACAAGCTAAGTGGAAACATGGCATTTGTCATGGCATCCTTTATGTTCAACCTTTCTCAAAACTTGGGCTTTTAACAAGTCCAAAAATTCAAACTTAATTAAGCTAATGACCCCACTCCAATTTTCTTTCCCTCCTTTTCCTTTAGCAATTAATACAAAAAAAAAAATATTAGTGCCCCCACAAAGTCACTATAACGCTCCTTGCCCCACTATTGAAGGACAAAGTACCAATAAATTATGTTATCAAAAAACAAAAAAACAAAAAAAAAACACACCAAGGCAATCACATGAAGTTACAATATTACATATTTTTATAAGAAAAATGTTAAGATCTAGCTTAAAACATTTGAGCGGGTAATTTTGAAATCCCTCACTTAGTTACTTCATATTTTCAGCTAAATTTATTTCAAAAAATAACCAAAGCGAATAATATGTTATCTTTCTCTCTCTAAAAAAAAAAAAAAAACATCGGAGCTGATAGTATATTTTGAACATTTCTATTCAAACGACTTTTTTAGAAGCTTCAGCTGAGACAAACAAATTTTTAGTTTAGTCCGGAGTTGAATATGATAATTAGTTCTACTTGCTTTAGCAACCTCACAGTTTGGGCAATGCTCACCCAAATAGCTAGTAACAGAACAAAAAGGAACCTTACTTTGCTCTTAGGCCCTAACAATCCTTTTAGAATCTATAAGTAGTACAAATTTATTCTCCTTGAGCAGTATCATAGCTTGATATCTTGCTTTATATGTGAAATTTGTATGTATTGGTATGTCATATATATATGTGAGAGAAAAAGGTTGTAGACAACATGCATGCTGTGCAACAACAACAAAGTCAAGCCTGCCTGAAAAGGTGTGTGTGCAAAGGTGGGTCTTATGTGGAGAAACAGTGTGAATAAATGATTGAAGATAATCTCTAGGGTTTAGTGGTTCCTTAATTATTAGAGTCAGAAAGAGTAATGCTGAACACATAAAATGAATTTGTGAGCTCTGAATTCACCAGTTCGGTGCAAGTGAGCTGAGCAAAACATTTTCTTTTGGAGAGCAATGGAATTTCATAAATTGTAGTGGTAAGGTGCTTAAGCTTACTATTTTGTTTTGGAAGTGGAATAATGCACAGCTCCCAAAGCACATGCATGCCATTGTTGTTAACACAATAGGTCACCCGGGATTTTGGGAATGTCTTTATACTACTTTGACTTACTTGAGAAAGAGAGAGAGAGAGAGAGAGATGGTGAGTGATTGCTTTAACTAAAAATATAATGAGATGGTAAGAAAAGCTAAAGAGAGCACTAAATTAAAAACATGCTAATTGGTTTGTCTAAGGAAGTGGGGAAGATTTTGCTCTTACAAACAAATTGGCTTAATTTCTTGGAGCAGAAATATCGACAACATACAAGTTATTATCGTTCGATAAATAAATGATGCATTAAATCTGATCATTATTCACGGAATAAATACATTTAATTAGATTCATCTAAACTTTTTTTGTACCTCGAACAAAAGAAAAAGAGAATGGGCTTAGCATGTAGAAGCGCAAATTATTTTTAGCTTATATATATTGCCCGGTCATGAAGTCAAAAGGCCATTTTGATTCGGTCGCGTGATTTTTTTTTTTTTTTTTTTTTTGATATATTGGATTGAATACTAATTCCCAAAGTAACTAATCAAGTTAAGGAAGACAAAGTTTGGCCTCGTTATTGTGTTAAAGTACGTACTTAGACCTGAAATTCAGCTTGAGTTGGCAGAGAAGTGGAAACCTAATTTAAAGTGGTAATTAGAGTTCCAAGAAATAATTTGGATTAATCAAAAGTTATAGTATAATATATATATATATATATATATATATATATATATATATATATATATATATATATATATATATATGTTAATACTAAGTGTACACTCCAAATAGGGTGTACATCTTACACCCCATTCATTCAAGAATTGAGTGAATTTTACCGGTCACTTCGAAGTAGGAGTGTCAATCCAGCTCATTGTTCGTGAGCCAGCTTGTGTTCGGCTCGAAATGAGCTTGAGATCGGATCACTAGTTTAGTAAACGAGCCGAACTCGAGCCGAATTTTTCAGCTCGTTTAATAAACGAGCCAAACACGAGCCGAATTTTTCGGCTCGATATTTAAACGAGCCAGCTCATGTTCGGTTCGTTTATTAAACGAGCCGAATATGAGCCGACCCCAGCTCGCTCTTGTTCGGCTCGTTGACACCCTGTTTCGAAGTGACCGATGAGTAAGTCCCACTCTTGGATAGAGTGATGTGTATGATATACATCTTATTTGGGGTATATATATATATATATATATATATATATATAAAATATATATATATACTTATTATATATAGTGTGAGATTAGTGATAATTCCTAATAGAGAATGATTACATTGGAAGACAAAATCAACTCAAGTTCTAAAATTATGTCATGCATGTGAAAGAGCAATGATAAATAAGCCGGCCCTAAGTCGTGCATTTGCATCCATAGCTAGCAACAACACCATCAAGAAAGAAAGAAAAAAAAATTTAAAAATTAAAAAAAAAAAAAAAGATTAATTACACCATTTGTCCCCATCTTTCTTTCCTTGCAATTAGACCACTAACTAGCTAGGTTGATTAATTGCACCATAGGTACCTAATCTTTTCCCATTGATTCCTAACCTCTTCTCTTATATATAAGTACCCATCACGTCAAACCTAATCTCATCATCCTAATATTGTCCTTCACATCTAGAACCACTGCATGCTCTTTTCGAACAATCTATGCATGCTTTGCGGTCGAGTCAAACGCATTATTAAGCTTTTACATAAACATAATAAATAAAATTTGCGAAAAATTAGACGGTTGGGATCAAACTGTCACAAAATATAACTACATTTTAGTGCAACCGTTTTTCTTCAACAACTCAAAAAATGAAGAACTTGAATGATCAGAAAATATTTGTTTTGATTTCAGTACATTTCACTCAACGGGCCGACCCCTGCAATTAATATAGCTTTGCATTCTACTGGATTAATTTTATGGTTCAAAAGTAGTTTGGACTTAAATTGGGCCAACATTTTTCTTAGCTAATGTTGTTCGTCCAACACAAACAGGTGGGTCCGCAATTGGAATGTACTAATATGTATGTTAATGGGTATGGATATCCAAAATTATATCCGAATGCAAATCCGAATTAGACGGATGTGACTTATGCTAAAGAATGAAGTTCCAATAAAATTAGGCTCGGATACGAGTTTTAGATTAGGATAATGCGAGATAATTAATAGAGGTGAGTGGATGCACAATAAAATTGGATCCATTAAATGGGATTAGATTAGGATACTGAGTGACTATTGATACCAGTAAGGAGCATGATAAGTCGTTGGCGAGGTTTTTGAATTTGATGCAAATCCAACGGCCACCTTGATCCCAATCAAAACCAGTTCGGGCTCGATCGGGTTTGAACCCAAAAAAAAAAAAAAAAAAAAAAAAGCAATCTAAGCGGGTTAGGAAATACACGGGCACTAAAAAATACTGCAGTGTGTAGAGAGAATAAATTTTTAAGTGTCATTTAAGCTTTGTGTGTGATTGCACAAAAGCATATGGTGGTTATATTAAAAAAGTGTATAAGAAAAATATGTATCGTATAAAGTCAATTAACATATATTTTTTGTAGTCTCACCCAAAATGTAGGAATATTTTTTTACCTGCTTTCTCACAAATTTTTTTGGCACGATAACACTAACTAGCCTTCCATATCAGATGGCCTTAAATATAGTTCTTAAGTTAGTTTAGTTTATCTGATTGACCACCTCATTAAAAAATAATTGCCGGTGTTGTTTTTTTTTTTTTTTTTTTTTTTGGAGAGAGAGAAAAATAACATGCTATCTGTTTCGTTTACTTTTAAAATAAATTTAGATAAAAATATGAAGCAATTAGGCTTTGAACTCGGGACGGATATCAACCGCTAAGCTCTTTGCCACTTGCGCTAGGAACAGTCGATTACTAGTGTTATGCATAGTCAATGATTCATACTCAATATATTTATAATATATATATATATATATATATATATATATATATATATATATATATATGGCCCGGCTACTATGCTTGTATAAGCACTAAGTAATTAGTGCTTATAAGTTTTAAGTTTTCTACCGTTAAATCTATTTATTTAACTAATTTTATCTCTTAAATCATGCTATTCCACCAACAATCCATTTAACCCAATAAGCTCACTATCTTCCTAACCACACATTCTTTTGGCTAAAAATATACAAACATCAAAGATTTGTACTTTTAAAAACATAGATTGAGCTCCTATACTTTTAAAAGTAGCAAGTCATTGGTGCTTGTAAGTTTTTAATTCTTGAATGAAAAAATATGTGATTAGAATGATAGTAGGCTTCTTAGGTTTAGTAGATAGTTGGTGAAATAGTATTTGCCGAGACACGGTCCTTCTTGAAGCTCCAAACGGTAACAAAAAATGAAAGCATTGGTGGTGGAGTCGGAATTTCTCCTTTTCTTCTTCAAGGTTCTTTCAAGGTTCTATTTGGTTGTGAGATAAAAGAGAAATAACTCTCTTTATTTCACTATTTTTACCAAGCGAAAATAAAAAATGACTGGAGATAAAAGTATAAAATAATTATTGCTTAACAGATTATTTTTGGATAATCTGTTAAAAAATATTCTAATCTTTTGTGATAGGGTTTATGCCTCGAGGCAGTGAATAATTTTTTTTTTTTTTTTTTTTTTTGTGAAATATCAAATAGCCAAAAAAAAGTTTGTTTATGATCTACTAATTTGTGAACATCAACTCATCCTGCTTGGAAACAGCAGCAACTAATAATTCATCACAAATAATACCTACGTTATTCAGATTCGTTTGTTTCACGCTTTGATAACTGGATTTATTAATCTATGGTCGTCGTCAACTGGGTCAAGAATATTATTACTATCATTACAATTGGAGGTATGTTTCTTCTACATTATTTCATTACTTAGCTTGAAGTTAAAACTGGTTTTCTATATGCTTTTTCTCATTCACTTGAGCTGTTACTTTTCATCATGCAGTTCCCGTCAAATCCTCACAATTTATCAGCTCATCTACCAAAGATGAGTGAATGCTATAACACCATCTCCAGTTTTTCACTCACACTCTAATATTACTTTTGTAGCAGTTGTGCATAGTCCTAATCGACTCGATGATCATGAAAAAGGCGGATCGCACGACATTCTTCGTGTCATCACGCCAAACTGAGCCGGTTTAGACCAACTCTGATTTCCGGTTCTCATCAGAGAGAAAAATCAAAAACAAATGAGACAAATTAAACTCATTTATTGTTAGCCAACAAAAATAGAAAATCACATATCTTAATCAATGCTTTCTAGGACATTGTTTGCGAGTGTAATCTATGAGTGATGATAGATACTATTCCCAAAACAATATATATATCTCCATTTCAAAAGTTCTTTAGGAAATAGATCTCCATTTCAATCAAAATGCATGGATGAGTACTTTAAAGCCAGCCCAATTAATGGACTTGTTGAATACGAACACGATCGGGTAATCCAAATTGCTCCCTTAATTAATAATGGGGTGTTAATGTGAGGTAGATATCAAATGGGTTTGACCTGATCAGATAGTGATGTCTAAATAGACTAGTCCTGAACAGATCTAACACATTTTGATTGAAAATTTAGTCGGGTCCAATCCAATCCGCCATTGTAAAACCCACTAGAAACATTAATTTATCTAGTTATAGAACTCCGATCTCATCCAAGTCTATCAATACATCAATCAAATTCTACAGCACCGGTCAATTTGGTCCGTCAAACCGACCCATTACGGACTCACTGATCAAATCTTACCTGATACGGTTGAAGAGTCAAAATTAGAACCGAACCAAAAAGTAAACCCATTCAGATATTGATTGACTGAATAAAGTTGGGTCAACGCTGCAACGCTGCAGCACCTCATAATTACCGTCCAACCCAAATTTATTTACTTATTATTAAATTTTTATTTTTTTTTTTTAAAAAAAATAATAATAATAACCAAGCCCCATTTCTATACTCACCTACTACGTTTTTAATAGCAGCACCCTCCGACGCCGACGTGGAAGCGATCACGACCGTCCGTTATCTTCCATCCCTGCGCCGGTGTTCCCGACCCCGTCGAAACCGCCCGCTGGGCCCCACACCGCAGTACGCCACGCGTCGTCCTCCCATTGGCTCCCTGCGCCCGTGACGAATTCCGTGTCTGGCAACGAGCAGCAGTACCGGGCCCCACCGCTCGCCGTGTCTCCCTCCGACGATCCAAATGACGAAAATGCCCCCGCATTTGCGGGAAAACCACGATCCCGCCATTTTCCCCTCGCGCGCGATCGGACGGCCCAAAATTATTAACTCCTAGACCTTACAACCGTAAAATTGTCTCTCCGTACCTACAAGCATTCCTAAATTTCTAAAATAAAATAAAATAAAATAAAATAAATGATGATCTCCGATATGATGCCACATTATTATTTTTATTAACTTTTATTTTTTGCTCAATTTAACTTGCTTTTTGAAGAATATTCGATAAAACAAAAAATTTAAATCTTTAACTCTATGTACTTAGAAATAAAAGCTTCAATTAGCTTTATTTGAGGCTCTAGATATGTTTTGATATGCTATAAAGTGGTGTTAAAAAATTTTTTATATGATACTTTTGTATAATAATTTATCTAAATAATTAAATAATTTTAAAACTTAAGTATGCAGGACATTAAATAATTTTAAAATTTTTATAATTTTTTAACAGAATGGGTCCTGCTACATATGCGTAAATTATATTATAACTTCAAAAAATAAAAAAAAAAAAAAAAATAAAGCGGTGGTGTACGACATGTACTTGTGCAGCGGGTCCACGTAATAATTTGTCCTGGACGAGGCTAAGGACTACCGACAACTTTTCCAAGGCCGAGAAAGCCCACCGGATCGGAGTCCAACCCCACCACCCGATATAAATACCAAACTCCGACAACGCTCCGCCTTTGTGCCACGTGTCACACCTCCCTCCCCTGAGCTCGAAATTACACGCAAGCGGATGGATCGTCCAATCAGATTAAAAGATCCAACCGCGAGAGGGCATTTTGGTAATTTTACCTTTTTTTTTTTTTTTTTTTGGTTGGGTTATTCAACAAATTCGACCTGCTAATTATTTATTGGTTTAATGCGAGGGGTAGGAGAGGGGGGGGGAATTAGAATTACCGTTCGAGTGGGGGTGTATTTAATGCTGGAGAGCTGAGTAGTAGTGAGTATGGTATAAAATCACAGAGCCCCCCTTAAACTATACACAATTCTAAATTGTCCCCATGAACTTTTGATTTTTTTTTTTTCTTTGGCTCATATTCGCTTAGCTTTTAATTTTTTAAATTAAATAATTTCAACGAAGTGGATTCAGCATTCTATCTAAAATTTTAGTTTTGTTAAAGTAAATAAAGGTTTAAAATTAGAAGTAAAGCGGAGGGGGTGGTTCTTTGAGACTGAGGTTTAATTGCGGGGGGTCTGAGTAAAATTTTTCTCATTTAATAATGACGCCCTTTTTCTCTTTTGTTGGCGGGTATTAAACCGTGTGACGAAAAGGAGGCGAAAAAAAGATCAACGAGGAGAGAGAAAGAGGGGGAGAGAGGAGAGAGAGAAGAGGAGAAGCGAAGCAGCTGAGAGAGAGAGAGAGAGAGAGAGAGAGAGAGGGGAGTGGGAAAAGAGGAGGAAAAAAAAAAGGGAGAAAAAAGGGGGGGCGGGGATTTGGGAAAAAAATCGACTCGATCGGTTTCGGTGCAGTAAATCGGTCCCCATTTCCCCGTTTCCGCGCGATCGAGAGGCCTCCGGGACGTTCCAGATCCTTCCAGAAGAAAACCCTGCTCGATTCCCGAGGAAGGGGATGTACGGGCGCAGCAAAGCCTCCGAGGAGGGCAGCGGACGCGATCCGGATACGGGGATCGAAGGTGCTCAGCTTCTTCGTTTCAATTTGGCCCCTCTTTTTGTGGGTTTTTTTTTCTTTTTCGGAGTAGGGATTTGTTTTTTGGGGGATGGGGGCGAGGAGGAAGGTGTGGAATGAGGTTAGGTTTTTGGGGGGTTTGGGAATGGTTAGTGTTTGTTAGTGAGCGGCGAATTCACTGTGCTTTTTTGGGCATTTGCTGTTGCAGAATCAATGTGGAGGTTGGGGTTGGGCGGCGAATTCCAGCTTCCCGAGAGACCCGGCGAGCAGGATTGCGCCTTCTATCTCCGCACGGGGACGTGCGGCTACGGAGAGAGGTGCCGCTACAATCACCCTCGCGATCGCGGCGGAGCGGTGAGCGCTCGCACAATTCATCTCTACTCTAAACTGTTTCTGGGAAATTTTGTTGCTCCGCTTGTCCAGTAGAGTACAAAATAATGCACGTCGTTTTATTGCTCACGTGTTGGATTTGGCAGTTGGTTTTGATTGGCTGTTGCTGATTTGGAAAGAAAGTTCCCGTCTTTTAGTAATTGAAGTTAGAAACTTTGTAGATCATTGTTTTAATTATCTTCCTCATTTCGTGTTTTAGTTTGCTGGAGCTGGAAGGACTTTTGCAATGGAGTATCCGGAGAGATCTGGGCAACCTGTTTGTGAGGTACTATGTTTTTTCTCTCATTGTTTATATTGAGTAAGGAAAAACAAATGCTGTTCTGTCTTTTCTTAACCTGCGACAATGTTCATAATTTTCAGTATTATATGAAGACCGGAAATTGCAAATATGGTTCAACATGCAAATATGATCACCCAAGATATGGAGCTGGATCCGCGCCGCCGCTTATGCTAAATTGTTTTGGATTCCCGTTGCGCCCGGTTGGAAATACTCTTCTTAATGTATTCTGATTTTTTTTTCTTTTTTTTTTTTTTTTTTTATCGCACGCAATGTTTTGTTATGCCAATGTGCTGATCATTTTGGCGGTTCTACAAAATGCAGGGTGAGAAAGAGTGCTCCTACTATATGAAGACCGGCCAATGCAAGTTTGGTTCGACTTGTAAATTTGATCACCCACAACCTGGTGCCGCCTCGGTGCCATCTCCTGCACCGGCATTTTATTCGACGGTGCAGCCTTCTTCGGTTCCTTCAACTCATCAATACCCAACATTGGGAAGTTGGCAAGTCGGCAGGCCTCCGATGGTACCTGCTGGATCGTACGTCTCAGGCTCTTATGGTCCTATGCTGGTCTCCCCTGGAGTTGTACCAATGCAAGCCTGGAGCCCCTATGCGGTCTGTCTGTAAAAACTTACGGTTCAGTTTTTCTGATGTAGTGGAAGAAGTTTCTAATAAGAAAGCTAATTTATTACTGAGAAATTTATATGCAGATCTTCGACTTTTCAGATAATTTCAAAATGTTTACTGAATTTTTATATTCTCGCATTAATCCCTGGGCTTTAAGGTTTTTATTTCATAAAAGTCCATGTCGGTCATCTTTCAGAGGAATTTAAGGATCTTCTATTAGTAGTTTTTTTTGTCCTTTCTTATTATTAGTAACTTCGTATGTATAAAAACAAAAAAAAAGAAAAATTTACAAGTACTAATGAAATATTCTTAAATTCCACTTAGAAAACTTTTGTCGTAAAAGCTAGGGAGTGTATATAG
Organism: Tillandsia fasciculata; assembly: GCA_029168755.2. Classification (NCBI taxonomy): domain Eukaryota; kingdom Viridiplantae; phylum Streptophyta; class Magnoliopsida; order Poales; family Bromeliaceae; genus Tillandsia; species Tillandsia fasciculata. The sequence continues at coordinate 30,584,959 of CM054930.1, forward strand.
ATGATGTTGTCCGATAATTTGCTCTTTCTTGTAAAACAGGCATCTATAAATCCAGTGGTGACTCCCGGTGGACAGCAAGTGGTTCAAGCAGGACCAGGGTATAGCTTATCACATCAAGTTTCTTCATCTATGCCGGCTTATCCCAGTTCCTATGCACCTGAGGCTTCCTCTTCTGGACCTTCAAGTAGTTACCGAAGAGAACATATTTTCCCAGAGCGGCCCGGCCAACCCGAGTGCCAGTATTACATGAGGACAGGGGATTGTAAATATGGAGCTACATGTAAATACCATCATCCTGCAGGAAGGAACATACACAGAAATAATATCTCTCTTAGCCCACTCGGTCTTCCTCTTCGTCCGGTATGCATCTCTCCAACTTGTTATTCTGTCGCGATATAGAAAACGTTTTTTTTTTCATATATGCCCCTCCAATGTGTTAAATTGCAATTATGACCCTATAAAGTTGGTATTTTCTTGTTTACCTCTGAAGACTTTGCTTATTTGAACGCGTGCCAGTCCGGAGGTATATGTGCAGAAATAGTTTTTGCTTATATACATCTGCCATGGGCATAATACAGATAATTACGGATTATATGGGCACACGCATATGCCAGCTTTGCAGTGGCATTTGCTCAATATCGCATAGTTGCAAGAGCTTTGCAGTGGCATTTGCTCAATATCGCATAGTTACAGGGGTATATACAGAAAAAAGAGCTGATCGGTTTTCATCATTCATCGCATAGTTGCAGGGTATATACAGAAAAAAAGAGTTGATCAGTTTTCATCATTGAAAATTGATACTTACTGACAATAAGTATGTACTTTTATTTGATTAATTGTTTGTTTTTAACTTGAGCAAACAACAACCAAAGTCTTGGCCCACTAACAATAATAACTCATTGGGCCCAAACCACCGGCCCAAATGCTTAAGCCCAGTTACTATTATTATTATTATTTATGAGTGTTCATAGAGAACTGAAGATTGAACAATATAGCTTCTATTGTAACGATTCGGCCCACTAACAATAATAACTCGTTGGGCCTAAACCACCGGCCCAAATGCTTAACCCAGTTATTATTATTATTATTATTATTATTATTATTATTATTTATTAGTGTTCATGTCTCTTATAGCCCAAGATCACCAAGCACTGTGCGACTTATCTCACTAGCCTTGTCATTCAGACCCTCGCTAGCGATGTGCGACTTATCTCACTAGCCTTGTCATTCAGACCCTAGCTCAGTCGGGATTTATCACACACTTCCGGCTAGTGATTGGCTCTGATACTAAATGTAACGACCCGACCCACTAACAATAATAACTTGTTGGGCCCAAACCACAGCCTAAAATACTTTAACCCAGTTATTATTACTTACGCGCATGATCTTATATATCCAATTAGAATCTCAATCCCATCCGATGTGGGACTATTGGAGTGTTACATCTATCGTGTGTAATAATTTCAATTTTGTATAATAAAACCTAGTCCAAAGTAAAGTTGTCTTTTTGCAGAGGGTGTCGCGTATCAGCTTGCTGAACTTTCCAAAATTCAAGTTGACAAACCTGATCAAATCAGATTTTATAAGAAAGTAAAGTGTAGAAAATGTTCTGTCATTAGAACTTCTAAAATTGTTGCATTGCTGTTCTGATTTTTTCTTTTCCCTGTAAGTTCTGTTTTTCTTTTTTCTTGGTTTTCTTTTCCTGAAGTTTCTGAAGTTTGCGCTTCAGAAAGTTTCGAAGTTTGTACCATGAGTAAGAAGTGGCTTTCCCATTATGTGAATTGGCTGGTCATTCCTATTGTAACCTATCACATGGTATCTATTTAGTCTGCTTCATCCATCCAATGCTTCAGTACCATTAGTATTCACATCAACTTTGCACCATACCTTAATAACATTTTGATCTGATGTACCTTGTAATCATACTTAACGAATCCATCATGATAAAGACCTTCAGATCAATTAGTTTTCCTATCTAGAATGCAGTAACACTAAAACTTTGGTCTTTTGGTTGCAAACTCTGGACAAACTGATTGGATGGTTATCTTTATTGAAAAGCTTCTTTGCTACCTCATTTTATAAGTTAATATAGTTGGTTTGAACACTTCTGTAGTTACTTTTGTTTGTGCTTATTGGGTTCTACCTTTTATTGTTTTGGCAATCATGGCTCCATATTTGGATGAGTTGGTTTGCATGTTAGGAAGAAATAGAACTTAACATATAGTACCCCTGTCCATGTGCAAGTCCGTTCCCCCCTAATTTTTTTTTTTTTTTTTTTTTTACTTTTTTTTTTATGTGATCGCAGCCATTCCTCAATTATCCGAGTGTTTGGTGGTTGACACACTGGCCCTTTTTTAGCTTTGGAAAGCAACAAATATCAAGTTTTTGCAAAGTTAAGGAATTCAGATTGGGTAAATAACACACTAATAACTTAAATCAACTAGTCTAAAGATCGACTGAAATTCGAGCCCAAATTGATTGTAGATGCATCCTGAAATTCTTTCCACTACTCTTCCTCTTTACTTGCTGGATCGTAAATTCCAGTACGAAAAGATATAGTGCCATCTCCTACTAATTCAGTCATATTTTTCTTACTTTTCCTTTGAATGCTTAGTACTTTTGACCACCTGTTTAACTCTACGTTGTGCAGAGCTCTGAATGCCACACAGGTTGTGAATACAAGTGATAATAGTTTATAATTTTGAAGAAATTTTGTACGGAAACTTGGGAAGTGCAATTGATGCGACCCAATTTTAGTAAATTTTTTCCTTTTTTGTTTCTTGACAGTGGAATTAGATTGTCTAGTTTGGACAACGAGAGTCAAATTTAGATTCATTAAATTGAGATCTAATGAATCTAAATTTGAGTTTGAGTCAGCTTGACATTTGGGTTATTTTCCGACTTTAAAGGAATTTTTGGATGAATTTCATTCATATTTTTGTGGTCACTTGTTGAATCCTGAATTGAACAATCAATTACGAACAACACTTCACAAACTATTTAGAATGTGGGAGGCTACTTGAGCAATTGAACTCTTAACTAATAACATTGTGTCAACTCTCTATCATTGTTATATCGCATTAGATGCGTGTCATGTTCTGCTACAGCTTTAATGAGACCGCTATAGGACGGTGATAGTTGCAAGAAAGAATCATGGCCTACTAGAAAAACACATAAAGCATATAAAGAGGACATATCAATTCTAAGAATGTTGTAAAGTGACTGTAGGCCGAATAAGACACCTTGATCAGTAGAAGTTTTGTTTATGCAATGAAAGTAAAAACTATTGCTTTCACAGTTGAAGTTACTGTTTCTGCATGTACATATTTTTGCATATATGTAGTTGTTGGTATCATCTGAATCAGCTTGGGTGTCTCTTTTCAAGAACTTTTACCTCGTTTGTTCCTAGGGTGCTCAGCTTTGCACATACTACGCACAGCACGGGTTCTGCAAGTTTGGGCCGACATGCAAGTTCGATCATCCTATCGGTGCTGGCAGTTACAACCCTTCGGCATCTTCACTCACCGACATGCCAGTTGCTCCCTATCCAATCGGATACTCTATTCCTACTTTGGCTTCATCTTCTTCATCCTCAGATCTACGGCCTGAATTCTTCACCGCCATGACAGCATCTTCGCTAAATCCGCCTGAATCCGGCGGCTCAATCTTTCCGAAGGGCGGCGGCGGTACAAGCCACGGCGGGCATGTCCCTAGCTCAAGCTAAGGAAATTCAAGGGGAATCGTATCCCAATTCTAATTCGGGATAATTATTCCCCGCCACAATTTTCATTGTTGATTCTTCCAAGATTCAGTCTCTGATCCCTTGTTTATCACCCTTCTTCAGAATGAATACTCATGTTCATAGAATATTTATCACTGCAACTTGTTCTCACTCAAATAAAGCTGTAGCCAACAGTAAAAAGAAAGGCATAGCAAAATACTCTGCTATTTCTCCCTCCTTTATCTTAGTAAGTATTTTTTCGATGAACCGAAAGCGAGTTCAAATTGCTCGCCGTTTTGTTTTCATACCTTGATCTTGTTGAGGGGGAAAATAGGAAAAAAGAAAAAGAAAAAGAAGCATCATTGTGTTGAAAATGCAAGTTCAAACTATTGCTCTGTGCATCTCTTCTTGGAGCAGGTATCCAATTCAATCCTTGTAAGCGAAAAAATTCAAATCCCAAATCCTTTAATTGTTGGTTGTTCCCTCTGCACAAAGCTTTAATTGTTCAGCACCTACGTTTTCACGCATGTAAAGCAAAAAAAAAAAAAAACATTAGGGAACATGTACTGTGTCAGTATATAAATCCAATGCTGTACTGTTGTCTTCGGAATCACTTGTCTGAAGAGTCCTGTTCCTTCATCTGTGCCTTTTGTGTTAAAAGGTTCATGTACATACGTAAAGAACTATATAAACCTGTACGTTGAAATATCACATGAATATAATCTTATGATTTCATGCAAAATTGATCTTATCATCATGTAGGAATGTTCAACTCCAATTTTAGCTTAAATTTTGGTGGAATTTACCAACCGAAAACGAACCACCACAAACCTCCTACAATAATATATGCACATAATTTTCGCTTAGATATAACACCAGCAAGTTACCCCAACAAATTAAAGAGCTAGCTCCAACTAACATCATCAAACATCTTCTGCTTCCAGGGGGGGGATATGTTATTTCATCAGAGTTCAAAGCCAATAACGAAAATGAATCCTCGAGTATTAACTAACTAAGCTAGTTAGTTTCTTTTACAGATATTTGTGAACCTACCTGCACCTGCACCTGAACCTGCATCTGCATCTATAACAAAATCAAAATAAACTCTTACCTATTTTGGGACCGAAAAGAGAGAGAGAAAAAAGAAAGAAAGAAAGAAATATCATCTAGATCTGTCGCGTGAGATCGCCGAGACGCGGTTCTATCCACACGACCTTGAACAATTCCGGCTCCTTCTTCTTCTTCTTTTTCTTCTTCTTCTTGGCATTCTCCTCCCCCTCCTCGTCGCTGCTGCGGGTATCGAGCAAAACATTCGCGCCAGTGATGCCGGCGGAGCTCTCAATACTCATCGTGAGCGGACAAATCGACAATCTGACCGCCCTCCCCCCGGCAGCCCGCGACAGCAAATTATCGGAATGCGTCTGCAGCATCCGCTGCCATATATTTGAGCTCTTCACCACGGCCTTCCAGTTCTGCATGGTGACGGCGCCTTTCGTGAACTCGTAGGCCACAGAAGCGTGCGCGTCCGCCACGAAGATCGTGTCCCTCCTCAAGCAGTTGCACCGGTCGTGGCCGCGGCAGTCGCATACGCCGATCCACTTCTTCTTGTCGCTCCAGACGCAGTTCGTCTCGACCACCCTCGCGCTCCACGACTCGTGGCCGACGCCGCACGAATCCACCTCCAGCTTCGACGGACCGACGCATCTGACCATGAACGCCACGCAATCGGGGGACGTCGGAGACGACACGAAGATGCACATCCGCTCGCTCATCTCCGCTTTCGGGTACTCGGGGAGGTCGACTCTCTCCGCGGTCAGAGGGTTAAAGAAGAACACGCTACGATCGCGGTGGTGCGCCAGCACCCACCCGGCCTTCGACTCGAGGCAGGTGGCTCCGCGGAGGTCTGGCAAGACGACGGTGCAGCACTTGGGATAGGAGACGTCGTGCAAGCTGCACAAGCCGTCGCGACTTCCCGTCCTGCCGTCGAGCCCGTAGACCATCAGCCAGGGATTCGTCTTGGAGAAGTTGGTGATCACATCGCGACCCGAGGGGGCGCCCCGCCAGCCCCGGCAGACCTGCCGGAAGGCCATGTAGTCACGCAGCGGCAGCCGGTCCGAGATGTCCTCCAGTAGCTCCGGTATTAGCTCCGGCCACCGCAATTCCACGCTCGACGTCAGGCGCCCGCTCTCCGTTCGTACCCACCGAGGCGGCGTCGTCGCCTCCCACTTTCGCCTCTTCGCCATGACCACTACGCTGCTACTATATTCAACAACCTACCATGCAACAAGAACCATGATCTGATCAAACGTCGTCTATAATAATATAATATAATATAATATAATATAATATAATATAATATAATATAAGAGCCTTAAAATTGTAAAATAATAATAATAATAATAATAATAATAATAATAATAAAATTTATAACGCAAAAAGTTACAGAAATAAATCACATGATCAAAATACTAATAACTATCTAAAAAAAAAAAATACGAACCAATCGTCCATCACAGAAGCAGTAAAGTTAATATATATCACAAATTTCTTGAATAATTCGTCAAAAAATTAAAAAACTTGTTTATAAATTACCTAATTAAGTTGTTACAAAATTTATCAGCAAGAAATTTCGAGAAAGAAGAGTTCATGGTACGTAGGGTTTTCACGGGAAAAAAAAAAAAAAAAAAAAAAAAAGAGAGGGTAGAAAGGAAACAAGTTTAATTTGTAAACTAAATTTAATTAATCATGGCTAAAAGTTTTAAAAAAAAAAAAAAAAGAAAACTCTTACCTCTATCTATGGATGAGTTGGAGACGAAACCCTAGAGCAGGGAACGAACGACATTAAATATTATATATTATATATTACATATACTTCCTTATTTAAATTTGCAATTAATATTAGATAGATTTTTTTGGGTCCCACGAAATCTAAGAATTGTCGTGAGTAGTTTATTCTGTTGTTATTTTTTTTTTATCTAATTTTTTTTTAAAAAAAATTATTCAAACTCACAACCATTAATTAGCTACGAATAATTCAACAAAAGCTTCTTACATAATTCGAAAAAATTCAATAGATTCATTATTAACTACCTAATTAAGTTGTTAAAAAATTGACCAGAAAAAAATTTCAATAACTATTCATGAAATTTTCGGAAAGTGCAGAATTTTTTTATTTTTTTTTTTTTTTTTTTTTTTTTTTAAGTTTTGCAAGTTAACATCAAGGAGAAAGAAGGGTTCATGGTAAATAGATTAAATTAATACATTAAATTAAATTATTGCTACGAGAAAATAAAAAATAAGCGCACCTAATTAATTCCCTACGGATGAGTTGGAGATGAACCCCAAATTAAAGGAAGAGAGCGATACAACTAATTAATTAAGTAGGTGTTGCAGAATATTATATTTAAACATATTTTTGTTTGAGATTGCAATTGAGGTTTTAAGTGTAATAAATCTCTCTATGTTTAAAAACCAAAAAAGAAAAAAAAAAAAAAAAAAAATCTCTCTAATTTACTTTTAGATATGCCTAATTTGATGCATTAAATAGATTACCAACTCTTCAAAATATTTCAAAATCTAAAATATCATTTATAATCTTTTAAACATATAAATTTATCACAATTTGTGATTTTGATATATAATTAGAGAAACATATAACTGGTCGTATTAGAAGAGGCATTTGTTAGATCTATTTTAAGACTTTTATTTGGTTGTTGTGAATTTTATTAATATTTGTTCCTATTCTTAAGAAGATCCCAGTTGGCCATGGGGATAAAGTATATATATATATTAGAAGAGGTATTTTTTTATGTTTATTATTTTAATAGCAGATCTGCATTCACAAAACATGGAGACAAAATTAAGAACAGTCAAATGATTGGATCATCATTGTAATAAATTTTTTTGCCACATTAAGGGCCCGTTTGGTCTAAATCTAAATCCGTATCGAAAACTACTACGCAGTACCACATAATTTGATTATTAATTTACATATAAGACTAATCAAAGGTCTATCAGAAATAATATGAGCTGCACTTAATCTACTAAACTTATTAGAACAGGTGCTATGGTGTTCATAAGTGAAAGTCCTGATGCTCACTCAAGCTTATGATCCAAATATAAACATGAAAAATACCTCTTCTTAGCTGCAAGCATTAAAAAACATGACTCCATTTATGTCGCAAATAAGCACCATGAAGTCAACATAGCAGTTTCATATACAAGCTCTCTTAAATCGACATAACATTATCATGCTCGCTCCGCATCGCCAGCGGAGGTGGTTGAGAAGCATTGATCCATTCTCCTTGCACTGTATAATGCAGGATATATAATCGATTAAAAACAAGGTTAAATTCATTCATGTATCACAACTTCACAGCTTACCTTGTTGCGTCGCCGTCTGGTAAGTTTCCCATCAACTCAGGGCAGTTGAGCACCCAACTACACATAGTAGATCATACCAACTTCAATAAGACTGATATGAGGGATGTTTAAGGCCACTGCGGGGCCCCTGCAGTTCTTTCGTAGGAAAGAGTAGGCGACGTCGATGACGAACTTCTTCAAGAAAGAGGAATTCCTCCTAGCCTTGATATACGAGTGGCCCATGATATACGCAGCTCCCGCGTGCTTAGCCTCTACGAGCGCCAAAAGCTCTTCCTTCACTTGCGACTCCATGTACTCTTCCTCGGGAATCTCGAAACGAACCCTGCGGCGGCGGGCCACGCTTGGCGATTCTTGCTCGTACACAGATTGCAGGCTCTGCAAGGTTTCCGATTTGCTACTCCTGACGGTGATCGAATTGCTGCTGCCCGTATTCTCGTCGGCGTCTCTCATCACCAACCTCGCGCCAAGAGAATCATCGGTTGTTATAACCGCCATTCTTCCTTCCGTAGAAGCATCGTAGCTCCCTGAGGAGGAATTTTCCTCGGCTTCCATTTGGATGAACTTGGCAATGCTCATCACTAACTGGTTCTCAAAATTTTCCTCGTCTCTCTGCACGTCCTTGTAACCGTACCTAATTATGCATCTATACATTCGGTAGGGGCGGGGTCCGATCCGCCCTATGAGGTACCGCTCATCATGAGGAACGTATGGAACAGGCACCGACTTCACACACACGAAAACCAGAACTTGATGAAAGGCAGGGAGGTTGGTGACGAAATGGGAAAAAATAGAAGGAACCCCGGTAACTAGTTCGGTGTAGATGAGTCCAATTCCAGGGACGCGCACTATCCCAAGGCTGGGGCCTAGAGTGAGGATCCATTTCATCGAAACCTTGTTTTGAAGGTCAAATTGGTACTTTCTCCGCGTGCCATAGTGCCACACATACATGATGAACATAAAGATCAAGGAGAGGACCACAGGGGCCCACCCTCCTTGGGGAACTTTCATGATCGAGGAAGAAAGATAAACAGCCTCAATCGACCCGAAGAAACAGAGGAATAGCAGGGCAAGTACGACATTCTTGTGCCATACAAAGACAATGACTAGCGCCATCAACCATGTGGTGACGAACATAACAGTCATGCAAGCGATACCTGAAATTGTAGAACAGGAAAGCATGCTCAGAAAAAATAAAGAGACGCCTCAAGGAGTACACATCCCAGATATAAAAAAGGTCAACTGTAAATTTGGTCCTTGAAGTTTGACTCGAATTTCAATTTTGTACTCGCAGTTACAGTCGTGTAACAAATTAGTCCACGAAGTTTGACTTCCTTTCAATTTTATCCTAGTAGTTTCAGTTGAAACAATTTAGCTCCAAAAGTGCACCCAATTTCAATTTCGTCTTCAGAGCTTCCAATGGTGCTGATGACTAACGTGGTGCCTTCTCTTCAGACAGCATACTAACAGAAAGACTTAATTGTTATGCAAAATAAACTTCGACGACTAAATTGTGACAATTAAACCTAGACGAAGTTTAATTGAAGTCGAGGTCAAACTTCAGAGACTACATTTGTAAGTAACCCACAAAAGAAACACAGGAAGAACTACTGATGACATACTGTAAGAGCGATATGGCAGTTTGTCTATGCTACCAACCTATTTATCACAGAGTGAGCACACTTACCATAAGCATTTCCAATAAGGGTTGTGTCACGGAAACCAATTGTTACAGCTAAACAAAGAACCATTAGGATCCAATTTATCTCAGGTATATAAATCTGGCCATAGATCCACCGAGAGGTGTGCACAACCTTGACGCGAGGGAAACATCCCAAGGCGTGGCACTGCTTGACGATTGAGAATGTTGCTGAAATGACGGCTTGGCTTGCGACGATTGCAGCGAGTGTAGCCACCACAAAAACAGGCCAAAATACAGGTTCTGCAAAATGAATGGCATTGGAAAATTGTTACAGCCGAGAATACAACCACTGTACTAAGTAACAGAAAAGATTAAGACTTACGAGGGATAGATTCATAAAAGCTTGTTGGCATATCAGAGATATTTTTAGAAAGAAATGCTGCTTGGCCCATATATTGCAGCACTAGACAAGGGTATATGAGGGTCACGAATGCAAGCTGCACAAAACAAAAGCTGGAGTAAAATAATGTAAAATTTCAAATAAAACAAATGGAAAAGCAAAGATTTGTCGGCAATAAAACAAGTGGAAAAGCAAAGTACTTATACTACATATTAGAAGTTACTTCATAATTCTGCACATTGAAAAGAAACATCAAAACACATAGCAAGACAGCTAGAAAAGTCATGCCAAGTAAAACTATGCTAAGATTTGACTAAAGAACATTTGCGAGGACTGGATAGAGATGCAAAGGAAAACTCTCTGCTGCCTTTTCTAGTATTTTTTTTTCCTACTACTTCGATACTGGAAGGAAAAATAAAGATAGTAAGAGTTATGCTTAGTTTGCATCAGCGAGCATTTGACTACAGAACCCATATTTCACTTAAGGTTTACGGTGCATTTCGTAAGTGTAAAAACATGGTAAGTTTGTCAGTGTGTTTTAATTAAAAGAAAAAAGAATTCATCAACTTTACAAGGCAACTAATATAGAAATACAGGAAACTGCAAATAGACTTGCATATGACATATAGAGATTCTGGAGAATCTTATGATAGGGTTTAAAGAGATTCTTTATTTTTCCTTTTTGAAATGCTCTTAGGTTCAACATTAAGTTCTCAAAATTTATTGAAATCAAATCTTAATTTTAAGGGTAATTAGTTTTGTCTAAAATGAAATCTGAATTTTACTATATGTATAATAAAAAGAATATCAAAATGTAATATGAAGTTATAGACATATTTTCAGCTCTACCTGCCATAAGCTGCATTCATGTTCTTGGATATAAATTTGGTCAATTGCAAGATTAGTAATAGTAAAGATACATAAAAGGGGTGCCACTCCAATCAATTTCACCAAATTTCCAAACTTTTGTCCAAGGAAGTTTCTAATAAGAGAAAATAGTTCCATCACTGGAAAAAACACATAATTACTGTAAGAAGATATCTGTGCCAACATCTGCCAAGTCATAAGAAGATTGGGATAACTTGGCCCAATGACAGTGGAAATAATCTGGAATAGCACAATGGAAAACACACAGAATATGGTTTGGGTTCGTAAGTGAAATTGATATAAAAATCTTTATTAGATTTTTTTATAATGTTAGTCACGTCATAGGGGCAACTTCTTGTTATACTTTCAAGGAGTTCTCTTTATGTTCATATTAGAAAATTCTTATGATGGACCCAACAAAAGTAATTAGCTTACATACCCTTATAGATGCATTAGTGAAATGGCCAAGGTCGGCAAACATAGCTTCCGTACCTGAAAACAATAGAATCTAAAAGTACATTAGTGTGCTTCTTATGGATGAAATATGAGAAAATAGAAAAGCCTGGCACGAGGAGGGTTCTGCCATCACCTGTTATAGAAAGAAGTATTCCTCCTAGAGAAATCCAGCCATCTTTCCCTGTCTTCTTGAAGAGCTTAAAAATGTAATGCGGAGAAAAAGCGTGACAAATTCTGGGGTTCCAGTGAATGGTGTTGTATATACCAATCACGCCGATGCATAAGAGCCAAATGATCACAATAGGTGCAAACATGAATGCAACCTTATGAGTTCCTCGGTGTTGTAAAGCAAAAAGTCCAACTAACACAATGCATGCAATGATTACCACCGCACCTATGTATCAAGCATAAATTTTCAAGACAGTCAATACAGGTAAGATTCTACAGGATTAAAGAACGTAATAGAAGTTAATACATTAAGACAAACTTTTATGCAGTCATATGCAACTCACAGAGGGAAATTATAATCATTATTCAAAGTTTCAACTGAAAGTCCAAAACCAAAAGAGCAAATCTTTGGTTTAGGCTGGTGCAGGTCTAAAAGTAGCATATGAACCCAATTCAAAACTGAACTATTTTAATTTCAATTGGAATGGCTGTAAAAAGAAGCTTAGATATAATATTTTAGCCAGAAAGGGTAAAATAGCTGATAGAGCAAAACTTCATTGGTATGTGGAGCATTTATATTGTCAATAAAAGGTTATAAGTGGCAATGGAACAGAGGAAAGGAAATTCATACCATCATGTAATCCTTTGGCACGTACTTGTAACCCAGAAATGGACGACAAGACTGAAACAACAAGCCAAAACAAAGAGAAAAATCTAGTTTAGATACACAAACATATAGTATAGTGATTCTGCACAGAGTAAGCAAGACCATAGCCAAATGAACAATGTAAGTACATACAAAAGGAACAGATTGAAGAAAGAAATAACGATTCTTACCTGAGATAGCTGGTGTGAGAACACCATCACCGATTACCATGCAGGCACCAAATAAAACTATAAGAAGTAGGCAAGTTCTCAGCCTCTTATGCTTTTCCAAAAACCTCTTCAATGGAGAAGAATTAACATAGCGAGCTGTGGTTCCATTCCCATAATATGTAGAGAGTTCCTCATCAGCTGCCTGCTGGTTAGGAAGCAAACTGAGCTTCGCATGCCTGCAAAGAAGGGAGTATAGAGCAAATGTTCCTCCTGCACAAATTTCCAACATTTTAGGTAGCTGCTTAAATGAGATCACATTAAACGAGTTAAAAAATACACACAATATTGCAAACAAACTGAGATAGTATCAAGAAGCTCAGGCTTGACTTGTTAACATCTTGGGTTAAATAAACTTCTTTTTTTCCCCTCAAACAGAGGAATTTCATGTTCATTTCAAAAGGCTCATCTGACAAACCAGCCAAGATTGATTGCTCAGGTTAGCAAAAAATTGCTGAGCTTGAGTAAACAGTCAGAGCTCATGTGGGATCTTTGAAACATTAAGTGCCAAGACAAGCCTTAGCACTCTGTTTGGGTCAACAACATTTATGCGCTACTGACAAAAAATCAAAAAATCAACTACCAACCTTCACCATTATCATCAGCGCTCAAGACTATTATAACATACTTCAGAAGAGGAATTAGAGTGATGGTCCAAAATATCAGGGAAAACACTCCAAATATTGTCTGTTCATCTCGGTGCTTCCCTAGCCCCCCCGAAAACGCACTTCTATACACGTAAAGAGGAGATGTACTTAAGTCACCATATACTACACCAAAGCTCTGATATGATAAGAGAAGTAAGTTTCTGACATAGCTCTTCCAGTGAAACTGCAAGAACAAAGGCAAATAGGTTATCAGCTATCTAGTTCTACTACATGTGTCAAGAATGCAGGTGGAATGTGGAAGTTATTTACTGTAAGAAGTACTTTAAAACCAAACTGCATGGAATTTACTCTAAACACAGACAGCTGGTGTACAATTGATATAGATACAAGAACATATATATAGTACATACATACATTATGTGTTTGCATGTCAGCGTATAATCTGCAATTCTGCACAACAATCTCTGATATAACAAAATACAAAATATATTTCCAAACAAAATTAGAAGCCCATCCATTCTGGCCGTCTTTTACTACTTACATGAATAAGTGATTGACGAACCAAGTTTATTAAACAAAATTATACGCTAGTTCTCACAAGGGCCTGATTGGCTTAACTAAACTGCAACAGAATTACTAGCTGCAGAGAAATTTCAATAAATCTCCTTAATCGATCTTCAGAGAAGTCGAAAGTAGAAAATTCAACTTCAAAGAAATCCTACTCCTCAGGCCCAAAAGCTCATCTCCGTTTCCACCAGAACAAAAGTGTTCAACTTTTTCCTAGCTAATGGCTTGTACATCAGAATCAAAGAAGCTGTTTTCGAAGCAAGGCGAAATGGCTGGTAACCAGCAACGAAAAATTAACAAGAAAGGCGGTAAAGGAACTCAAAAAACGGTCTGCCCGAATTCATCCAAGATTTGACACTCTGTATCATTTCTTCAGAAGAAGGTTATCTAATTTCTGATCCAAAGCTTCCTTCCAAAGTATAAACAACGTCTGTTCTTTTCCGGCCAAGAGTCTTCTCCGACTACGTAAATCACTCCTCCCATCATTTCTTGAAACTTATTTTGGACTCCTATTTCATACCAATCCTTTCTTTTTCCCCAGCTGATCCTAAAATGAAATATAAAGTCGAAGCCTTTACACGTCCAAAACCTCAATCATTAAACAGTTTCCTTTTTTCCAACAATAAATGTACTTAATGCTCAGAAAAACACATTTAGCAAACAAGAGGACCTACGCAACGAATCATTAACGTACCATCCCTCACTAATCTCGCTCATTTCATATCAATCGATCACAATCCTACACTCATCATCTAACGATATCAACAAGATAACAACAACCAATTGTATTCTACTTAAAAACAAAGCTTACATGATTAAAAAATAGGAGAACCCTAAATCCCCAATCACCAAATCCCTAAATCCCAAATCCGTAATAATAATAATAAAAAAAAACCCTAATTTTTTAGGCCGAGATCGTCTCACCTGCTGAGCCGCCGACGTCATCCCAATCTCTTGATCCATTGCGGCGGCGACACCACCCAATTCCTCCTCCCTCTCTCCTCCCTCTCTACCCTTCCTCTCTCCCCCCTCTCTCTCTTCGAGAGCTACGTTGTAGTGATCAGTGGAGGAGGCGGTGGTGATGGCGAGGGTGAGTAGAGATCTCCATCGCGAATCCTCGCGGAGGATCGAAGGAGAAGAGAGGAGAAAGAGAGAGGAGATCGCAAAAAGGAGAAGAGAGAGAAATTACAAAACCGCGGAATTTTTTTTCGTGTCTCCGTCCCGTTAAAAAAAGAGATGAGGATCGTAGAGATCGACTCCTCCGAAAAAACATTTTAACGTGGGCCCGGTCCACCACGTCATTCGTGAACCGTTGAGGTTTCCATTTCAAAGTTTTTTAAAAAATAAAGTTTCAAAAAAAAAAATTCTAAATTTTATTTCATACAAAATTTATAACCCATCCGTAAAAATTTCATAATTAATTAGCTAAATAATAATTCTATTAGAGTCAACCATATAATCTATTAGAGTCAACCATATAAAAAGAAAAAAAAATACGTGAAAATTTGAATTATGTGTAATAATAATAACTAATATTATTCTGATTAAAATTTGATTTATGTGTGGTTGCATGACTAACAAAAATACAATCAAATTAATAAAAAATAAAAAATTTTGGTATATTTTTAATAATTTTAAATATATACAATAAAATACAGTGAAGATTGAAATATAATAATGATGTATTAGAGAGAAATCGAAAAAAAAAAATATTAAGAGAAAGAAAAAGATTTGAGAGAGAGCACGAATGAGGAGATTAACCAATCTCACTCATAATATAAAAAGTCACAAACGAAAAATAAAAATAGAAACAATTCCATCCTGAAGAGAGAACCCAGAAAAATCGAGAAAGAGAAAATTAGAGAGATCGAGAAGAGAAGAGATCGCGAAAAGAGATCGAAAAAAAGACAAAAAAATCGAGACAATTGGATTCGTAAGTCAAAAGGACACAAATGAAAAAATAAAAAAATAAAAACAATCGATTATTCGAGAAAACGGTACGTGGCAATTCGTTGTACAATAGATCTAGATAATTGAGCGGTCCACGACTGGTGCAGTGAACAAGGTCCAAGAAAAATAATTTGGTCGAGTCCGGTGACCACATGTATCACCAGTCAAATTCTCACCATTCTTTTTATACCATTAGCCATTTACTGAAATTACTATTAATTAAAAAAAAGGTAAAAAAAATCA